>NW_020716954.1:100234-110409 GCF_900518725.1 Notechis scutatus | reverse complement strand
GGGAAGGAAAGGGGGAAGGAAGGAGATGGGAATGAGAAGGAGGGAGGGAAGGAAAGAGATGGGAATGAGAAGGAGGGAAGGAGGGAGGGAAGGAAGGAGATGGGAGTGAGGAGGAGGGAAGGAAGGAAGGAGATGGGAATGAGAAGGAGGGAGGCAGGGAAAGAAAGAGGGGGAAGGAGGGATGGAGGAAAGTGGAAATGAGAGGAAGGATCTGAGGGAAGTCCTGCCTTAGCACTTGGCTGCCAGCCCTGCTGCCTTCTTGCCATCCCCTTGCCCTCTCCTCCTGTCCTGTCCTGGTGGTCTCCCATCGTATCGCTGAGGATGCTTCACTCCTCCCATGGAGAGGGTGTGGATCTTCCTCTTGACTCATGCGCTTTGCCCTCCCGTACCCACAATGAGCAACCTGGCCAAGGACAGTGAGCACAGCAGCTGCGGTCTTGAGGAAGTAAGCCTGGCCGGACGCTTCCCCTTTGGGGAAGCAGGGCTGGGTTCGGCTGAGGTGTCCCGAGACCCCAGGAGCTATTGGGCCAGACTGGGTGATTGCCATGCTGCCCAGAGATACCGGCAGTCCACGCTGGCATCGGGGAGTCCTCTGCATGGCCTGAGAGGGACGGTGAGGCTCCTCTGGGGCGGGGGACGGGGGACAAGGCTTTGGTGCTCACCCTGGTTTCACCTTCCTCCACTGGAGACCTCCAGATTCTCCCCTCCCAGTCTGGCCTGGCCCCCCCACAAGAAGCGGAGGACAACACAGCTGCACGCGGAAGCGCAGAAGAGAAAGTTTGCAGGAAGCCAGTTTCCTCAGAGTCCCAACTTCTCCCTTGACAGATCTCTGGAAAGGAGGATGGGATGGCAGGGGGGGAGCTGCATGAGTGAAGGCTGCCCTAACAAGCCAGCACCCTTACTACACGATTGGAAATGGGGATTCCCTTTCCAGAAGGGCCAGCTTCCCTCATGCGGGGGCCAGGGAGAGCTGCTACCCCGCCTCCTCCTCTTCCTCTCCAGAGATCTGTCAAGGCAGAAGTTGGTCTCGGAGGAAACCGCTTCCTGCAAATTTTCAACTCTGCGCTTCCACACGCAGCAATGTTGTCCTCTGCCGCCTGCTTTGCTGGGAGGGGGGGCACAGGACAGGAAACACCAACGATGTCTGGGATTGGGAAAAGAACATCTCTTTTGGAATGCTGTGCTCACACACACACACACACACACTCCAAATATGGAGCCTATTATCCACATCCGAGCTTGCAGACTGCCAATCATGCCTGGGCTTGGGGAAGAAGGCCTTCTCCTTCCTCTGTGGATAAAAACTCCCCATATGTAGAAAGGGGTGTGTTTGTGCATGCACGCTTGGCTGCCAGCAGTTTGGGGAACTTGTGGGACACCAAATTGTCCCCATTTTGAATTAGCCGATGCAACTTACTCAATCCTGACCCTGCTGTCCGGAGTCAGTTGTGCCCAGTGAGCGTTGTCGAGCAGGCTACACGGAACTGGCCACGCCTACCTAGTGCCTATAACTCAGCTATGACCACCCAGCCACTCCCCAGCCATGCCCACCTGGCCACTGTGAGTCATCATAGTCTTACATGCACTTACACTGGCCCTTTGAAGGCAACCATAATGCTGATACAGTCCTCAATGGAATTGAGTTTGACATCTGTGGTTTACGTAAATCAGCATATTGCCCCCAACAATCTTGTGTTCTCGTTTTACTGATCTCAGAAAGATGGAAGGCTGAGTCAATCTCGAGCCCCCGTCAGGATCGGATTGCAGGCTGTGGGCAGAGTCAGCCGGTAATACTGCATTCTAACCCCTGAACCACCAGGGCACCTGTCATTATTGCCCTACCTTTATTATTATTGCGTCCATATGTTCTGCTAGATCAGATAGGGTAGGCACACTGGCCCCTTAAATATTGCTATTGGATAGGAGGTAGGAAGTTTTTTCGGTTGCAGCTCCTGCCCTATGAGACACTCTTCCCCCTGGAGTTTGGCAGGCCTTTATCCTCCTGGTCTTCCGTAAAGCATGGAAGATGTAGCTTTTCCACTAAGCACTGGGATAAGAAAAGGTGCCTGCCCATCAGATACTCGATTTGGAACCAGGTGTTTGTTTATATGCATTTAGTTTTAATATGGTTTTAAAGCTAATTATTGATTGGGAGCTGGTCTGAGATTGTTATAACTTGGATGGCTACATAAATATTTTAAATAGACCAGAGGAAAAACAGATGAATAAAAAAAAATGGCCCTACTGAAGCAGCCCATCTACAACGTGCGCTTACGTAAGAGACAAGAAACGAAATTCAAGAGTCCTCTACACACATCGAATTTTGCCTCAAATTGAGTTTCTTGTGTGATGAGGAACCCTGAGCAAAACACTGTCCACAATCTGGGTACATCAATGGTTACTCTCCTATGTGTAACCTTACATGATTTAGAAGGCTAGTCCTAGTACTGAAATCTTTCCCACAATCTGGACACTCATATGGTTTCTCTCCTGTGTGAGTCCTTCGATGTATCACCAAGTCATAATTCCGACAGAAGCATTTCCCACACTCGAGACACTCATATGGTTTTTCTCCTGTGTGACTCCTCTGGTGTATCACCAGCTTGGAATTCTGAGTGAAACTTTTCCCACAATCCAGACACTCATACAGTCTCTTTTCTCTGTGAGTTTTTTGGTGTCTTACCAGTTCAGACTTGCAACTGAAATTTTCCCCACACTCTGGACACTCATTAGATTGCTTTCCTGTGTGAGTCTTCTGGTGTATCACCAAGTGGAAATTCCAACTGAATCTTTTCCCACAATCCAGGCACTCATAGGGTTTTTCTCCCGTGTGAGTTTTCTGGTGCCTCACCAGGTGAGAAGTCTGAGTGAAAGTTTTCCCACAATCAGGACACTCATATGGTTTCTCTCCCGTGTGAGTCCTCTGGTGAATCACCAAGTTGGAATTCCTAAAGAAACCTTTCCCACAAAACAGACACTCATATAATTTTTCTCCTGTGTGAGTCAACTGGTGTA
Source organism: Notechis scutatus (assembly GCF_900518725.1). The sequence continues at coordinate 107,394 of NW_020716954.1, read as the reverse complement.
TCACCAGGTTAGAATTCCGAGTGAAACTTTTACCACAATCCGGACATTGATACAGTTTGTCCCCTGTGTGAATTCTCTGGTGTACCACCAGATGAGAATTCCGATGGAAGCTTTCCTCACAATCTGCACACTTATATGGTTTCTCTCCCATGTGAATCCTCTGGTGTTTCACCAGGTAGGAATTCTGACTAAAACTTTTCCCACAATCACAACATTTATATGGTTTCTCTTCTGTATGTGTCTTCTGATGTTTCACCATGTCAGAATTCCGAGCAAAATATTTCCCACAATCAGCACACTTATATGGCTTCTCTCTTGTGTGAGTCCTCTGGTGTATCACCCTGTCAGAATTCCGAGTGAAACGCTTGTCACAATATAGACACTCATATGGTTTCTCTCCCGTGTGAGTCCTCTGGTGTTTCACCAGGTAGGAATTCTGACTGAAACTTTTCCCACAATCACATTTATACGGTTTCTCCTCTGTATGTGTCTTCTGATGTTTTACCATATCAGAATTCCGAGTGAAATGTTTCCCACAATCTACACATGTATATGGTTTCTCTCCCGTGTGGGTCCTCTGATGTATCACCAGGTATGAATTATGACTGAAACTTTTCCCACAATCACTACATTTAAATGGTTTCTCTTCTGTATGTGTTTTCTGATGTTTCACCAGGTTAGATTTCCGAGAGAAACCTTTCCCACAATCAGGACATTCATAAGGTTTCTCTCCAGTGTGAGTCCTCTGGTGTACTTCCAACTCGGAATTCCAATTGAAACCTTTCCCACAATCTGGGCACTCATACGGTTTTTCTCCTGTGTGAATCCTCCGATGTATCATGAGCTTGAAATTCTCCTTGAAATTTTTCCCACAATCCAGACATTCATATCGTTTCTCTCCCATGTGAGTCCTCTGATGTATCAGCAGGTCAGAATTCTGAGAGAAGCTTTTCCCACAATCAGGACATTCAAAAAGTTTCTCCCCAGTGTGAATCCTATTGTGTCTCACTACATTGGTGTTCATGCTTAATCTTTTGTCAGATGGGGAGCACTAGTAGAGTTTCTCTTCTGTATGGGTCCTTCCATGAATTATGAGGAAGGTTTTCCAAGTAAAGTTTTTACTGCACTCTAAACATTTGCATGGCTTTTCACTGGGTGGGTCATGTTGCACATAATCAGATGTGATTTGCAATCTGTATTTTTCTCACAATAGGCAATCCCTGGGGTTTTTCCAACACTGATATTCTTGGATTCTCAAAAAGGCCAGAAATATTTCTGATCTCTTACGTTAAGGTTTTTTGATTCAAGCCACTCTTTCCTTCATCAAAGGCTTTCATTAATAGCTGCCTATTTTGGCCATCTGCACCTTTTTCTTCCCACTGACTTTCAGGTGTTTCCCACTTTTTATTTGGACATTTTCCTCCTAGACTGCTCATGTAATGTCTTCCTGAGTTCCATATAGTCTATTTTTCCCAACTCAAAACTTTGTTCTTTTTATTCTGTCCCTTATCTCTCATTTTCTGAGGAAGAAGACTTTTTACACTTTCAAGTGGTATTGAAAAAAGATTTTGACTGATAGTTCATTTTGGATTTTAATACTGCTTCTCATTCTCTGTTCTCCAGCATGTGCTTCTTGGCATCCTCTTTGTTTGTAAGAGTCACATTAATGGGTTAGTTTCATGATTGTTTAAAAAGTGGCTGCAGGACCTGTGAAAGCAGGGGGAAAAAACCCATACATTAGCAGGAAAAAACAAACACCAAAATTCTAGTTTAACATCTAATATTATGGTTCATTTGGCATATAGATTAGCAAGATCCAAATTCAAACATTGACTTGATCAAAAGATTCTTTTTCAATCAATCAATCAATCAATCAATATATTAATCAAGATATCAATCAAATCAATCAATCAGAATAGAGTTGGAAAGGACCTAAGAGATCTCCTAGTCCAGCCCCCTGCTGAAGCAGGATATATCATTACAGGGTAATCACTCATGCACTCATACCCAGGCACACAGAAATCCACACCTACACCTTTATGTATGTAAATAATCTATGTGTATTTTCATGTGCAAAATGTCCCAGAAGTGCTTTTGCTCCTATTTTTCATCCAAGTTCAGAAATCTGAGGACGCTAACAGATGAAACGGTGACCAAATCCTACTGCAAAATTTAAAACATCCATTTTCCTCAGAAAACTCACTTGGCAGGAAAACAACATGTCAATAAAATCACAAGGAATCAAGTGTTTCGTGAAGGGTGAGGGAGATTGGGTGGTCAAGAAATATGAAAAGTATGTAAAGATTTCTTCAAAGGTTCCAAATTTGCCAACAGAAAATCACAGGCAGCAGATTTAAATCATTTAGCAAAAGGATAAAAAAACATTTCGGGAGGGAAAGAATATTGCAGCAGCAGCCCGCATACTTCAGCCTTGTCACTTCGCTGCTTCCCGGCCGTGGAGGAACCCAAAGGGCCCGACTTGATCCCGGCTTCTCCTCCGAGCTGCCCTCCACTCACCTCCCCAGGAGATGCTTCGACCCTCCAAGCAGCACAAGAAGCTCCGCCGACGCCATTATCCTCCCGTGGCTGTGCCGGAAGAGGAAATTCCTCTACTCTTCCTTCGCCTCCACAACCTCTCTAGCAATCAAATAATCTATGGTTTCACAACTCGTTCTAGCTCACCCTCTCTCCCTTCCCGTGAATAGCTAGTTGCAGCTGTACAATACCTGCTTGCTAGGCGCCGGTGTTGCTTCTCTTGTTAGATCGCCATCTAGCGACATAAGGGGGAAGAACACGCTCGTTCTCTACCCTTAAAGCGTTCTCACGGATTCAGGGCTTCCTTAAGTGCCATCAAGTCCTATTTGACTCCCATCGAGCTCATCGGTAGCTTTTCTCTCTTGAGGATCCATCCCAAAACTTTTTCTTTCAGGTTCCCCCAAGAGGACACTCCTTGTCCCTGGAGCTGAGCCCGAAGCTTCTTTTACAAGAAGTGGCAACTAGACCACAGGAAAGCTCCCTTGGTGGCTGGAAATGATGTGCAAATAGGGAGAATTCCCTTAGTTCCAGTTTTTTCTCTTGGGGTGTGCCTGTGTGGGATAACTCCTCAAAATGTGCCTCTGCCACTTAACTGAAGCTGTAAGACTGAAGCTTGACCCCTTTTCTCTGCTGGGATTTTATTTTCTTTTACTTTAAATGCTTAGCTAACAAGCACAGTATTACTTATTGGTGCCCCATCCCTGTTTAGTGTTGGAAGAAAAATCCATCTGCTACAGTTCCAAGTGGGGAGAAAGACATGGAGAAACATGGAGGCTATTTGGAAAGTTGGTTTATTGGTGAACAGGACCACATGGGTGGAGAGTGGGGGAATCCCACCAGTGGTGGCATTCAAATTGTTTTACTTCCGGTTCCGTGGGCATGGCTTTGAGGGTGTGACAGAGGAAGGATACTGTATAATCTTCAGTCAGAGGTGATATTTGCAAGTTCTCCGAACTACTCAAAAGAAAAAGAGACATACATACATACATGTATTGTGTTCGCCTGTGAGTCAGACAGTTGTTTCTGAAAAAAACTGAAACAACTGTAAAAGTCTGACTCACAGACGAACACAATACAGAAGCCAGATGATGGCAGATGAGATTCTGCCGAAACTTTGCTACAACTTTAAAAGCACAACTACAATGACGTGGGAAAATACTCGAACAAAGCTGAATACCATACATGTAAGTACCCGCGAAAAATTAAGAATATATATATTTCTTACGTTTTCGTGGGTACTTACATGTATGGCATTCAGCTTTGTTCGGGTATTTTCCCACGTCATTATAGTTGTGCTTTTAAAGTTATATATATACACACACAGAGAGAGACATAGAGAGAGACAGAGGGGGAGAGAAACAGAGAGAGACATACAGAGAGAGGGGGGAAAGGGGAAGATAGGGAGAGATACAGAGGGAGGGAGAAACAGAGATACAGAGGGGGGAGGAGAGAGAGACGGGGAGATAGGGAGAGATACAGAAAGTGAGACACACACACAGGGGAGAGATATAGAGAGGGGAAGATAGGGAGAGATATGCAGAGATAGAGGGAGAGACACGCACAGAAAGGAGAGAGGGAGATACAGAACGGGCAGAGGGGAAGATAGGGAGGCAGAAAAGGGGGAGACACTAAATTCCCCCCCACCTTTAGTTAGCTGGTGCAACCTACTCAATCCTGACCCTGCTGTCTGGAGTCAACTGCGCCCAGTGAGTGTTGTCGAGCAGGCCAACAACGACTTGGCCAAACCTACCTAGTGCCTATAACCCAGCTGTGACCACCCAGCCACTTCTCCCCAGCCATGCCCACCTGGCCACTGTGAGTCGTCATAATCTTACAAGCAACTGGCCCTTTGAAGGCAACCATAATGCTGATAACAGTCCTCAATGGAATTGAGTTTGACATCTGTGGTTTACATAATCAGCATATTGCCCCCAACAATCTTGTGTTCTCGTTTTACTGATCTCAGAAAGAGGGAAGGCTGAGTCAATCTCGAGCCCCCGTCAGGATCAGACTGCAGGCTGTGGGCAGAGTCAGCCGGTAATACTGCATTCTAACCACTGAACCACCAGGGCACCTGTCATCATTGCCCTACCTTTATTATTATTGCGTCCATATCTTCTGCTAGATCAGAGAGGGCAGGCACACTGGCCCTTTAAATATTGCTATCGGATAGGAGGTAGGAAGTTTTTTCGGTTGCAGCTCCTGCCCTATGAGACACTCTTCCCCCTGGAGTTTGGCAGGCCTTTATCCTCCTGGTCTTCCGTAAAGCATGGAAGATGTAGCTTTTCCACTAAGCACTGGGATAAGAAAAGGTGCCTGCCCATCCGAAACTCGATTTGGAACCAGGTGTTTGTTTTTATGCATTTAGTTTTAATATGGTTTTTAAGTTAATTATTGAGTGGAAGCTGGCCCGAATTTGTTATAACATGGATGGCTACATAAATATTTTAAATAAATCAGATTAATCCAAAAAAATGGCCTCACTGAAGCAGCCCATCTACAAGGCACGGAAGGTCTATGTGTTTCTTTAATTATCAAATTTATATCCTTACTAATCCTGTGATTAAATTCTCTAATTTAACTCCTTGTAAGGACAAAGATTATCAGCTTTGAGGAAGAATGGCACAAGAAATGAACATAATTAGTAAGGCCAGGAAGCCTGGTTAACTTGTAAATTAAAACAAAATCAAGAATCACCTTTTTGGAATTTCCAGACCATCCAAGTCCCATCCACTTTGCTTGAAGAGCCTTCTATTTACAGAGCAAATACATTTTAAATGTGGAGGCTTTGCATTTGGCCATGGGGTTTATTGGTTTCTGTATTAAGGCTTTATTGCTGTAAACCGTGTGGAATAACCATGACTTGAGCTGCCAAATGGATTTTCAAATTAAGTAAAAATGCATACAAACATATTTATATACCCCTTTATTATACGTAGAAACAACTCAAGGTGGCAAACATACCTAATAGAGGTCCAAGCTCACTTTCTCTGGCCCAGCAAGGCAGTTCCCCTCGACTCCGTGAAAGGGAACGACTGCGGTGGGACAGAGAAAGGAAGCTCAGATTAGAGACTTGCAGACTAAAATATATGAGGAACAATTAGAGAAACTGGGCATGGCTAGTCTAGGGAAGACAAGAATCAGTTGTGACATGATTAGCAGTCTTCCGATATCTGAGGGGCTGCCACAGAGAGGAGGGGGACAAGCTATTTTGCAAAGCACCCGAACGCCAGACAAGGAACAATGGGCGGAAACTGATGGAGAGATTCAAACTAGAAATAAGGAGACATTTTCTGACAGAATAATCTACCATAGGAACAGGCTCGCCTTCTGAAGTTGTGAGTACTCCCTTATGGAGCCTTTGAAAATATAGGGTCCCCTGCTTGGTTTGGATTACAAGGTCTATTCCAATGTTGTTATTCTATTCCTCCCTGATGTTTGATACTAAGACATGTTTCACTAAAAGAATCGTGCAAAAAATTACATGATTAATTGCTCAGGGGCACTTACATAAGAGACAAGAAACTAAATTCAAGAGTCAAATTTTGCCTCAATGCAATTTCCTGTGTGATAAGGGAGGAACCTTGAGCAAAACACTGTCTGGGTATATAAATAGTTATTCTCCTATGTGTAACCTTACATGATTTATAAGGCTGGGCTTACTACTGAAATCTTTTCCACAATCTGGACACTCATACGGTTTCTCTCCTGTGTGAGTCCTCCAGTGTATCACCAAATTGGAATTCCAACGGAAACTTTTCCCACATTCAAGACACTCATATGGTTTTTCTCCTGTGTGAGTCCTCTGGTGTTTCACCAGGTAGGAATTCTGACTGAAACGTTTTTCACAATCCAGACATTTATACGGTTTGGCTCCGGAATGAGTTTTCTGGTGTATTGTCAGCTTGGAATTCTGAGTGAAACTTTTCCCACAATCTATACACTCATATACTCTCTTTCCTCTGTGAGTTTTCTGGTGTTTTAACAGATCAGATTTGCAACTGAAATTTTTCCCACACTCTGGACACTCATACAATTTCTCTCCTATGTGAGTTTTCTGGTGTATCACAAGATGCAAATTCCAACTGAATCTTTCCCCACAATCCAGGCACTCATAGGGTTTTTCTCCCGTGTGAGTTTTCTGGTGTCTCACCAGGTGAGAAGTCTGCGTGAAAGTTTTCCCACAATCAGGACACTCATATGGTTTCTCTCCTGTGTGAGTCCTCTGGTGAATCACCAAGCTGGAATTCTGAAAGAAACCTTTCCCACAAAACAGACACTCATATAATTTTTCTCCTGTGTGAGTCAACTGGTGCATCCTCAGGTTAGAATTCCGAGTGAAACTTTTACCACAATCCGGACATTGATACAGTTTGTCCCCTGTATGAATTCTCTGGTGTACCACCAGATGAGAATGCCGATGGAAGCTTTCCTCACAATCTGCACACTTATATGGTTTCTCTCTTGTGTGAGTCTTCTGGTGTTTCACCAGGTAGGAATTATGACTGAAACCTTTCCCACAATCACAACATTTATATTGTTTCTCTTCTGTATGTGTTTTCTGATGTTTCACCATGGCAGAATTCCGAGCAAAATGTTTCCCACAATCTGCACACTTATATGGT
>NW_020716954.1:70930-100224 GCF_900518725.1 Notechis scutatus | reverse complement strand
CTGTGTGGGTCCTCTGGTGTATCACCCTGTCAGAATTCCGAGTGAAACGCTTGTCACAATATAGACACTCATATGGTTTCTGTCCTGTGTGAGTCCTCTGGTGTTCCACCAGATGGGAGATCTGCCTGAAACCTTTCCCGCAATCCGGACACTCATATGGCTTTTCTCCTGTGTGAATCCTCTGGTGTATCACCAGTTCAGAATTCCAATTGAATCCTCTCCTGCAATTTGAACACTCAAACAGTTTCTCTCCCATGTGAGTCCTCTGGTGTTTCACCAGGTACGAATTATGACTGAAACTTTTCCCACAATCATGACACTCATATGGCTTCTCTCCGATGTGAGTCCTCTGATGTCTCACCAGGTCAGAATTCCGAGAGAAATCTTTCCCACAATCAGGACACTCATATGGTTTCTCTCCAGTGTGAGTCCTCTGGTGTACTTCCAACTCGGAATTCCAATTGAAACCTTTCCCACAATCTGGGCACTCATATGGTTTTTCTCCTGTGTGAATCCTCCGATGTATCATGAGTTTTGAATTCTTCTTGAAACTTTTTCCACAATCCGGACACACATATAGTCTCTCTCCCATGTGAGTCCTCTTATGTATCACCAGGTCAGAATTCCGAGAGAAACTTTTCCCACAATCAGGACATTCAAAGAGTTTTTCCCCAGTGTGAGTCCTCTTGTGTCTCACTACATTGGTGTTCATGCTTAATCTTTTGTCGCATTCGAAGCATTGGTAGAGTTTCTGATCTGTATGGGTCCATCCATGAATTATGAGGAAGGCTTTCTGAGTAAAGTTTTTATTGCACTCCAAACATTTGTGTGGCTTTTCACTGAGTGCATCCTATTGTGTATAATCAGTTGTGATCTGCAATTGTGTTTTTCTCACAATAGGCAGGCTCTGGGAGTTTTCCAACACTGATATTCTTGGATTCTTGAGAAGACCAAAAATATTTCTGATCACTTACTTGGAGCTTCTTTGATTTAAGCCACTCTTTCCTTCGTCAAAGGCTTTCATTAATACATGCCTATTTTGGCCATCTGCACCTTTTTCTTCCCACTGACTTTCAGGTGTTTCCCACTTTTTATTTGGACATTTTCCTCTTAGACTACTCATGTAATGTCTTCTTGAGTTCCATATAGTCTATTTTTCCCAATTCAAAACTTTGTTCTTGTTATTCTGTCCCTTATCTCTCATTTTCTGAGGAAGAAGACTTTTTACACTTTCAAGTGGAATTGAAAAAAGATTTTGACTGATGGGTTCATTTTGGATTTTAATACTGCTTCTCATTCTCTGTTCTCCAGCATGTGCTTCTTGGCATCCTCTTTTGTTTGTAAGATTCACATTAATGGGTTAGTTTCATGATTGTTTAAAAAGTGGCTGCAGGACCTGTGAAAGCAGCAAAAAGGCCCATATATGTTAGCATGAAAAAACAAACACCAAAATTCTAGTTTGACATCTAATAATATGATTCATTTGGCATATAGAAGACGAGCAAGATCTAAGTTCAAATATTGACTTGATCATAAGATTCTCTTTTTCAATCAATCCAATCAATTAATCAATCAGTCAAACAGAAAAGAGTTGGAAGGATCCTCTAGTCCAGCCCCCTACTGAAGCAGGAGCAGGATATACCATTACAGGGTAAATTTTTGGCTTGGCTAATCCCTTACGTACGCATGCACAGGCACACAGAAATACACCTACAATTTTATGTACGTAGACAAGGATAGAGAGAGCTCGAACAGCATTCTTCAAAATGAAAAAGGTATTCTGCAATCACGACATAAGCCTAAGATTGAAAATCAGGCTTGTGAGATGTTACATCTTTTCTATCCTGCTCTACGGAGTAGAGAGTTGGTCTCTTGACAGAAAGCCACTGGAAGAGACTAGAAGCATTTGAAATGTGGATTTCCAGATGGCTGAAACTTATAAGCTGGGTTGACAAAATCAGAAACGAGGAGGTGATAAGCCACTAGGGAAAGGGCATATTTCACTTAATCCTCAGGGAAAAGGTTGAAGGCAGAAGAACATTGTGGCTTTAAAATCTAAGGGACTGGTTTGGACAAAACTCAACAGCACTTTTTCATGCGGCTGTTGACATGATTGCCAACATCTGATGATGGATATGGCACAACAAGATGACAATCTATGTGTATCTTCATGTGCAAAATGTCCCAGAAGTGCATTTGCTCATATTTTTGATCTAATTTAAGAAAGGTGGGGACACTAAGAGATGACTTGGTGACCAAATCCTATGCAAAATTTAAAAGATCCGTTTTGCCCATAAAACTCCTCACTTGGCAGGAAAACATGTCAATAAAATCACAAGGAATCAAGTGCTACGTGAAGGGTGAGGGAGGTTGTTGGTTCAGAAACAAAATAAATATTTTTTTTTTAATCTCCCAAATCTGCAAGGAGAAAATCTCCGGCTGCAGTTTTAAATCGTGCAACTAAAGGACAGAAATATCTGGGGAGAGAAAGACTTTGCTGCAGCAGCAGCCCGCATGTTTCATTCGTGTCCCTTCGCTGCTTCCAGGCCGTGGAGGAACCCAAAGGGCCCGATTTGCTCCCGGCGTCTCCTCCAACCTGCCCTCCACTCACCTCCCAGGAGCCGCTTCGACCCTCCAAGCAGCACAAGAGGCTCTGCCGACGCCATCAACCTCCCGTGGGAACAAGAAGTTCCTCCGCCCGCCTGCAAAATCCTTTCTAGCAATCCACTACTCTATCGTTTCAACCCGTTCAATCTCAGCCTCTGCCCTTTCCCTAGAACAGCTCTGCCGCCGCTTTGTGGGCGCGAATGTTGATTCACTGTAGAGCGCCATCTAGCGACGGAAGGCTGAAGAACACGATCGTTCTACCGTAAGGCGTTTGAACATGTTCTCACTGTTTCCGATCTTCCTTAAGTGCCATCAAGTCCTATTTGACTCCCATTGAGCTCATCGGTAGCTTTTCTCCCGGAGCTTTTCTTTTAGGTCCTCCAAAGAGGGCATTCCTTGTCCCTGGAGCTGAGCCCGAAGCTTCCTTTGGCAGAAAACTAAACCAAAGGAAAGCACCTTTTGGGAGGGGATAAGGACTAGAAATGATCTGCAAGTTAGAAGGGAGAAAGTGCACCTCCCTTGGTTCCAGTTTTCCCTTTTGGGGTGTTTATTATTATTTATTTGTTTTTTTGTTTGTCAAGCAAGTATTAGATAACAGGTAATCATAGTTATGAATACATGAAATTGATACGAATAAAAAAAGAAACAATAGGACAGGGACGGTAGGCACGTTGGTGCGCTTATGTACAGACCTCTTAGGAAAGGGGTGAGGTCAATAGTAGACAGTCTAAGGTTAAAGTTTTTGGGGTTTGGGGAAGAGACTACAGAGTCGGGTAGAGTATTCCAGACATTGACCACTCTGTTGCTGAAGTCGTATTTCCTGCAATCAAGTTTGGTGCGGTTTACCTTGAGTTTGTATCTATTGTTTGCTCTTGTGTTGTTATGGTTGAAGCTGAAGTAGTCATTGACAGGTAGGACATTGCAGTAGATAATTTTATGTACTATACTTAGTTCGGACCGAAGGCGGCATAGTTCTAGGTTGTCTAGGTCTAAAATTTCAAGTCTGGTGGCATAAAGTATTCTGCTATGAGTAGATGAGTGCAGGATAACTCCTCAAAACTTGTCTCTGCAACCTTATCGAAACTGTAAGAATGAAGCTTGATCCCGTGTCTCTGCTGGGATTTTATTTTCTTTTACTTCCATGTTTAAGCTAAAATTACCCTATTTCCTATTGGTGCCCCAGCTCTGCTTAGCAATGGAAAGTTTGGCAATTGCTGACTTGGGGCCATTTTTCACACTTACCACCATTGCAGCATCCCCATGGTCACGTGATCAAAACAGGGATGCTTGGCAATTGACTCCCCTTTATGACAGTTGCAGTGTCCTGAGGTCATGTGTGAATTGAGCTTGTGTACCAACTGGTGTGTGTGTGGGGGTGTCCTCCTGCATTCACGCTTCCTGCTTGAGGCAGCCATGGCTGGGGAGGGGCTTTGCACAGATTCATTGGGTGCACCAATCGTTCCCTTCCCCGGACCTGGAGTCCTTGCACAGTGGCTCACTCGTGCCTTGGTCACCTCCGTTTGGATTACTACCCAGGGTTCCCCAGAAACTTCAACTGGTCCAGAATGCAACAGCCCACCCAGTAATGGGAGTCCCTAGATTGCCTGTGTGGCATCTTTGAAACGTGAACTGCGCTGGATTTTCTTTAAGGTACAACTGAAAATGCTGCTCATCACATTTAAAGCTATTTCTTTATTATAGAAATACCAATAGCACTTAGAGTTATATACCACTCCAGTGTTTTAGAGCACTCTCTAAGCAGTTTACAGTGTCACCATATTTCCAACAATCTGGGTCCCCATTTTACTGATCTCAGAAGGATGGAGCCTTCTGAGTCAACCCCGAGCTCCGTCAGAATCGACTTCCAGGCTGTGGGCAGAGTCAACTAGCAAGACCACAGTCTAACCACTGAGCCAACAGGCCACCTGTCATTATTTTCCCAGTTTTGTTTTTGCATCTATCTGTTCTACCAGGTCAGATAGGGTTGGCACGCTCCTAGCCTCTTACCTTAAATATTGCCATCTGATAGGAGCTAGGAAGTGAGCCTTGTGCATTGCAGACCTTGGCCTATAAGACAATTTCCCCCCTGAAGTTTGGCAGGCCTTTATCCTCCTGGTCTTCCATAAAGGAAGGAAGCTCTAGCTTTTCCTCTGAGCACTGGGTTAATAAGAGAGGACTGCATATCAAGCTTGAATTGAAATAAGGTTTTTGTTTATATCCATTTGGTTTTAATATGGTTTTAAACAGGGGTGGGATTCTACCAGTTCACACCTATTCTCTAGAACAGATTGTTAACATTCTAAGCAGTTCAGAGAACCGGTTGTTAGAAGAAATTACTGGCCTAATCCTGTAAGGCAGGCAGGAAGGAAACATTCTGGTGTTGCTTACAGAAACTGCCTCTCCGTTAAACCTTATTACATTCTTGGCAGGACTAGACTTCCTGTCTCAGGAACGTCTCTGGAGTTTTCCCCCCACTCCTTTGCTGGTACTTTGCTTGTGTGGAGTGACCATTCAAAGTTACAATGGCACTGAAAAAAGTGACTTATGACCATTTTTCACACTTGTGCCTCGATGTGAATTATATTGAGTTGGCCACACCCAGCCAATAACATGACCACCAAGCCACACCCAACAACTAAGCCACACCCACAGAACCGGTTGTTACAAAATTTGAATCCCACTCCTGGTTTTAAAGTTAATTATTGATTGGGAGCCGGCCAGAGTTTGTTATAAGATGGATGGCTACATATTTTAAACAAATCAGAGGAAAACGATGAATCCCCAAAATGGGGGTGCTTTGGCTGTCCTTGTGCCAAGTTTCTTGAGGCACTCTACGAATGTAATTATCAAATTTATTGGCCGCTAATCCTACGGTTAACTTCTCCAATTTAACCCTTTCCAATCAGAAGCTAGATTTTGTACCTGGGTATGGTTTAAATGCATTTGGACTTAATACAGTCTTTAAGTTAATTACTGATTTGAAGCTTATTTTAAGTTTGTTATAACTCTGGATGGATGGCTATATAAACATTTTAAGTAAATCAGAAGAGATGAATCCCCAAAAATGGCCCAGCTTAGGCTGCCCATGTGCACGTTGCTTGAGGCACTGACGTTCCACAGACTTCTTTAATTATCAAATTTATATGCCGCTAATCCTGTGGTTAGCTTCTCCAATTTAACTCTTGAAAAGCACCTCTGGGACATCCTTGCAAGGAGAAAGATTACCAGTTTTGAACAAGAATGGCATCAGGCACAAGCATAATTAGTAATACCAGGAGGCCTGGTTAACCTCTGATTTGAACAAAAGCAAGAATCACCTTTTTGGAATTCCCAGACCCTCCAAACGCCACCAACCTTGATAGAAGTCTGCCGCATTTTCAGGGCAAGTACATGTTAAAAAGGGAGGTTTTGCAATATATGATGTTTATTGGGTTTTGTATTAAGGTTTTAATGCAGTAAACCATGCAGTTGGGCTGCCATATACGTTTAGTTGGGCTGCCATATACGTTTTCATGCTAAGCCAAAATACAGAACAGAACAGAACAACAGAGTTGGAAGGGATCTTGTAGGTCTTCTAGTCCAACCCCCTGCTCAAGCAAGAGACCCTAAACTATTGTGGTATATACATACATACATATTTATATCCCTTTGTATTATATGTAGAAATAACTCAAGTCGGCAAACATAGCTAATAGAGCTCCAAACTCGCTTTCTCTGGCCCAGCAATGGCAGATCCCCTTAACTCTGTGAAAGGGACCTAGCGCACTGGGCCAAAGAAAGGAAGCTCAGATGAGATTAGAGAAAGAAAAGAGAAAGGAAGAAAAAAGAGAAGGGAAGCTCAGATGAGATTAGAGAAACAAAAAGGAAGAGCAAAGAGAAAGGAAGCTTAGATCAAATTAGAAGCAGGCTAAAACATATGAAGAACAGTTACATGAAATGAGCATGGCTAGCCTAGGGAAGACAAGAACTAGGTGTGACATGATAGCAGTCCTCCAATATTTGAGAGACTGTCAAAAATGGGGGGGACAAATTATTTGCCAAAGCACCCGAAGGCCAGAGACGAAACAACAGTACTGATCAAAGAAAGATTCAAACTAGAAATAAGGAGAAATTGTAAGACAGTCAGAAAAATCAACCAATGGAAGTTTGCCTTAAAAGGTTATGAGTGTGAACTTTGTGTGAAAGTGTTTGCAATCTGGAAGTTTGAATGACTACTCCCCTGTGTGTAACCTTACATGATTTATAAGGCTAGACTTAGTACTGAAATCTTTCCCGCAATCCGGACATTCATAAGGTTTCTCTCCTGTGTGAGTCCTCTGGTGTTCTACCAGATGGGAATTCTGCCTGAAACCTTTCCCACAATCCAGACATTCATATGGTTTTTCTCCCGTGTGAGTCCTCTGGTGTATCACCAAATTGGAACTCTTACTGAAAGTTTTCCCACAATACAGACACTCATATGGTTTCTCTCCCGTATGAGTCTTCTGGTGCTTCCCAAGTTCAGATTTGCAACTGAAGCGTTTCCCACATTCTGAACAGTCATATGGTTTCTCTCCTGTGTGAGTCCTCTTGTGTATCACCAGGCAGGAATTCTGACTGAAACTTTTTCCACAATCACTACATTTATATGGTTTCTCTCCCGTGTGTGTCCTGTGGTGTTCCACCAGGTTGGAATTCCAACTGAAACTTTTCCCACAAGCCAGGCACTCATATGGTTTCTCTCCCGTGTGTGTCCTGTGGTGTTTCACCAGATGGGAATTTTGAGTGAAACTTTTCCCACAATACAGACACTGATACGGTTTTTCTCCAGTGTGAGTTCTCTGGTGAATCATCAGGTTGGAATTCTGCCTGAAACTTTTCCCACAATCTGGACACTGAAATGGTTTTATTCCTGTGTGAGTTCTCTGGTGTATAATCAGGCAGGAATTCAGACTGAAACTTTTCCCACAATCACATTTGTACGGTTTCTCTCCTGTGTGTGTCCTGTGGTGTTCCACCAACTGGGAATTCTGCCTGAAACTTTTCCCACAATCCAGGCACTCATAGGGTTTTTCTCCTGTGTGAGTCCTCTTGTGTTTCACCAGGTAGGAACTCTGACTGAAACGTTTCCCACAATCCAGGCACTGATATGGTTTTTCTCCTGTATGAGTCCTCTGGTGTATCACCAGGTTGGAATTCAGACTGAAACTTTTCCCACAAACAGGACATTTATACGGTTTCTCTCCTGTGTGTGTCGTCTGGTGTTCTACCAGGTGGGAATTTTGACTGAAGCTTTTTCCACAAACAGGACATTCAAAAAGTTTCTCCCCAGTGTGAGTCCTTTGGTGTCTCACCAGATTGGAATGAATGCTAAATCTTTTGCCACATTGGGAACATTGGTAGAGCTTCTCTCCAGTATGGGTTCTTCCATGAATCATGAGGATGTTTTTCCGAGAAAAGCTTTTGCCGCACTCCAAACATTTATATGGCTTTTCACTGGGTGGATCCTGTTGTGCATAATCAGCTATGATCTGCAATCTGTGCTTTCCCCACATTAGGAGTCTATGGGTGTTTTCCAACACTGATGTACTTGGATTCTTGAAAAATATTTCTGATCTCTTGCCTGGTGGTTGTTTGGTTCAAGCCATTTTTTCCTACCTCAAAGACTTCAATTAATGCCTGGCAATTTTGGCTATACAAGGAACCATTTTCTTCCTACTGACTTCAAGTTGTTCCTCACTTCTTTATTTAAAGATTATCCTCTTTGAATTCTCGTTTAATCTTGTTATTTCCAGTTCTATGTGCTCTATTTTTTCCCACTCAAAACTTTGTTCTTGTTATTCTTTCCCTTGTCTCTCATCTGCTAAGGAAGAAGAGTTTTTAAACTTGAATTGGAAAATATTTTGAATGATGATTTATTTTGCACGTTAATGCTGCTTCTCATTCTTTGTTGTCCAGAGGACTCTTCTTCTTGGCATCTTCTCTCTCTAAGATTAATATAAATGGATTAGTTTAATTATTATTGGAAAAATGGCTGCAGGACATATGAAAGCAGCAAAAAAACACCACATATATTAGCACAAAAAAACAAACATCAGAACTCTTATTTTAATCTCTAATATTACTTATGATTCATTTGGAATATAGAAAAGTAACAAGATCCAAGTTCAAATATTGACTCAATCATAAGCATCTATTTTGCCCATGAAACTCCTCGCTTGCCAGGAAAAAAACATCTCAATAACAGAAATCAAGTGTTACATGAAGGCTGAAGGAGATGGGTGGTTAAGAAATATGAAAAATATGTAAAGATTTCTTTAAATGTCCCAAATCTGCCAGCAGAAAAGTACAGGCAGCAGTTTAAATCATGCATTCATCTTAATGGGTTAGTTTTTATTATTATTGTTTAAAAATGGTTGCAGAACATATGAAAAACAGCATGTGTATTCATGAAAAAAAAATATCAAAATTCTGGTTTCACCTCTAAAATGAATTATGATTCATTTGGAAAATAGACAACTAGCAAGATGCAAGCTCAAATATCGACTCAATCATAAGATTCTCTTTTCGGCTTGGGTAAATCACTGCTACATGCGCACCTAGGAGCACTACAAGCCTATCAATTTATGTGTAGGCATTATGTGTATTTCAGGGTGTAAAATGTTCCAGAAATGCATTTGACCTAATTTTAGAAAGGTTTTTCTTTAAAAGGTTTAAAGCATCTGTTTTGCCCATATCGAAAGAACATGTCAATGAAATCTCAAGGAATCGTTTCGTGAACTGTGATGGAGATGGGTGGCTAAGAAATATGAAAAATGTGTAAAGATTTCTTTAAATTTCCCAAATCTGCCATCTCCAAGGAGAACATCACAGGCAGAAGTATTAAATTGTGCAGAGGAATAAAATTCAGGGAGGGAAATAATACACAACAGCAGCCAACACCTTTCACCCTCGTTGCTTCCTCTCCTGCTTCCCCGCCGTGCAGGAACCCAAAGGGCCGGACTTGCTCCCGGGCTTCTCCTCCGACCTGCCCTCCACTCACCTCCCAGGAGCCGCTTCGACCCTCCAAGCCGCACAAGAGGCTCCGCCGACGCCATCAGCCTCCCTTGGGTGATGAGCCGGAAGAGGAACTTCCTCTGCCCTCCACCTCCTCTCCTTTACAACCTCTCTAGCAATCCACCAATCTATCGTTTCAACCCGTTCAATCTCAGCCTCTGCCCCTTTCCTAGAATAGCTGTCGCTGCTTTGTAGGCGTGACTGTTGCTTCTCTGTAGCGCGCCCTCTAGCGACGTATGGTTGAAAGGAACACGCTCGTTCTTACCTATGGCGTTTGAAGATGTTCTTATTGGTTCCGTGCTTCCTTGTTAACCCTAAATAAGTCTTATTTTGACTCCCATCGAGCTCATTGATAGCTTTTCTCCCTGAGGATCCATCCGTCCCGAAACCTTTTCTTTCAGGTTCCCCAAGAGGGCATTGCCTGTCGCTGGAGCCGAGCCCGAAGTTTCGTTTGCAAAAAGCAGCAACTAAATGAAAGGAACCCTCCCTTTTGGGTGTGGATCTAGAAATGACGTTCAAATAGGAAAAGACAAAACTGCACCTCCCTTGGTTCATGATAGCTTTTCTTCTTGGGGTTTGTGCACGTGTGCAGGATATCTCCTCAAAACCTGTCCCTGCAATTTAGAGAACCTGTAAAACTGAAGCTTGGCCCCTTGTCTCTGCTGGGATTTTAGTTTCTTTTCCTTCCATGTTCAGCTAACCAGCATGGTATATATCCTATTGGTGCTCCATCCCTTCTTAACAATTCTAGCCTGAATTGCCTATAGAGATTCTGGAAAACCATATCAATGGTTTTCCAGAAAAATTAAAGCATTTTGCTTCAATTTGAAATGCGGACAACAGACTCACCTCCCAACAGCCTGCACTTGTCTTGAACAGTGAAGAGACACAGGACAGAAAACACCCTGTGGCCACGAAGGCTCCACACCCATTTGCACTACTCACATGACCCCGAGGACACAGATCAACTGCCAGGCGGCCTCAAGGACTCTTTCAAAGAATGCAAATGACCAGCTGTCTGCAAGGATTAGGAATCCTTCCATCCCCCACCATCCAGACAGAGCTGAAGAAGCTTCTTGGATGAGAAGCGAAACGTCTTCAAAGAAAAACCAGAAAGTCCAGTCGCCTCCTGATAAAGCAGCTCTTGTCAGGGTCCCAAGTAACAGACCCAATGCAATCAAAACTCCGAGGCCAAGCTGCTCCTCAAAATCCAGATTTATTAAACAGGTCATATTGGCACACCTGGTGAAAACCCGACTCTGAAGGTCCCGAGGTTTTCCCCACCCAAATTAAAAATCAAAGTTCTTCTCCCCAGTCCACCAACCAGGTTAACAGTTCCAATTCCAGCTGGTTTCAATCCATGCCTCCCCAGCACCTGGTGAGAACGTCCTTGGTTCTCAGGAGAAAGAATTTTATTTTGGCTACAGATCCCCAGTTATCTCTACTCCCCCATCCCATTCCCACAGCTCCAACCCGTCTTGCTGCGGCAGTCCTGAATACGCTCCAAAATGGCTTCAGGGTTGACAGCATTAGCACTAATTGCTATTGCAACCCGAGAACCACCCATATTCTTTTGCAGGCTCAAGAGAGGGCTGAAGTATAATTTCCTCCCTTCTGGACAGCTGGCATCCTGGCAGGCTTTATACCTTCACCAGCAGTTTTCTATGCATAATAAAATCATGAGAGTTTTTCCTGGCAGAGGAGTTCAAGGCATTGCTGCAGATTCAGATCTTTTCTAATTGCAGCTGAAGAGGGCAGTGAAAGGTTGGCAGCTTAGGACTGCCACTTACTCTCTGCTTGCAGCTCTGACTTTGCCACCCAGAGAAAGGGCTGTGTAGGAGGAAGACACCTGGGCCCCTTTTAGTCTGGTGCGGAATGCAATGGTGTGGGAGTATGCCCAATGCCAAGGCTTTGTATTTTCCCATTTGCTATATATGGGGGTTGATTGCTTTCTGTATTGTATTGCTGTAGCCAGCGGTGGGATTCGAATTTTTTTACTACCAGTTTTGCGGGCATGGTTTGGTGGTCATGTGACTGGGTGGGTGTGGTTGGGCATGGCCAACTTGATGTCACTCATGTCAAGGGATGCCTTGCTTGGCCTCTCCTTGCCTTGAAGACCTCAACGAGATACAATTTCCCTGTCTATTTACTACTACTGAATATCCAAAATTCACTATCTAACCCTATGTATATATGCCATATGTGTACGTACATATTACATAGTATAGACTCTATACTATACTATAGTGTGTATAGGCACACAAAAAGATATATTATCTACTATATATACTATACTTTATATATACTGTATACACACACACACACCTCTTCTAAAACTATACATATTCAACCTCACTTACTGTGTTTGGAAAAACACACCCAGAGTCCACTTTCTGCCACACATTTAAATATACCTTCTGCATATTAGAACATTACACATGCCTTCAGATGTTCTTCCCTAGCTTGCACATGACTGTTACAGCCAGATGTCTCTAAAATGTAAAAAATCACTTAACGCTCTTGCTTAGCAACCAAAATTTTGGGGTCAATTGCGGTCATAAATCAAGGACTATCTCTGCCTTCCTCTGCATGGCAGCCTTGTCCTAGTAAACTTCTCCTTTCTGGCAATTTTCCTCTCTGTTAGAGGCACCAAAATAATCCAGACGATATAAGGTTTCCTGCTGGAGCAGGGGGTTGGACTAGATGGCCTCAGAGGTCCCCTCCAGCCCTAGATTGCTGTGCTGCTTCAAAGCATCTGCTGAAGCCACATCTAGTGCCAGGGTTTGTGGTTCTTCCTCTCCTTTTCTTCTCTCCCTCCCTCTCTTCATGTATGTATGTATCCATCCATCCATCCATGCAACTATATGTCATTCACTTTCCCCTCCCTTTCCTTTCCTTTCCTTTCTTTCTTCCAGATTCCATACAGCTCTGGACCCAAACCAAATACAAGTGGTCCTCGCTTAATTCCCGGTTGCTTAGCAAGTGTTCTAATTTACGACTGACCTCCCCAGAGCTACTTGACCTGTTTTTGGAGTTTTGACAGCCATACACACACATACACGCAAAATTTATGACCAGTTACAACATCCCACAGTCATGTGACGGAGGTTTTCTACATTTTTTGCCAGTTTCCAACAATTCCTTCTGGTTTCCGGATAAAAATGCCCACTGGGGAAAATAGACTTGTTTAACAACCACAGTGTTTGCTTAATGACCACAAGGTTCACTTAATGACCAGGGTGTTTGCCTAACCCAGGAGTCTGGGTCTGCAACCTTAAACACTCAAAGAGCCAGTTTTCTATTTTCTTTTAAACAGGTATCTCTCTCTCTCTCATCTTTCTTTCTCCCTTTCTCATATCTCTCATCTCTTTCTCCCCCCCAATTTCTCTTTCCTCTCTCTCCTTCTCTCCGTTCATCATTTTCTCATTCCTTTCTTTCTCTCTCCTTTCCTCTCTATCATCTCTTTTGCTCGCACGCGCGCACACACAAACACACACACACACACACAAGTAGATACCCTCCTGGGCCGGGATCACCGCGGCGGTGGGGATGGCAACTCCTCCTCTTGCTGCCGCCATTGTGCGCTCACGTAACCGGCCACACGGGAGAGCCAGAGCTCTTCCCTCCTCCCCGCATTCGGTGGCGGTGGCGCTCCTCCCTTCCTGAGCCGACACGAAGGGGGACCGTGGCCGGTGCTGAGCTGCCTGCGAAGGGCGCGGAATCGCAAAAAGCAGCCGGTTGTGGGCAGGGCGGAGAAAATGCTAGAGGAGCTTCAGCCGCTTGTCCCTCTCCCTCTCGTCTATTGGGCGAAGACGTGTGAAGCAGCCTTATCCAAGCAATAAAAACCGATTTTACTGCTTCCCCTTGGCTGACGCCCAGCGCGGGAGAAGTTGCCCTGCCACGAACAGGCAGAGACGGGCGGTGAAAGGGCATGCTGGAGTGATGCTCCTGTGCCGATAAAACTTTCCCTTCCCCTGTGGAAAGATCGAGGCCTTTCTACTTCATCCTAGGCCGAGCGAGGGGATGCTCTGGGCGCAGGTCGCCATCAAAGTCATGGGCAGCCCAGTTCTCAGCTTCTGCCAGCCCTCCGGGTGGCTGCCGCCCATTCGCCCTTCCCTCTGCCGCGGATCCTGCTGCTTGCAATAGGGAACGCACTTTCGAGCCAGCCTGGCTGGCGGGTAGCCAAACAGGCATCCCGCTTCTCTGCTGTTCCCAATGACCCCCCAGACCACACCTTGGGCGCCACCAGCTGGCACAAATGTACCCCATGACGAAGCACCGCCCCCCCCCATGAATGGGCAGCGCAAAGGCAAGTTGTGCTGCACTCCTGCACACTTAGGCTTCACCATTCGCTACCTCCACCTCAGAGCCACCCACCTGCCATTACCACAGCACCATTACCTTTAGGGAACTACCTCAAAAGATTGCACGGCAAAAGAAAAGGCAGCCGCGGGGTGCTGCCACGGCCTTTCAGACCGGCCTTGGAAAAGCCTACCCTCACAATTGGGACTCCAGCCGCTTGTGGGAGGAACCCTGAAGCTTAGCGGCGGCATATTGCATGCCTTAACAAGCCCGCCGGTGGCCTTCAGGGTGCCTTTCCTCCCCGTGGCTCTAATTCTTAAAAATTTTGGGTTCTCGCACGAGCGTTGGGAGAAAGGGAGTCCGATGGTGATTGTCAGCTTTTCCAAGGCCGGTCCTAGAGGGAGACAAGAGATCAGTGTGGCTTTCCTCCCCGTGGTTCTAATTCTTTGCAAAATAAAAGATGCACTTTTATTTTGTCCGCCCAAGGAGGGGGGGAGAGAGAGGGGGGCTCAGAATGGTATGTAGGAAATCTGTCCCTGCAGCATCCATTGCTTGCCAGTGGGCAGGCAATGAGCTGGCGGCGGCTGGTAAGCACGCTGGGCCACGTAGGAGGCAGCTAAGCCGGGATTCAGGCCTTGCTGCTTGCAGTCACTCACCCAGGCAGATCAGCGCCGTGTAGTATGCAGCCCTAAGAGACCGTGTGGTTGAGGCAAGCCAGGGAGCAGCAGCAGCAGCTATGCAGGACAAGATGAGGAGTGACTGCGCAGGGCGGGGGATGCCAGCCAGAATTATCGCCACTGGTTTGCCTGAACTGGCTAGAACCGGCTGAATCCCACCACTGCTGTAAGTTGTCTGGAGTCACAATGCGTTGGGCTGCCATACACAATTTCTTCATAAAAATACGTACACACATACATACACATCTATATCCCGCCTTAATTAGATGTAGAAATAACTCAAGGTGGCAAATATACCTAATAGAGATATAAGACTTTCTTCTGTCAACCATGGCAATTCCCCTCGACGCTGTGAAAAGGAACACCACCACAATTCCAAAGAAAGGAAGCTCAGATCTCCTCCCTCATGTTTGATACCAAGACATGTTTGACTAAAAAGAATAAAACAAGAAATGAAATGGTTAATTTCTCAACTGGGCTTCCAAAGACCGAAGAGAAATGAAATTCAAGATTCCTCTACATACATCAAATTTTGCTTCATGTGGAATTTCTTGTGTGCAATAAGAGAGGAATTTTGTGAGAAGCACTTCCCACAATCTGGACATTTGAATGGTTTCTCCCCTGTGTGTAACCTTACATGATTTATAAGGCCAGACCTAGTACTGAAATCTTTCCCACAATCTGGACATTCGTATGGTTTTTCTCCAGTGTGACTTCTCTGGTGTACTTCCAACTCGCAATTCCAATTGAAACCCTTCAGACAATCTGGGCACTTGAATGGTTTCTCCCCTGTGTGTAACCTTACATGATTTATAAGGCCGGACCTAGTACTGAAATCTTTCCCACAATCTGGACACTCATATGGTTTTTCTCCAGTGTGAGTCCTCCGGTGTATCACCAGGCTCGAATTATGACTGAACCTTTTCCCACAATCTGGGCACTCATATGGTTTCTCTCCCGTGTGAGTCCTCTGGTGCCTCACAAGCTTAGAATTCTGCTGGAAACTTTTCCCACAATCCGGGCACTCATATGGTTTTTCTCCAGTGTGAGTCCTCCGGTGTAGTTCCAACTCAGAATTCCAATTAAAACCTTTCCCACAATCTGGACACTCATATGGTTTCTTTCCCGTGTGAGTCCTCTTGTGTATCACAAGCTTAGAATTCTGACTGAAACTTTTCCCACAATCCATGCACTGATACGGTTTTTCTCCAGTGTGAATTCTCTGGTGTATCATCAGGTTGGACTTCTGACTGAAATTTTTCCCACAATCCGGACACTGAAATGGTTTTACTCCTGTGTGAGTTCTCTGGTGTATTACAAGCTTAGAACTCTGCTTGAAACCTCTTCCACAATCACTACATTTATACGGATTCTCTCCTGTGTGTATCCTGTAGTGTTCCACCAGGTTGGAATTCCAACGGAAACTTTTCCCACACTCCAGACACTCATATGGTTTTTCTCCTGTGTGAGTTCTTTGGTGTATTACCAGGTGGGAATTCCGAATGAAACTTTTCCCATTAACAGGACATTTATACGGTTGCTCTCCCATGTCAGTCTTCTGGTGTATCATCAGGTTGGATTTCTGACTGAAACTTTTCCCACAATCCGAACTTTGAAATGCTTTTACTTCTGTGTGAGTTGTCTGGGGTCTCACAAGCTTAGAACTCTGCTTGAAACCTTTTCCACAATCATTACATTTATACGGTTTCTGTCCTGTGTGTGTTGTTTGGTTAAGCCATTCTTTCCTTCCTCAAAGGCTTTAATTAATGCCTGCCAATTTTGACTATGCATGGAACCTTTTTCTTCCTATTGACTTCAAGTTGTTCCTCACTTTTTCTTTATTTAAATATTATCTTCCTTGATTTCTCATTTAATGGTTTTTTCAGTTCTGTGTGCTCTATTTTTCCCCACTCAAAACTTTGGTCTTGTTATTCTTTCCCTTGTCTCTCATCTG
Organism: Notechis scutatus; assembly: GCF_900518725.1. The sequence goes on along the minus strand of NW_020716954.1, from coordinate 83,649 downwards.
CTGAGGAAAAAGAGTTTTTAAACGTTCTAGAGGAATTGGAAAATATTTTGAATGGCGGCTTATTTTGCACTTTAATGCTGGTTCTCAATCTCTGTTGTCCAGCGTGCTCTTCTTGGCATCCTCTCTCTCTGTAAGATTAATATAAATGGGTTAGTTTCATTATTGCTTAAAAATGGCTGCAGGACATGTGAAAGTAGCAAAAAAAAATCCCCACCCCATATATTAGCATGATAAAACAAACACTAAAATTCTATTTTAATCTGTAATATTATGATTTATTTGGCATACAGAAGCCTAATGATGTAAATTCAAATATTGATGCAAGATCTCTTTTTCAATCAGTCAAGCAGAATAGTGTTGAAAGGGACATTGGAGGTCATCTAGTCCAGCTCCTTCTTCAAGCAGCTATGTGCTATAATATTACACTTAAATTTTTGGCTTGGGTAAATCCACTCCTGTATCCTTGCATATGAGCACAGACATGCACACCTATGAATTCATTTTTTATTTTATTTTATTTTACCAAGCGATTATTAGATAACAGGTATAAGTATAAACATGGTTATGAATACATGAAATGGACAAGAATATGAAAAAGAAAAACAATAGGACAGGGACAGTAGGCATGTTGGTGCGCTTATGCACGCTCCCTACAGACCTCTTAGGAAAGGGATGAGCTCAATAGCAGACAATCTATGCGTATCTCGGTGTGCAAAATGTCCCAAAGTGCATTCGCTCCAATTCTTAGATCTAAGTTCAGAGAGGGGAGGGGAGGGGACGCTAATAGAGGAAACGGTGCCCAACTCCTAGTCGAGACCCAAAGCATCCTCCGCTTTGCCCCTGAAGCTCCTCGCTTGCCAGGAAAACCCCAGGTCAGCCACGTTACAAGGAATCAACAGGGACGTGAAGGCGGGTGTTTAAAATGGGTGTTTAAGAATTATTATTTTTTTTAAATCTCCCAGCAGAAAATCTTAGGCAGGAGTTTTAAATCCTGCAGCCCGGAGGAATAAAATTCGGGGAGGGGATGAATATGCAGCAGCAGCCAACACGTTTCAGCCTCGTTGCTTCCTCTCCTGCTTCCCCGCCGTGGAGGAACCCAAAAGGCCGACTTGCTCCCGGGCTTCTCCTCCGACCTGCCCTCCACTCACCTCCCAGGAGCCGCTTCGACCCTCCAAACAGGACAAGAAGCTCAGCCGACGCCATTACCCTGCCCTGAGTCAGGCGGAAGAGGAAGTTACTCTGCCCTTCGCTTCCTCCCCCTTTACAACCTCTCTAGCAACGCACTACTCTATCGTTTCAACTCGCAGCCAAGCCTCTCTGCCCTCCTTAGAATAGCTCTGTCGCCCTTGCCTGAAACACCATACCTGAAACAAGGGTTCCTTCTCTGTAGCACGCCATCTAGCGACATAAGGCGGAAGAACATGCTTCTTTCTACACTTAAGATGTTCTCATGGATTCCGTGCTTCCTTAAGTGCCATCAAGTCAGAGGTCGAATTCAGCAGGTTCTGACCAGTAGTGGAAATTTTGAGTAGTTCAAAGAACTGACAAATACCACTTCTGACTGGAGATTTTACAGTATCCTTCCCCTGCCATCCCCACCAAGCCACGCCATAGAACCAGTAGTAAAAAAATTTGAATCCCACCACTGTGATCAAGTCCTATTTGACTCCCATCGAGCTCATCGGTAGCTTTTGTCCCGGAGGATCCATCCCCAAACCTTTTCTTTCCGGTTCCCAAGAGGGCACTTATTGTCCCTAGAATTGAGCCTGAAGCTTGGTTTGCGAGAAGCGGCAACTAAATCAAATAAAGCGCCCTTTGGGAGGGGCAGGGGGTTCAAATGACGTGCAAATAGGAAAAGAGAACATTCACCTCCCTGGGTTCCAGCCACTTTTTCCTGGGGGTGGGGTGGAAGTGTACAGGATAACTCCCGAGAACCTGCTTCTGGAAAGCAGCAAACCTGTTAAAACTGTAACTTGTCTCTTCTGGGATTTTATTTTCTCTTACTTCCCAATTTAGTTATCAAGCCCCACTATTTCTTATCGGTGCCCCATCCCTGCTTAGCAACGGATATTCCGGATATTCCGGGGTCAATTGGTGTTGCAACACGAGAACCACCCCTATTTCTTTTCCAAGCTCAAGAGAGGGCTGGAAGCGTAATTCCCCTCCCTTCTGGACAGTTGGCATCCTGGGCTGGCTTTATGCCTTCAACAGCAGTTTGCTATGCATAATAAAATTGTGAGAGGTTTTCCTGGCAGAGCAATTCAAGGCATTGCTGCAGATTAAGATCAGTTCAGCTGAAGAGGGCAATGAAAGGTTGGCAGCCTGGAATTTCAACTCACCCTCTGCTTGCAGCTCTGACTTGCACTGGTGATCAGAGAAAGGGTTGTGCTGGAGGGAAGACACCTGGGCCCTTCTCAGTCTGGCTGGGGCAAACCCACCAAAATGGCATTGCAATTCTCATGGACTTTTGGAGGGTTTGAGATAGAAGTAGTACAGTGATTATGTCCCTCCTAGACCTCTCATTAGATTTCAATAACAATGACCATATCCTCCAATGTCCAGGCTTTGGAGACAGGAAATGGAAGGAGCTTTATTATGATCATTCTTCTTCTACCTCTATGCCTGGTTCCAGCCCAGAAAAAGGCCAAATCTTGACTCCTGCAATTTGCAGTGCTTCAGGGCTCAAGCCAATCACTACTGCTGGTTAACGTCTACCTGAAAACACTAGGAGAAGCCATCCATACTATGATACCCAATTATGTACAGGTAGTCTAACTATGATACGTTCAGCAAACCAGCATGGCGTATCCTATTGGTGCTCCATTCCTTCTTAGCAATTCGAAGTCTAGCCCGAATTGCCTATAGAGATTCTCAGTCAGCCAAGTCATGATATCAATGGATTTCCAGAAAAATTAAAGGAAGCATTTCGCTTCAATTTGAAATGCGGACAACAGTCATCTCCAACAGCCTGCACTGGTCTTGAACAGTGAAGGGACACAGGACAGAAAACATCCTGTGCCAATGAAGGCTCCACATCCATTTGCACGACTCATGTGACCCTGAGGACACAGATCAACCTCCAGGTGGCCCCAAGACCCTCTTAAAGAATGCAAATGACCAGCTGTCTGCAAAGACTAGGAATCCTTCCATCCCCCACCATCCAGTCAGAGCTGAAGAAGCTTCTTGGATGAGAAGCAAAACGTCTTCAAAGAAAAACCAGAAAGTCCAGTTGCCTCTTGATAAAGCAGCTCTTGTCAGGGTTCCAAGTAACAGACCCAATGCAATTAAAACTCCGAGGCCAAGCTGCTCCTCAAAATCCAGATTTATTAGGCAGGTCATATTGGCACATCTGGTGAAAACCTAACTCTGAAGGTCCCGAGGTTTTCCCCACCCAAATTAAAAATCAAAGTTCTTCTCCCCAGTTCACCAACCATGTTACCGTCCCAATTCCAGCTGGTTTCAGTCCACGCCTCCCCAGCACCTGGTGAGAATGTCTTTGGTTCCCAGAATGAATTTTATTTTGGCTACAGATCCCCAGCTATCTCTCTTCCCCACTTCCATTCCCACAGCTCCAACCAGCCTTGCTGTGGCAGCCCTGAAGACTTTCCTTCCGGTTGACGTAGCTGCGTGATTGGCACAGGTGAGCGGGGCTCCGCATCCCCACATCAAATACTCTTCATTGGAGGGCTTGCCAGGGAGCTAAAGTCACCCTGCAGGGTGATTAACAAGGGGCACCTTGCTGTTCGCGGAGAGCGGCGGCTCTCCTGCTGGACCCAGGGCTTCTTCCCTCTCTACTGAAGATGAAGGTGAGGCAACCAACATGGCCGCCATAAAGTGTGCTGGAGCAATGAGAGTGGACAGTGATCGGAACTGGGTGATGTGATCTTTAACTTTTGTCAAGGATTTTCCCACAAAAAATTAAACCATGAAAGTGACTCTTTGGAATACTTTTAAGCAGAGAGTAAAGCAGGATAAAGAAAATTATACCCTAAAGCTACAGAACACAGAAAAACTGGATGTATAAACATTACGGACAGGACTTTGAATAGGCGCTTCAAAGTGCTGGATATTTGACTGTTTAATGGATATCTTGTCTGAACTAATGAGAAAGAAACTTAAACTGGATTTTTAATGTCAATTTTTGAAAGCGGACATTTAATGTTGATTTTTAAGCTGAAGGTGCCATCTACTGGTAAAAGTGGCCCTGGATAGTTTTTGATAAGGGGAAATAACATCTGGAGGTCTGTTTTGCTTTATTATTTACTGTTCCATACTTATCTACTCTATGATGACTAGAGGCCAACCTTGAAAAACCTGGAGGATATCTAATGGAATGACTTTTGAATACTGGAACTATTTAATAAATGAAAAAGTGGATTTAAAGAACTACTTGGAAAACTCCCTGGATGGTATAAATGAAACTTGTTGACTAATTGTGGAATAGAAAGAATTCTAATTATGGCATCTCCTGATGAACAATATTAAGACCAAGTAATCTGCTGGCTTTGGGAAGTCAAAAATAATACAGCAGTGGCAGATTATTGACAGAACACTGAATACAATTTGGGATTTTTAAAAATAAGGCAAGATGGCTCATTAGGAGCAACTGGAGACACAAAAAGAAATTATAAGGCTACTGCAAAATATTTATGATACGATGACGGTGAATATTAAAGAGAAAGGACTTGTTGCACAATATAACTGGAAAGACTGAAAATGTGCAACAAGGACCAATGAAGCAAGTGTCAGCTTTGGAATCCTTATTAAAAGCTGCCACACAGCTGCGGAGGATGGAAGGGGGGGCTGATGTTGTTTAATTAGCTTTCAGTCGACAAAATAGATATATAAAACCTTCAAGGTCATTCTCTATGGCCCAGCAAGAATTGTAGCTGAAGGGTGATTGGTTCACGTGATTTATGATGTGAAAGAAAAGGGGTGGGTGTAGGTTGAGTCTTGTGGGAAGTCTGGGAGGGAACTTTAGTTTTGGAATTCCATAGACGTACAAGTTTCTGTTTTAATAAAGCACTTTGAGATTATGAGGCTACTGCAAAACATTTAACTGGAAAGACTGAAAATGTGCAACAAGGACCAATGAAGCAAGATAATAAAACCCAGGAAACAAGGGAGACAACTGTAAACTGAAGAGGATGAACAGAAGACACAGCAAACAGAACAAGATTATAAAGTTGGAGTAGGAGATTATAAAGTTGGGTGAAATAAAGTTGGGAGAATATATACAAGGAGACAGAAAAACGGAATTGAATATACCGAAAGATACCTTTGGAAAAAAAGATAGAGGATTTGGCAGGCCTATGGGTGGACTGGCAGCAAAAAATATTGTAGATAGAAATAAAGCTTTGGTTGAATATGAAAGATATAAACACCCAAGGGAGGAGTATGGGAGGCAAGCTAAAAAGAGAAGAAATGTAACTTCCAAGAGAATGAGAGACGATGCATAGGAAGGATTTTTTTGTTTTAATGAGATCGGCCTAAAACTAGAATAAACTGTAGAAATAAGGGGAATATTGTCAGAGCGTTTGCAGAATGATTACCATTACGAGACAACTCAGGAGCAAAACACAGCATACAGAGACTTAAACATTTAACAGTGGTGGTTTATCTACAGTTATATATAGAAATATATGTGGTAGGCAAAATACTTTTACAAGTAAGCAAACTTTCCTCTTAACTCTGCTCGGAGAACTTTTGCAAATGAATACAGGACACAAAGAGAAAGAACCACACCCTCTAATGGTTGCAATATATAAACGCCTCTTAAAGGGATCTTTAATCCTGTCTTAAAGGGAAATACCCATGCTATGCTTATTCATTCTTATTGCATCATCCTATATTGCATCAACTTCACTGCTGGTCGGTTCTTAAATCCCAAGAATTTAACAAATATTGTTATACATTTGTTATCTAACACAATATTTAAAATGAATATCAGAAATTGAAATTAGAGTTTAAAAAAGGATGTTATTTGGTATGCTCAAAAACGTTATTACTATTAGGAGGTAGCAAATATTGAATAATGGAAAAATGAAGAATTATGACTTGACATAGTTATGTATAACATTAGATTAACGTAGCAATTTTTAAGATTGGCTGCATTAAAAATTAGGATATAAAATTTAGAAATGAGGAAATATTGTTGTACATACTTTTATTTGAATATATGTAAAGTGAATATTAAGGTTAAGATCAGAATTTGAAAAAGGATGTTACTAGGTATGCTCAAAAAGAATAGTTATTACTATTAAAAGAATGTGGCAAATATTAGTAATTGAAAACTGAAGGACTAAGTGCTGATACAGTTATGTATAACAACATTAGACCACATAAGCTGGACTAATTTAGTGATTTTTTGGTATTATTGCTTTTGTATCAAAATGATGATACTCATTGTCATACCACATTGTTCATGAAATATTGATGTTTTTTAACACAGTAGAAAAAAATTACAAAAAAAACCTTTCCAAAATGGTTCAGGGTTGAAAACACTAGCAGTAATTGCTGTTGCAACATGAGAACCACTGATATTCTTTTCCAAGCTCAAGAGAGAGCTGGAAGTGTAATTTCCCCCTTTTGGGTGAGTTGGCACCCTGGCGGACTTTATACCTTCAACAGTAGTTTTCTATGCATAATAAAATCATGAGAGGTTTTCCTGGCAGAGCAGTTCAAGGCATTGCTGCAGACTCAGATCTTTTCTAATTGCAGCTGAAGAGGGCAAGGAAAGGCTGGCAGCTTAGGGCCACAACTTACCCTCTGCTTGCAGCTCTGAGTTTGTCACCCAGAGAAAGGGCTGTGCAGGAGAAAGAGACCTGGGCCCTTTTCAATCTGGTGGGGAATGCAGTGGTGTGGGAGTATGCCAAATGTCAAGGCTTTGAATTTTGCTATTTGCTATATATGTTGATTGCTTTCTGTATTTTATTGCTGTAAGCTATCTGGAGTCACATTGCGTTGGGTTGCCATGCACAATTTCTTAATAAAAACACATACACACATACATACACATCTATATCCCACCTTAATTAGATGTAGAAATAACTCAAAGTGGCAAATATACCTAATAGAGATCTAAGCACCTTTTCTTTGGCCCAGCATAGCCATTCCTCCCGACACTGTGAAAGGGAACAACTGCACAACTCCAGAGAAAGGAAGCTCAGATCTCCTCCATCATGTTTTGTACCAAAACATGTTTGACTAAAAATTATAAAACTAGAAACTAAATGGTTAATTTATCAACTGGGCTTCCAAAGACCGAAGAGAAATGAAATTCAAGATTCCTCTACATACACCAAATTTTGCTTCAGATGTACTTTCTTGTGTACGATAAGAGAGGAATTTTGTGCGAAACACTTCCCACAATCTGGACACTTGAATGGTTTCTCCCCTGTGTGTAACCTTACATGATTTATAAGGCTAGACCTGACACTGAAATCTTTCCCACAATCTGGACACTCATATGGTTTCTCCCCTGTGTGAATCCTCTGGTGTATCACAAGCTTAGAATTCTGCTGGAAACTTTTCCCACAAACAGGACATTTATACGGTTTCTCTCCTGTGTGTGTCGTCTGGTGTTCCACGAGCATGTAATTTCGACTGAAACTTTTCCCACAAACAGGACATTCAAAGGGTTTCTCCCCAGTGTGAGTCCTCTTGTGTTTCACCAGGCAGGAACTCTGACTGAAATGTTTCCCACAATCCAGGCACTGGTATGGTTTTTCTCTTGTGTGAGTCCTCTGGTGTCTCACAAGCTTAGAACTCTGCTTGAAACCTTTTCCACAATCACTACATGTATATGGTTTCTCTCCTGTGTGTGTCCTCTGGTGTTCCACCAGATTGGCATTCCAACGGAAACCTTTTCCACAATCCAGGCACTGATACGGTTTTTCTCCTGTGTGAACTCTCTGGTGTATCACCAGGCAGGAACTCTGATTGAAACTTTTCCCACAAACCTGGCACTGGTATGGTTTTTCTCCTGTGTGAGTTCTCTGGTGTTCCACCAGGTTGGAATTCCGAATAAAACTTTCCCCACAAACAGGACATTTATATGGTTTTTCTCCTGTGTGACTTCTCTGGTGTATAACCAGGTTGGAGTTCTGAATGAAACTTTTCCCACAAACAGGACATTTATATGGTTTTTCTCCAGTATGAATTTTCTGGTGTATCACCAGGTTGTAATTCCGAATGAAACTTTTCCCACAAACAGGACATTTATATGGTTTCTCTCTTGTGTGTGTCGTCTGGTGTTCCACCAGGATGAAATTTTGACTGAAACTTTTCCCACAAACAGGACATTCAAAGGGTTTCTCCCCAGTGTGAGTCCTCTTGTGTTTCACCAGACAGGAACTCTGACTGAAACATTTTCCACAATCAAGGCACTGGTATGGTTTTTCTCCTGTGTGAGTTCTCTGGTGTCTCACAAGCTTAGAACTCTGCTTAAAACCTCTTCCACAATCACTACATTTCTATGGTTTCTCTCCTGTGTGTGTTCTGTGGTGTTCCACCAGGTTGGCATGCCAACGGAAACTTTTCCCACAATCCAGGCACTCATACGGCTTTTCTCCTGTGTGAGTCCTGTGGTGTTTCACCAGGTAATAATTCTGACTGAAACTTTTTCCACAGTATAGACACTCATATGGTTTTTCTCCTGTGTGAGTCCTCTGGTGTTTCACAAGGCAGGAACTCTGACTGAACTGTTTCCCACAATCCAGACACTGATATGGTTTTTCTCCTGTGTGAGTTCTCTGGTGTTCCACCAGGTTGGAATTCTGACTGAAATTTTTCCCACAAACAGGACATTTATACGATTTCTTTCCTGAGTGGGTCATCTGGTGTTCCACCAGGTGGGAATTTTGACTGAAACTTTTCCCACAAACAGGACATTCAAAGGCAGGGCTTTTCTCCAGTATGGGTTCTTCCATGAATCATGAAGAATTTTTCCGAGAAAAGATTTTGCCGCACTCCAAACATTTGTATGGCTTTTCACTGGATGGATTCTCTCCTGCATAATCAAATGTGATCTGCAATCTGTGTTCTTCCCACATTAGGAAGTCTGTGAGGTTTTTCTAACACTGATATGCTTGGATTCTTGAGGCAGTGAAAAATATTTCTGATCTCTTGCCTGGTGGATGTTTGGTTCTAGCCTTCTTTCCTTCCTCAAATGCCTTAATTAATGTCTGCCAATTTTGGCTATACATGGAACCTTTTTCTTCCTACTGACTTCAAATTGTTCCTTACTTTTTCTTTCTTTAAATATTATCCTCACTGGTTTCTCATTTAATGTTTTTCTTCAGTTCCGTGTGCTCTATTTTTTCCAGCTCAAAACTTTGTACTTGTTATTCTTTCCCTCGTCTCTCATCTGCTGAGGAAAAATAGTTTTTAAACTTTCCAGAGGAATTGCAAAATATTTTGAATGATGGTTTATTTGCATTTTTATGCTGCTTTTCATTCTCTGTTGTCCAGAGAGCTCTTCTTGGCATCCTCTCTCTCTGTAAAATTAATATAAATGGGTTAGTTTCATTATTGCTTAAAAATGGCTGCAGCCTGCAGGACATGTGAAAGCAGGAAAAAACAAACTACCCCATCCCATATATTAATATGAAAAAAACAAAAAAAAACCTAAAAATCTATTTGAAACTCTAATATTATGATTTATTTGGCATACAGAAGCCTAACAAGATCCAAGTTCAAATATTGACACAAGATCTCTTTTTAAATTAACCAGTCAAACAGAATAGAATTGAAAGGGACCTTGGAGGTCCTCTAGTCCAGCTCCCTCTTCACTTAAATTTTTGGCTTGGGCAAAAACACTCATGTATGCATGCATGACCTCAGAAACACACACCTATGAACGCATGCGTATCTCGGTGTGCAAAATGTCCCAAGTGCATTCGCTCCAATTCTTTGATCTTAGTTCAGAAAGGGGAGGGGACGCTAACAGAGGAAACGGTGCCCAACTCCTAGTCGAGACACAAAGCATCCTCCGCTTTGCCCCTGAAGCTCCTCGCTTGCCAGGAAAACCCCAGGTCAGCCACGTCACAAGCAATCAACAGGGACGTGGAAGCTGGTGCTTAAAATGCGGGTTTAAGAAATACGAAATAAATCGGTTTTTGTTTTTTTAATCTCCCAGCAGAAAATCTCAGGCAGAAGTTTTAAGTCCTGCAGCCCCGGAGGAATAAAATTCGGGGAGGGGATGAATATGCAGCAGCAGCCCCACAGGTTTCACCCTCGTTGCTTCCTCTCCCGCTTCCCCGCCGTGCAGGAACCCAAAGGGCCGGACTTGCTTCCGGCTTCTCCTCCGACCTGCCCTCCACTCACCTCCCAGGAGCCGCTTCGACCCTCCAAACAGCACAAGAGGCTCCGCCTACGCCATTATCCTCCTTATCCTGAGCCGGAAGAGGAAGTTGCCCTGCCCACCGCATCATCTCCTTTGTAACCCATGTAGCAGTTCACTACTCTATCGTTTTAAATCCGTTTAAACCTCAGCCTCTGCCCCTTCCCTAGAATAGCGATATGGAGGGTTGCTTCTCTGTAGCGCGCCATCTAGCGACAATAAGGAGGAAGAACAATCTCGTTCCACCTTAAGGCATTTGAAGATGTTCTCATTGATTCCGGGCTTCCTTAAGTGTCATCTCGTCCTATTTGACTCCCATCGAGCTCATCGGTAGCTTTTCTCTCTGAGGATCCATCCCCAAACCTTTTTCTTTCAAGTCCCCTAAGAGGACACTCCTTGTCCCTGGAGCTGAGCCCGAAGCTTCGTTTGTCGGAAGAAGCAACTAAATCAAAGGATTTGGGAGGGGCGCGGGTTGGAAATCACGTGTAAGTAGGAAGAGAAAGTTCACCTCCCTGGGTTCCAGCCACTTTTTCCTGGGTGGGGGTGGGGGTGGAAGTGTACAGGACAACTCCTGAGAACCTGCTTGTGGAAATCAGCATACCTGTTAAAACTGTAACTTGTCTCTTCTGGGATTTTATTTTCTCTTACTTCCCAATTTAGTTATCAAGCCCCACTATTTCTTATCGGTGCCCCATCCCTGCTTAGCAAAGGATATTCCGGGGTCAATTGGTGTTGCAACCCGAGAACCACCCCTATTTCTTTTCCAAGCTCAAGAGAGGGCTGGAAGAGTAATTCCCCTCCCTTCTGGACAGTTAGCATCCTGGGCTGGCTTTATACCTTCAACAGCAGTTTGCTATGCATAAGAAAATCGTGAGAGGTTTTCCTGGCAGTGCAGTTCAAGGCATTGCTGCAGATTAAGGTCACTTATAAGTTCAGCTGAAGAGGGAAATGAAAGGTTGGCAGCCTGGGACTTCAACTCGCCCTCTGCTTGCAGCTCTGACTTTGCCACCTGGAGAAAGGGCTGTGCAGGAGGAAAGACACTGGGCCCTCCTCAGTCTGGCTTCAGGCTGGGGCACATCACAAAAAGGCATTGCAATTCTCATTGACTTCTGGAGGGTGTGAGATAGAAGATGCACAGTCATTATGTCCCTCAGAGATCTCATGAGAGATGTTTCAATGATAGGTTTCAATAAAAATGACCATATCCTCCAATGTCCAGGCTTTGGGGACAGGAAATGGGAGGAGCTTTATTATGATCATTCTTCTACCTCCAGTCCGTATGGGTAGAAGAGGGTCTGAATCTTGACCCCTGCAATTTGAGGTGCCTCGGAACAGAGGTCGCCAACCTTTTGGACCTCAGGGACCACCAAACTCACAAATTTTAGATCCCAGGGACCACTAACTGGTTCTGTGGGCGTGGCCTAGTTTGTGGGTGTGGCTTGGTTGTCATGTGACTGGCTGGGCACAGCGTGTATGTAAACATAAATATTTATATAAATATTGAATTTTTTTTTATAAAAAAGCAACTTTTACCCAAAATCAGGCAAAGCAGGCAGGCAGATTGAGTTGCTCACAGAATCACAGATTCATTCAGAGATCTATCTATCTACCATCGGCTAGCTCAGTCTGTCACATAAAATTTGCTTGCAAGCAAACTCACAAAATTAACTCACAACACACCATGTATGTAAATATTGAATTTTTTATTTAAAAAAGAGCAACTTTTACCCAAAATCAGGCAAAGCAGGCAGATTGAGTTGCTCACAGAATCATTCAGTGATCTATCTATCTGCCATCGGCTAGCTCAGTCTCTCAAATTTGCTTGCCATGAGTCTGCACTGAATTTGCTTGCAAACAAACCTTCAGTCCTAAGGGAGGTTCGGCTGTGCTGAGTCGAAGATCTAAAGACTAGCTAGAAAGCAAGAAATCCAACCATTTCCTGCTTCCTAGCTAATCTAAATCTCCTGGCACAGCAGAACAGATGATGGTCGGAAAAAGGAAAAATAGCAATTTAGCAGGCAAGTTTACCAGGTAAGGAGTGAGTGGGCAGGGAGGGTTCCTGTGGGCCATGTGGGTGGCGCAGACTTGTGTTTCTGCACAGCCTGGATTAATCGCTTTGTAGGGCTGCTCTGGGGGGTGAGATTTCTCTGCGGCCCACCAAAATTTTCTCACAGCCCACCGGTGGGCCATGGCCCACCAGTTGGCGACCGCTGCCTCAGAACTCAAGCCTTTTGCTGCTGCTTGTTAACATCTACCTGAAACCGCTAGGAGAAGTCATCCATACTATGATACTCAATTATACACAGGTAGTCATGGACATAACATTCCTTTAGAATAGAATAGAATAGAATAGAATAGAATAGAATAGAATAGAATA
>NW_020716954.1:43235-70920 GCF_900518725.1 Notechis scutatus | reverse complement strand
TAGAATAGAATAGAATAGAATAGAATAGAATAGAATAGAATAGAATAGAATAGAATAGAATAGAATAGAATGTAGAGGAGAATAGAATAGAATAGAATGTAGAGGAGATGATAGATGTTCCGAACAGACCCTCAAGCGCAATCACCAGACCGCTGCTTGGGCTGTTTGGGCTTCAACAGCAGCATCCTTTTTCATGAGGGCATCCATACGGTGGCTACGCCAACTCCAGAATAATTGCCTGCTTCTGACCTTTGGTCTCACCAAGACCTTAATAAGATTATTGCAGCGGCAGAATTCACTGCGGATGCCACTCTCAATTCCGCCAAATTTGCCTCCAAGGCCATGGAATCTTCTGTAGCAGCAAGAAGACTTTTATGGCTCCGAAATTGGCAGGTGGAGTCACGCCGAAAATGGAAGCTGGCTTCAGTTCCTTTCGCAGGCGATAAGCTTTTTGGCGATGCTCTGGAACCTTATCTCATCGAAACCAGAGATAAATGTAAAATTCTCTCTTCCTCTGGGAAGAAAGCCGACTATCGCCCTGCTCCTTATCGCTCTCCTGCCTTCCGAGCGGAGACCTCATCTCGCTTCCCCCGCTCTCACAGGCCATACTCCCAACACCAAAACCAATGGGCAGAAACATCTGGCAGGCAACAACCTTCTGCTGGTAAACAGCCCTTTCGGGGGGAGGGGGTCGTTCCTTCCGTCACTCTAAGTAATCCCTCGTTCTCCCCACCCATCGGAGGTCACCTAGCCTTCTTTGCCTCCAAATGGGAGGAGTCAACGACGGACGCCTGGGTGCTCAGCACTATTAGGTCAGGGTTACAATTGGACTTCCTAACCCCACCCACCCCCAAAATTTTTGATCTGTCCTGTGTCTCAGGACATTTCAAGGCAAGCCCTCATGAATCAGGCCATTCAACACCTTCTTGAAATCAGAGCTATTCAACCTGTTCCCCCCATTCAACGGAGACATAGGCTTTACTCTCACCTTTTCATTGTTCCCAAAGCCTCAGGGGGGTGGCGAGCCACCCTTGATCTAAAATTTCTCAACCAATTTGTAAAATACAGGTGATTTAAAATGCAGACTCTGCATTCTATTTCAGAGAGCGTTCGGGAGGGCGACCTCCTCTCTTCCATTGATCTCACTGAGGCTTACCTCCACATCCCAATTTGGCCTCATCATCGCCAGTTTCTCCATTTCTGTTATCAGAATACCCATTACCAGTATCGAGCACTTCCCTTCGGCCTCTCATCGGCTCCAAGGGTCTTCACAAAGGTTCTGGCAGCATTGGTGGCATCTCTGCGTTCTATTCCAGTGAGGATCCAATGCTACTTGGATGACATTTTGATTCTTTTCTCTTCCATCCTTGCGGCCCATCGGGATCTGCAAATTACCCTGTCGTGTCTCCAGAGCCACGGATTTTCCATCAACACCAAAAAGAGCCAGCTCTCTCCTACAACCAAATTGCAACACTTGGGAGCAGTCATCGATACCATGTCGTGCCAGGTTTTCCTGTCCCCAGCTCGTGGAAAGAGCCTTGTAGAGATCATCAGCCAGATCCAGCAACATCAAATTGTCCCCCTGTCGCTGCTGTCCAAACTTCTGGGGAAGATGGTTTCCTGTATTGGCATCGTCCCGTGGGCTCGGCTCCACTCCCGAGCCCTCCAATGGTTCCTGCTTCCCTACCAACGAGCAGGAACCAGCCACTCATCCATCAAGGTCCCACTCCCGCCACAAATCCGGAGCTCTCTCAATTGGTGGCATTCCCCATCTATCTGGAGGGGACTCCTGTTCAGGGACCCAGACAGGCTAGTGATAACCACCGATGCCAGCCTCCTGGGTTGGGGTTCCCATATGCAGGGCCAGATAGCTCAGGGCGTTTGGTCCAGATCAGAACAGACCCTTCCCATAAATTGGCTAGAGCTCAGAGCTATTTTTCTGGCTCTCAAGCATTTCAGGCAATCAGTGACCGGCTCTCATGTTCTAGTCCTTACAGACAACATGGCCGCAAAGGCTCATGTCAACCGGCAAGGGGAGACGAGGTCCAAAGCCCTCATGAGAGAGGCTGTATGGCTGGGGTTATGGGCAGAGAAACACCTGTTGTCAATCTCCGGGCTCGGCAATTCCCAGGCCGACTGGCTCAGCAGGGGCCTAGTCGACCAGGCAGAATGGTCCATTCCTCCATCTCTATTCAGGGATCTTTCCCTCAGATTCGGAACACCGTAGATGGATCTTTTCTCCACTCCTCAAAACGCCCAAGTCAATGATTCTGGGGCTCCTGGAAAAGCTGCTGAAACCCCCGCAGCTGGATGGTCCAAATGGACTCAAACTGTCCCGGAGTGACAGTGAGTGAAGGGAGCACATCCTGTTGATCCCAGGGACATCGCAAAGTCCCTAGTTTATCCTGGAAAGCTTCTGAAGCCTGGCAGCGGAGGGAAGCGGTCATTAAAGCCACTAGAAAGCTGTGACAGCTCCGGAAAGAAAGAAGATCGGATGAGAAAGTGTGTTGGTTTGGGATGAGAATTTCGTTTTTTTCTTAAACAAAAATAGAAGAGTACCCTACGGGGAAAGAGTGTTTAGAAGAAAGAAGACAGAAAAGTGGAGAACAGCGGTGAAATAGAACATATTTCTAGCGGTCAAACTTTATTTGGATTATTATTATTTTTTTCTGGTTAACTGGACTGGACTTTGAAATAATAATTAATAGAAGATTAACTTTAAATTTTGTTGCCAAATTCAAAATTTGGACTACTTTTCCCTTTTACTTTTTAAAAGGAAATTTTCTTAGAACTCATTGGATATAGTATAACAAAAAGAGAAAGTTAAGCAATACTGCCATCTTAGAGGTCACATATATTTTAAAAAAAACTGGAATTTTTAACAGTGATTAAAATTAGATTGTTTTGACTACAGGCTGTATAGAAGAAAACAAAGAGAGCACTGAAAATAATTGCTGATCTCACATACTTTGTAAACAGCCGGAAAGTTAAATAAGAGAGAAAAGATTATTGTGACCTTGGACAATATACTATTGATGTTTTTGACTTTGGCTTTTTGGCTTGCTGGATGTTATACTGAGGCATAGGTTCATTCTGTGACTTAAAGTTTAAACTACAGATGGCAATCTCAAACTGTTTTTTCTTTGTTTTTCTTTTTACTGCTGGTGTGCGCTTTTGGGCCTACTTGCTTTTTAATAATTGGTTAGATTTTGGAACATTGTCTTTTTCTTTTTTCATCAATAAGTGGATTATAGTTTGCTGGTTTTTTTTTTTTACCTATTTTTCCTAGAAACTGGTGGACTTGTATTTTTGAATTTCTTTTCTTTGACATCAGATTTTTGGATTTTTATATTTCTTTATTTTTTTCTTATCTCCTGGATATAAAGAGATTGGTTCCTATTTACTTCTCTTTTATTTTTATTTTTTGCTTTTTCTTCCAAACCTTTTTTCTCCACTCCCTTTTAATATAATTGGATTAAGGTAGAGAAGAACCTGAAGATTTTTTTTTTAATGGATTATAATTTATCTGAGACGAAGAAGACAATTGCTATTGGATCATCGATTCCCACCTCCTCATCTCTGAGCCCAGACAGTCAACGATCCGTACAAGCTATATTGCAACAGGAAAAGGAAAGAGAAGGAGGTTTCAATGCAAGAGTTAAAATTAATACTGCAAGCAATACAAGATCAAGGGAAGCATACAGATGATAAAATTGGAAAGATGGATGAGAAGATGGGAAGGATGGAAGACAAAATGGAAAACATACAACAGATGATGAAAAATGGAGAAATAATGCAAAAGATAGAAGAGGTGAACAGACTGAGAAGAAAGTAGGAAAAATAGATAACAGACTGATAGCAGTTGAACAAGATAAGGGAAAAAGAATGATAGCCTGGGAGATGGACAAAGCTGATTTTTACTTAAGATTTCAAAATGTTGAGGAAGAAAGGAGAGAAAACCTTGCAGAAATAATGACAGAAGTTCTGGCAGGAGCCATGGAGATATCTAAATGTGGCTATTCTGTCAGTATTTTTCCATAAGACAAATCCTGCTCAGCATGTATACCTCTCAGAGCAAAGTTCACTAAGCTGACAGGAAAAAGGAGCTGATAAGATTAACTTCACAGAGGTCTGTGTCAGATAAAAGATGTGTATTCAGTAAAGACATGTTTATCAGTCACAAAGTTCGTTACTTGTATCACGTAGCCTGGTCTAAAAGATTAACTTTGTAACTTCTTTGTCTTCCTGCAATCCATCTCACCCCCCCTCTTTGAATCAGTACAATAAAAGGGGACAGCGCAAAGCAATCGGGGCTGGCTGCCTGAACAATCCCATCTGTCTCAGGCGCAGCCGGGATAATTCCATCTGCCCCAGGCGATGTGCTGCCTCACCTGAAGAAATCTTTTGTTTCGTGTCTTTTTTTCTTTGTGCTTTGCACTCACCCTTGCGAGGGCTCCGCTAAATTGCTTTCTGAGGGGAATTCAGCAAGCAAACCAGGAGATCGAAACAACAGACCGGTCGCTCGACGCGACATCTAAAGAAAAAATGATGGATGGAATGGATGAATATTCTGAGTATATACTAGATATGCCACGAAGAATAAACTACCTAGAGAAGTCCAAGTGAGATTTACTAAGAAAACAATCAAAACAGAGATACTACAGAAAGCAAGAGGCGACCCTCTGAAGTATAAGGGAAAGGAAATTAAAGTCTCTTTTAAGGAGAGAATATCGATTCCTGGCCAAGATTCTAATCAAGAAAGAAGTGAATTATAGATGGCTGATACCTGAAGGCCTGATATTCATATAGCAAGAACAAAGACATAGATTGGATTCCATTGATAAAGCAGAGCTATTTTATGATGAATACTTCAGAGAAAAAGAATAGGAGAGAGCAAGAGAGGAGGAACTTAAAATACAAGAAATGGCCAAAGAAAAAAAAAGAGGACAAGAGTGGTAGGTGGTAGAGTGAAACCCAAAGAACCAAGAGAGCAACGAACAATAAATCCTACATATAAACTATAAACAATTGAAAACGAAAAGAAATTAATCTCCATAAACATAAATGGACTGAATTCGGCTACTAAAAGAAAAAAAACCATTTCATAAATTAGAAAAATTAAAGATGGATACAATTTGCCAACAAGAAGTGCATATTAAAAAGCAACATGCACATGTTTTGAATTGTCCTAGAATTGGTAATTTATATACATTGTTGGCACAACAAAACAAGAGTAGTTCAATATTATTAAGAACACAATCAAAGCTAAACCAATTTTTACAAATGAAGAAGGGAGAATACTGATGGTGGAAATAACAGATAATAATCTAAAGATGCTTTTAATAGCAATATATGCACCAAATGATAAACAAGAATAATTATATAAGAAATTACATAACAAGATAATTGAATTGGAATACGATTTATATGCATTCCTGGAGATTTTAATGCTATTGTAAACATAGAATTGAATTACAAAACAAAGAAAGTAAATTTAAAAAAAATAGAAAGACACTACCGAAATCCTTAAGATAGCAGAGGAACTGAATATTAAAGACATATGGAGAGAATTGAATAGCAAGAACAGACAATATACATTTTATTCTAATAGACACTTATCATGGTCAAGAATAGATATGATTTGGATGTCAATGGATTTAATTTTAAATATTCAAGAAGCAAACATTGAAACAAGTACTTGGGCGGACCATAATCCAACATGGGTCAAATGGAAGAGACAAAGGAAAAGGTCAAGATGGACTCTGAATAATTTAATTCTGAAAGAAAAAGAATTTATCAATACCTTGGGGAAAAATTGGCTTTTTAAATAAAAGAAAATAAAAAGGAGGAAACCACACTACAAAATGTATGGGATCCTATGAAAGCCTATACCAGAGGAGTGATTATAAATTATACAAGAAGAAGAAATAAAAAAAGACAAACAAAACAGATCTTAGAAGAGGATTATAAGAAACTGGAAATAGAACTACAACGAAACCCACAGCAAAAGAATCTTAAAAATCAAATGGATATAGTTAAACATAAAATGGGACTAATAGAAGAAGAAGAACTAGCACAAAAAATCAGGAGCCAAACAGAACTTTTTTGAAAATGCAAATAAACCAGGTAGATGGTTAGCATACAAACTGAAAAAAGAGAGGGAATCAAAAAAATAGCACAATTAATAGATGAAAATGGAGTGGTATGCTATGGTAATGAGGAAAAGAAAAAAATAGTACAGAAGTATTATGAGAAATTCTATGAGCAAGAGACTATTGCAGAAGGGAAAGTTAAACAGTCCTTGCGAGAAGCAGAATTACCAAAAATACCTGATGAAGCTAAGACAATGTTAGAAGAGAAAATAACAATGATGGAATTGACAGAAGTAATAAATAGATAAAACTCTGGAAAATCTCCCGGCTTGGATGGGTTACCAGCAGAATTTTATAAGACATTACAGGAATCATTTAATACTACAATGCTTGAAGTAAGGAATGAGGTTTTGATAAAAAAACAAAGTTCCTGACACATGGACAGAGGCATATATTACACTTATACCAAAGGAAGATACTGACTTACAACAAACAATTATAGACCAATATCCCTACTAAATGCAGACTATAAAATATTTGCTTCAATAATGGCAGAAAGACTTAAAAGATATTTGAATCACTTTATACATTCAGATCAAAATGGATTTTTGCCTAAGAGACAAATAAAAACAATATGAGGATAATATTGAATACACTGGAATACTATGAAGCACCTCCAAAGAAACAAATGGTCTTGTTTATTTTTTTAGATGCATAGAAAGCTTTTGATAATATCAATTGGCAATTTATGTTGTTGCAATTGGAGGAGATGGGCTTTGGAGATAGATTTATTAAGACAATTGAGGCGCTATATTACAAACAGCAAGAGTGATGATAAATGGAGACTTGAAAAACAATATTAATATCAAAAAAGGAACTAGGCAATGATGTCCACTGTCGCTACTGTTATTTGTATTGATTTTGGAAGTATTGAATAGAAATATTAGGAAAAATAAAGAAATAAAGGGAATAAAAATAAAAAGGAGTATAAATTACAAGTATTTGCAAATGATCTGGTTTTCATATTGGAAGAACCATTGGAAACAGGCCCTACGCTGATAGAAAAGATAGAAGAATATGAAGAGGTTGAAGGACTGAAAAAACTAAAATTTTAGTGAAAAATATGATAGAAAAACAAAAGAAAATATTAATGGATAAATATCCAGATCACAAAAAAGTGAAATACTTGGGGATACAAATGACAGCAAGATGTGGAACTCTGAAAGAGGACAATTATGATAGACTGAAACAACAGATTGCGAAAGACTTGGGAAAATGGGAAAATGTACAACTATCCTTAACAGGGAGAATAGCGATGATCAAAATGACCATATTGTCAAAAATATTGTATTTATTCCAGACAATTCCAACAAGACTGAAGAAAAAGTACTTTGAGGACATAAAATGATGTTGAGATTTATATGGCAGGGAAAAAAAGACAAGAATTAAGTTAAAATTGTTGCAGGACACTAGAACGAGAGGTGATTTCAGACTACCCAACTGGGATACTACCAAGCAGCAATATTGATGTGGATGAAAGAATGGATTGTATTGAAAAATGTTAACATTGGAAGGGATGGCATGCATTTTTATAGTATAAAGAAAGTAATGCACATGGATACTTTCGGAGACATTATATAAGGGATGCTTTATTTACAATATGGGAGAAAATAAGGGAGTACCATTATATGAAAATACCAGTCTGGTTATTGACAATAAAGGCATTTGCATATCCAAATGTTTTTAAAATGGAACATATTATTAGATATAATAAAATCTTAAAGGAAAAGGGTGAACTCAAAACAAAGCAAGAATTAGACAAACAAGGGATGAATATGAATTGGTATTCGTATTTGCAAATACATTCAAGGTATGAAAAAGATAGTATGATGGGTTTTATAAAGAATTGACTGAGGTAGATAAAATCTTAACAGGTATTGAAGAGAGGATGATTAAAAAATTATATGGTTATTTACTAGGAGTGAAATTAGAAGAGCAAGTCAAAGAAACAATAGGGGAATTCTTTTGGATATGGGATAGATTTGGATAAATGGCAGAAACTATGGACTAGAAACTATAAACTAACAATGTCAGAGGCCTATAAAGATAATTTGTATAAGATGTTTTACAGGTGGCATCTACCCCCAGCAAGAATAGCAAAGATGTTTAAAGACAAATCGGCGAAATGTCAGCAGATATCTGGATCATATTACTATATGTGGTGGACATGCATAGAAGCATAGAAGATATTGGACTAAAATAAATACGTGGTTGGAAAAAATGATAAAACAACATAGATTTAAAACCGGAGATATTTCTATTGCAGAGTTTGCCTGAAAGTTATAATAGATAACATACTTGATTATTAATGTATTAACAGCAGCTAAAATTGTATTTGCACAACATTGGAAAAATGAGAAAATTCCATCAGAGGAGGAAACGATTAAGAAAATAATGGAAATGAGTAGATTAACAATGGCAAATAGAGAACAGGAAGAAAGAGTATTATAAAATTTGGGATTTATTTTATGAATGGTTAGATAGAAGAATAAGAAACTGAAATATGTGGCAACAGTAGTAATATACTATAATTTATTATTCCTGAGTAGGAATATGAATATAACTATGTAAGGATGAGATTTGTCTATGAAAAATGATATAAAATTGAAATAAGGTTAACGATAATATAATAATGGAATATGATATTGTTGATTAGAATGGTCTTTGAATATAATCAAATAAGAAATACATATTATCATGCGCACAAAATTCAAGGTATGCAACTGACACACTGAAAAATTGAAATATGGTTTTATTTGTTGTTTTTGTTGTAAAAATAAAAAACTTTTTTACAAACAAAGAAACAGTGGTGGTTTATCTAAAAGAGATATATATATATAGAAATGTATGTGGTAGGCAAAATACCTTTACAAGTAAGCAAACTTTCTTCTTAACTGCTCAGAGAACTTCTGCAAACGAATACAGGACACAAGGAGAGAGAACCACACCCTCTAATGGTTGCAATATATAAACGCCTCTTAAAGGGATCTTTAATCATGTCTTAAAGGGAAATACCCATGCTATGCTGATTCATTCTTATTGCACCATCCTACACTGCTCAAAAAAATAAAGGGAACACAAAAACAAGACATCCTAGATCTGAATGAAATATTCTTATGAAATACTTTGTTCATTACACAGTTGAATGTGCTGACAACAAAATCACACAAAAATTATCAATGGAAATCAAATTTAGCAACCCATGGAGGTCTGGATTTGGAGTTACACTAAAAATTAAAGTGGAAAAAAACACTACAGGCTGATCCAACTTTGATCTAATGTCCTTAAAGCAAGTTAAAATGAGGCTCAGTAGTGTGTGTGGCCTCCACGTGCCTGTATGACCTCCCTACAACGCCTGGGCATGCTCCTGATGAGGTGGCGGATGGTCTCCTGAGGGATCTCCTCCCATACCTGGACTAAAGCATCCCCCAACTCCTGGACAGTCTGTGGTACAACGTGGCGTTGGTGGATGGAGCGAGACATGATGTCCCAAATGTGCCCAATTGGATTCAGGTCTGGGGAACGGGCGGGCCAGTCCATAGCATCAATGCCTTCGTCTTGCAGGAACTGCTGACACACTCCAGCCACATGAGGTCTAGCATTGTCGTGCATTAGGAGGAACCCAGGGCCAACCGCATCAGCATATGGTCTCACAAGGGGTCTGAGGATCTCATCTCGGTACCTAATGGCAGTCAGGCTACCTGTGGTGAGCACATGGAGGGCTGTGCGGCCCCCTAAAGAAATGCCACCCCACACCATTACTGACCCACTGCCAAATTGGTCATGCTGGAGGATGTTGCAGGCAGCAGAACGTTCTCCACAGCGTCTCCAGACCCTGTCACGTCTGTCACATGTGCTCAGTGTGAACCTGCTTTCATCTGTGAATAGCACAGGGCGCCAGTGGCGAATTTGCCAATCTTGGTGTTCTCTGGCAAATGCCAAACGCCCTGCACGGTGTTGGGCTGTAAGCCCAACCCCCACCTGTGGACGTCGGGCCCTCATACCACCCTCATGGAGTCTGTTTCTGACCGTTTGAGTAGTCACATGCACATTTGTGGCCCGCTGGAGGTCATTTTGCAGGGCTCTGGCAGTGCTCCCCCTGTCCCTCCTTGCACAAAGGCGGAGGTAGCGGTCCTGATGCTGGGTTGTTGCCCTCCTACGGCCTCCTCCACGTCTCCTGAGGAACTGGCCTGTCTCCTGGTAGCGCCTCCATGCTCTGGACACTACGCTGACAGACACAGCAAACCTTCTTGCCACAGCTCGCATTGATGTGCCATCCTGGATGAGCTGCACTACCTGAGCCACTTGTGTGGGTTGTAGACTCCGTCTCATGCTACCACTAGAGTGAAAGCACCGCCAGCATTCAAAAGTGACCAAACCATCAGCCAGAAAGCATAGGAACTGAGAAGTGGTCTGTGGTCACCACCTGCACTCCTTTATTGGGGATGTCTTGCTAACTGCCTGTGCTTTCCACCTCTTGTCTATTCCATTTGCACAACAGCATGTGAAATTGATTGTCAATCAGTGTTGCTACCTAAGTGGACAGTTTGATTTCACAGAAGTGTGATTGACTTGGAGTTACATTGTGTTGTTTAAGTGTTCCCTTTATTTTTTTGAGCAGTGTATTATCCTCCTTGATTTCTCATTTAATGTTTTTCTTCAGTTCAGTGTGCTCTATTTTTTTCCAGCTCAAAACTTTGTTCTTGTTATTCTTTCCCTCGTCTCTCATCTGCTGAGAAAGAAGAGTTTTTAAGCTTTCCAGAGGAATTGGAAAATATTTTGAATGATGGTTTATTTTTACTTTAATGCTGCTTCTCATTCTCTGTTGTCCAGAGAGTTCTTCTTGGCATCCTCTCTCTCTGTAAGATTAATATAAATGGGTTAGTTTCATTATTGTTGAAAAATGGCTGCAGGACATGTGAAAGCAGAAAAAAAACACCCCACCCCATCCCAAATAGTATCATGAAAAAACAAACACTAAAATTCTATTCTAGCATTTATTATGATTTATTTGGCATACAGAAGCCTAACAAAATCCAAGTTCAAATATTGACGCAAGATCTCTTTTTCAATTAACCACTCAAGCAGAATAGAGTTGAAAGGGACCTTGGAGGTCATCTAGTCCAGCTCCATCTTCAATCAGATGTGTGCTATATTACACTCAAATTTTTGGCTTGAGGAAATACACTTATATGCACGCATATGAACACAGAAACACACACCTATGAATGTATGCAGACAATCTATGCATATCTTGGTGTGCAAAATGTCCCAAAATGCATTCGCTCCAATTCTTTGATCTTAGTTCAGAAAGGGGAGGGGAGGGTTGGGGACGCTAATAGAGGAAACGGTGCCCAACTCCTAGTCGAGACACAAGAAATACGAAATAAATGGTCTTTTTTAAAAATCTCCCAGCAGAAAATCTCAGGCAGGAGTTTTAAGTCCTGCAGCCCCGGAGGAATAAAATTCGGGGAGGGGAAGAATATACAGCACCAGCCCCACATGTTTCACCCTCGTTGCTTCCTCTCCTGCTTCCCCGCCGTGGAGGAACCCAAAGGGCCGGACTTGCTCCCGGGCTTCTCCTCCGACCTGCCCTCCACTCACCTCCCAGGAGCCGCTTCGACCCCTTCAAGCAGCACAAAGGGCTCCGCCGAAGCCATCAGCCTCCCGTGGCTGAGCCGGAAGAGGATATTCCTCTGCCTTTCGCATCATCTCCTTTGTAACCCATGTAGCAGTTCACTACTCTATCGTTTTAAACCCCTTAAACCTCAGCCTCTGCCCCTTCTCTAGAATAGCTGAGCTGTACCGGGTGTTGCTTCACTGCAGCGCGCCATCTAGCGACATAAGGCGGAAGAACACGTTCGTTCTGGCTTAAAGCATTTGAAGATGTTCTCATTGATTCCGGGCTTCCTTAAGTGTCATCTCGTCCTATTTGACTCCCATCGAGCTCATCGGTAGCTTTTCTCCCTGAGGATCCATCCCCAAACCTTTTTCTTTCAAGTCCCCTAAGAGGACACTCCTTGTCCCTGGAGCTGAGCCCGAAGCTTCGTTTGTCGGAAGAAGCAACTAAATCAAAGGATTTGGGAGGGGCGCGGATTGGAAATCACCTGCAAGTAGGAAGAGAAAGTTCACCTCCCTGGGTTCCAGCCACTTTTTCCTGGGGGGGTGGAAGTGTAAGGATAACTCCCGAGAACCTGCTTCTGGAAAGCAGCAAACCTGTGAAAACTGTAACTTGTCTCTTCTGGGATTTTATTTTCTCTTACTTCCCAATTTAGTTATCAAGCCCCACTATTTTTTACTGGTGCCCCATCCCTGCTTAGCAACGGATATTCCGGGGTCAATTGGTGTTGCAACCCGAGAACCACCCCTATTTCTTTTCCAAGCTCAAGAGAGGGCTGGAAGAGTAATTCCCCTCCCTTCTGGACAGTTAGCATCCTGGGCTGGCTTTATACCTTCAACAGCAGTTTGTTATGCATAAGAAAATCGTGAGAGGTTTTCCTGGCAGAGCAGTTCAAGGCATTGCTGCAGATTAAGGTCACTTATAAATTCAGCTGAAGAGGGAAATGAAAGGTTGGCAGCCTGGGACTTCAACTCGCCCTCTGCTTGCAGCTCTGACTTTGCCACCTGGAGAAAGGACAGGAGGAAAGACACTGGGCCCTCCTCAGTCTGGCTTCAGGCTGGGGCACATCACAAAAAGGCATTGCAATTCTAATTGACTTCTGGAGGGTGTGAGATAGAAGATGCACAGTCATTATGTCCCTCGTAGACCTCTTTTAATACCATCGACCATGATACCCTTCTGGACAGGCTTTGGAGACAGGAAATGGGAGGAGTTTTATTACTGTGGTTCTTCTACCTCTATGCCCGGTTCCAGTCCATGTGGGTAGAAGAGGGTCCGAATCTTGACCCCTCCAATTTGCAGTACCTCAGGGCTCAAGCCTTTTGCTGCTGCTTGTTAACATCTACCTGAAACCACTAGGAGAAGCATCCATACTATGATACCCAATTATGTACAGGTAGTCTTGGACATGACATTTTGGTTAGTGACCATTTGAAGTTAGAACAGCCGTGAAAAGGTGACTTATGACTTACATTATGACCGTTTTTCACACTTACCACCATTGCAGCATCCCCATGTGTTGATGTATTCCCCGTTAGGAGAATGAGTGCACTCAGGGAAACATAGTGAGAGTGGTGATGAATAACACACAACCAGCACACAGATACACTGAATAGTAAAATGTAAGTTTTACTTCCAGTAAACGGGTAAACAAAGTCCAACCCACAGTCCAAATCATACATGGTTAAAGCAGTTAGTATTCAAAATAATCAGTCCAGGGATAATCCAAAAATGAAGTCCTTTTCTTTACCAGTATCATAAAGTTCAGTAAATAGAGTTTGCTAACAGTTGCAAGACTCACTGTCAGGTGGTGCTCCATTCAAAATTCAAGAAAGAAATACTTAGACTCTTTAGATTACAGAAAAGATATCTTTTACTGAAAATGAAGTGGTAGCATCAGTAGAATTCTGAATCTGAGAAATTAGACACGCAGATCACATATACAAAGTGATGGAAATGTCCCCACCCCCCATAGTTAAAATGATTCTTCCAATTAAAAGTTGTGAATATGATCATGTGGACATCTTCAGGTGGTGATGAGGCCTCTGTCTGTTGACCTTGGCATTTTTTGATAAAGAGTTGCAGATGCGCAGAGAAAAGAAAGCTAAGCGAGAAATAGAAACCTAAGCAGGAATTTATACTCCCCCCTCTCCTCATTTACACAACACAAGAATGTAACACCTCCAGCTATCTTCCCAGATGTTGCCCCCTCCTCCCCCCGTTACTTATGGCAGCCAAAAGATGCAAAGCAGTAGTAGAAGATCTTGAAGGCTGACACTCACAGCAATCCAAGCAGAATGACGATCAGGCAAATTATTTTTCTGCCGCAGAAAGAGACAGTGGTGGAACCATTACACCGGCTGCTGAATTAAAAAACTAAGTGATCATGGGGCCGAGAAGAAGCCATTGCATTTGCCAATGTTAAAAAACTTTTGTCATCAGACAGTATTCTAATTCAATTTTCTGAACATTTGCCGGTTGTGTTAACTTGTGATGCCTCTCCATTTGGGGTCGGGGCTGTCCTCAGCCACCGTTTGCCTAATGGGAATGAGGCACTTCTACTCAAGGACCCTGTCGGCAGCTGAAAGAAATTATAGCCAGCTCGAGAAGGAGGCGCTGGATGCATTAGCAGGGGTCAAGTGGTTTCACGAGTATGTCTCTGGCATTTGCACTACTCACATGACCCTGAGGATACAGATCAACTGCCAGGCGGCCTTAAGGACTCTTTCAAAGAATGCAAATAACCAGCTGTCTGCAAGGACTAGGAATCCTTCCATCCCCCACCATCAAGTCAGAGCTGAAGAAGCTTCTTGGATGAGAAGCAAAACGTCTTCAAAGAAAAACCAGAAAGTCCAGTTGCCTCCTGATAAAGCAGCTCTTGTCAGGGTCCCAAGTAACAGACCCAATGCAATCAAAACTCCGAGGCCAAGCTGCTCCTCAAAATCCAGATTTATTAGGCAGGTCATATTGGCACATCTGGTGAAAACCTAACTCTGAAGGTCCCTAAGTTTTCCCCACCCAAATTAAAAATCAAAGTTCTTCTCCCCAGTCCACATGTCCATCAACCAGGTTACAGTCCCAATTCCAGCTGGTTTCAGTCCACGCCTCCCCAGCACCTAGTGAGAATGTCTTTGCTTCCCAGGAGGATGAATTTTATTTTGGCTACAGATCCCCAGCTATCTCTCTTCCCTTGCACACCCAGGGCCCCGAGGGAAGATCCCGGAATCCAGTTGGGCCGTTTCTCCTCTGCTTCCCGCTCCTTTCCTCAGAGAACTTCCACCTTTTTGCCATCATTGCTAGGCATTTCTCTCTTTCAGCAGAGAAAAACATCAAGTAATGTTTCGGAAGAAATTTTGCCAGTAGAAAAGTGCGGATATATTGTGGAATCCGGATGAACTTTTTCCCCAGGAATTTGGATATTTTGGATGAGGCATAGAAAGCGCCCCTAAAACAAAAGGCTCCTTTTTGTTATTTTTTTATGAAGATTCTCATGGAATGAAATAGAAAATAAAGGTCATAGGGAAATGGGAAGGGGAAGTGTAGGGTGAAGGGGAAAAGTTTATTTTCAAGGAAGTAGAATGCAAAGTGAAATTTCAGCCTCAATTCTTCCTTCTACTGTTCATTCTTAGTAAATTTGGTACATTTCTATAACAAGCAATCCTAATCAGTAAATCCTATAGAGAAGGTTTCCCTTCCTTTTGCCTCAAGCACAAAGTCCAGAAGTGGTTTCCAGGTAGAAACACAGCTGGATCTTTCTTTTCTCTGGTCCAAACAGCTCATCTCGCCCTCTCAGCCCACTCCCTCATTTCTTCCGTCCATCCACCTTCAATCTTGGGGATGGAGGTATATTTCCAGTTTTATATATTAAGAATTCCTACTTGTGAGGACTTCCGGTGATGAGATATGGGCGAACGGAGGTGCTGAAGCTCGTTCTGGGTTTCACGCTATCTCCTCTTGCTGTTGGAGTGACCTTAGGGGTGCACGCACCTTGTAGAGAAGCGTGGCAGTGTGGGGAGACTCAAGTCGCGGTGTGGAAAAGGCGATTCTCATTGTGACATAGAGAAACCCTGTGGAGACCAACATCAAGAGACTGTCAGTAATAGCAGTCCTAAAGTCTTGATCGTTGCATACAAGAGGAAGCGAGTGAGTGACAGACTGTGGCGAACGAAGAGTGTGAGTGAAAGAATTTGCGATCCTGATTGAGCGTTGAATATTGGAGAATCTTAGTCGGAGCGAAGCCCCAAGAGCGGCCAAAGCAGATACGAGCGGCGGCGAAAGCGCTCGTGAGATGGAAGAGGGTAAGGACGCGAGTGATCGGACAGAGAAAATAAGAGAATCGGAGGAATCTGAGAGACTGACAATAATTGGGGGAGAAAAAAAAGAAAGAACAACACATTTAATTTAAGGGAACTTTGAAAGATTTGAATTGTGGATTTTGGGGAAAATTGGAAGGACGAACTTGAGATGGGGGAAGACTTGAAGTAAGGAATTAAATCATCTTATTACAACTTTAAATATTCCACGGATGAAACTGAATAATTTACTGGTCTCTTTTTGGACTATTAGACTGGAGCTGTAGTAAGTGGAGATATGTTAAAGAAAGAGACTATTTGAATCTAAAAATTGACTTGTAAGACTTTTAAACGAAAGGAGAAACGGCTATAGTGGAAAGTGCAGTGAGACAGTGAAATCAGAGACATTACTCAGCAAGTCTGTGCTTCCGGTGCGTTCGGTGAAGGAATCTCGAAGAACACAACAATTATATTAAGACACTTTAAGTAAACGTAATTTATATATGATTTAATTGATACATTAGTAAATATTGAAGTTTATATTTGGTTATAACACACACAAAAAAGGAAGGTGATAATTAATTATTTAGGTATAGATATTTGATTATAGGCGTTGATTATAAGTGTTGAATTAAATAATTAATTGTGATTAATTGCAATTACTACAGATTAACTAATTAATTATTGTATAGCAAGGTTGATAGATCTCCATTTAGATTTGTAAGTATTTGAAATATTATTTCATAACACTATTTTGAGATTCGGGATTCTATAGCACTTATAGATATACAGGTTAATAGTATTTAAATTTAAATAGAGGAATTTGATATATTATTAAGATCTACAAATCCAGGTATCTGATTTAGAAATTAGCTTTAAAATTGTTCTGGAGAATATATATATTGACAAGAGAGGTTAATCCTGTAACATATCATATTAATTAGCGTAGTGGCCATTTATAGCTGATACTTCTCAATAGTGAATGTTAATTTGGGACAACATATTTAATATAATACAAAAACAAAAACAAATTTTACAAGAAATGACCTCTGTCACTAACACAACGCTTAAAACTGGAAAGAAGACTTCTTCAATACAAACAACTCCGATGCCATCACCCTCAGTGATGGCACAAAAGACAATTGAAGAAACTCTACCTGGAGAAAAACAACCTACCATCATGAATGTCAATATCCAATCGACCCTTCTTACTTTACAAGAGTCCATGCTGAAGTTTCAGGAAATAATGGTGAAAATCATACCAAAACAAGAGCTGATACAAATGAACTAAAAGAAGAGATGGGAAATTTAAAGGCAGAAATTAAATTAGACATCTTAAAGTTGGATCAAAAAATTGAAACAATACAGCAAGCACTAGAAAGGAATGAATTAACAATAAAGGAGGTTGAGAAAAGGACGGAACAAACGGAAAAGAAGCTGGAAATGGTTAGTGAACAATTAAGAAATGTGAGTAAAGAAAGGGACGACTCCTTGGTATATCTGGAAATGGACAAGGCTGCAGCAAATCTGAGATTCCAAAATATAATGGAATCTAAAGAAGAGGACTTAGAACAAGTGATGGCAGGAATATTAGCAGACCTATTGGAAAAGGTAAGGATGATATTCTGAAAGAGTTAGACAAAGTATATAGAGTGAGCACAAATTACACAAGATGACATAAACATCCAAAAGAGGTCCACGTGAGATTTGCCAGAAGGAGTTTGAGATATTATATACAAAATTTCTAGAGAAGAAACAATTACATATAAAGGAAAAGAAATCTTGGTGCTTAAAAAAATCCCAAGAAGAGTGAGAGAGCAGAGGCGAGATTATAAATTCATGGTGAACCAATTAAATCAAAAAGGTATTATATTCAGATGGCTAATCCCAGAGGGAATGCTAATCACTTGGAAAGAAAGAAAAATTAAAGTAGACTCCATGGAAAAAGCTCAAGAATTCTATGAACGATTGATAGGCCATGAAGAATCGAGTAGTAGAGACGAATTAGAAACGAATTCGCAAGATGACCAAGACTATCAAAAAAATAGAGATGGGAATCATAGGAATTCGAAAAACAAACATCAAGAGAGAGAAGAACCGAAGATGCACAATCAGCCACAAAGAGAGACAGGAGTAACTACAAGACAAAGAGCAAGAGTTAATTAGGTGATGGACGAAGAAAAGAAAATACTATCAATTAACATAAATGGCCTAAACTCTAGGATAAAAAGGAAAAGAATATTAACCAAATTAATTAAACAAAATGCAGATATAATATGTTTACAGGAAACTCATATAAGGAAGGAAGAAGAAAAATATCTAGAATGCCCCAAGCTAGGGAAGTTGTACACGTCGCCAGCAGATTTTAGGAAAAAGAAAGGGATAGCAGTATATGTGAAAGACGATATGAAAGCAGAGCCAATTTGGATAGACCCCAATGGAAGAATTCTGGTGTTACAAATTTGGATTAAATCAATTCCAATTCTTCTAGTGGTAATTTATGCCCCTAACGATAACCAAAAGGAATTTTTTAAACAATTACATGGGAAAATAGTGGAATTAGATAAAAGGAATATTTGTATCTTGGGGGATTTCAGTGCTATTGTGGACCACCAGAAAGATCACAGTAGTGGGGGGGGGGGGAGAGAAGAAAAAAAGAGAACTACCGAAAACATGTGAAGAAATGATGATTGAACTAAATTTGATAGATATGTGGAGGAAATTGAACCCTGAGAAAAAGCAATTTACATTTTACTCCAGTCCTCACCAATCATGGACACGAATCGATATGGTGTGGATGAATGGTGAATTAGTAAATGAATTAAAAGAGACTGAAATTTTACCAAACGAATGGGCAGATCACAATCCGATTCAGATAGTGTGAAAAGGTAGGAAGAAACCAAGGAAAAGGTGGACCCTAAATACACAGCTAATTAAAGAGAAAGAGTTTATGAATAGACTTGACGAGGAATTAGACTATTTTTTAAAAGAAAATAATAATGAGGCAACTACGAAACAGAATATTTGGGATACAATGAAGGCAATAATAAGAGGCACAATGATATCATACACTGCTAAAAGAAATAAAGAAAAATATGCCCAACAAAATAAATTAGAACAAAGAATCAAAGAATTGGAAATTCAGCTGCAAAACACCCCAAAAGATTGTAAATTGAAAAAACAGATGATAATAACCAAACATAAATTAAATTTAATCGAACAAGAAGGAATGGCTTCAAAGTTGAATACAGCCAGACAGATATTTTTTGAACAGGCCAATAAACCAGGAAGGTGGTTGGCCTACAAACTTAAAAAAGAAAAACAAAAAAGATTGATCTACCAATTAATAGATGAGAACGGGGATGCCCAACAAGGGATAGAACAGAAAAAAGAAACTGCATGTAAATTTTTTGAAGATCTTTATAAAATGAGGACATGATAAGAAACTATTTGGGTATTACTAAAGATAAAATAATCAAGGAGGAGATGAAGGAAATGTTAACTAGAGACATTACGTGGCCCGAGTTAAAAGTAGCAATAGAAAACCAAAAGAACAATAAAACCCCAGGACCCGATGGGATACCAGGGGAACTTTATAAGAAAATAGGAGAACAAATAGGACCTCTCATGGTGGAAGTATATAATGAGGTCCTACTAGCAGCAAGAATGCCAGATTCATGGAAGGAGACACTGATATCGTTGATTCCAAAAGAAGATTCAGATTTACGACTTATACAAAATTATAGACCAATTTCCCTGTTAAATACTGATTATAAAATATTTACCACAATTATAGCAAATAGATTGAAAAAAATATTGAATGAACATATACATAAAGATCAAAACGGATTTCTTCCCAATAGACAAATTAGGAATAATTTAAGAATAGTATTAAATGTTTTGGAATACTATGAAGCCCACCCGGAAAAACAAATAGCCCTTGTATTCTTGGATGCACAGAAGGCCTTTGACAATCTAAATTGGCAATTCCTAATCCAACAAATTTACAATATGAATTTAGGCACTAAATTTGAAAACATCGTGACTACAATTTATGATTCACAAAAGGCGAATATTATAATTAATGGAGAGTACACATGCTCAATAAAAATAGAGAAAGGAATCAGGCAGGGATGTCCATGATCTCCCCTGCTCTTCATATTATCTTTGGAAACATTGTTTACACAAATTAGACAGAACCCAGGAATAAAAGGACTAAAAATTAAAAAAGAAGAATATAAACTCCAGTCATTTGCGGATGATATGGTATTTTTCATAGAGGAACCAATTGAAACAGGTCAAGAACTATTGAAAGAGTTAGATCAATTTGGGGAAGTTGCAGGACTTAAAATTAATAGGAAAAAACGAAATTAATAACTAAAAATTTAACAGAAAAACAAAAACTAAAATTGGAAAGGATAATGGGACTACAAATAGTAAAAAAAGTTAAATACTTAGGAATTTGGTTCACGGCTCAATGCAAAACTCTAATGGAAAATAATTATAATAAATTATTACAGCAAGTCAAAAAAGATTTAGAGATATGGGTTAAATTGCAAATCTCCCTATTAGGGATGATTGCCACTATAAAAATGAACATTCTGCCCAAATTTATTTACTTATTCCAAACAATACCAATAAAAATACATAAAAATTACTTTGTGGAACTTAACAAGATAATTACTAAATTTATTTGGCAAGGGAAAAAACCGAGGATAAACCTAAAGGCAATGCAAGATATGAAGTGCAGGGAAGGTATGGCACTCCCAAATTGGGAATTATACTATAGTGCAGCCTCATTACTTTGGTTGAAAGAGTGGGTAAATCTGTCGAATAAAAGAATCTTATTTCTA
Source organism: Notechis scutatus (assembly GCF_900518725.1). The sequence continues at coordinate 50,003 of NW_020716954.1, read as the reverse complement.
GAAGGCCACGATTTACAGAGGGGATGGCACGCATTTTTATGGGACACTGGAAAAGTTAAGCAGAAGTATTTCCACAAACATATAATTAGAGATTCCTTATTGGCTAATTGGAACAAAATAAAAAAAATATTATTTAAAAATTCCAATCTGGATCTCAACGATGGAGGCGATGATACATCCAAATAATCTAGATCTTAATAAAATGATAAAATACAAAAACCTTCCTGATGCGCAAGGAACTTTAAAATCATGGCAAGATCTCCAAGAACAAGGGCTACAAGTAGACCGGTGGGTTTATTTGCAAATTCAAAATAGATATAGCCAGGACAAGAAAAAATTTGGAATTTGGAATGGAGGTATATTTCCAGTTTTATATATTAAGAATTCCTACTTGTACTAGCTTGTACAGTAATAAAGTTCCAATTTTTATTTAAAGTTCTTTAGCCAGTAATCCTAAAAGGTCAATCTCTGGTTTTCAATAGATGCAGAGAGATAACTCACATTTGCACACACACAAAAAAAAAACCTAGGAAGGAGATGAAAAAGAGACAACTCCTCTCCAACAGCCAATAGATAAGCAGGGATCAGCACCAGACAAACAAACAGGCAGAAAACAATCCTCCAATCAGAGAACCACCCAGGAGGGAACTACACAATCTCTGGCAGAGCATCTAACAGGCAGCCAATCCCCCCTCTCTTTTGCACTGAGGATGTTACCTAGCTGAATAATGAAATGTCTCCAAGCAAACCAAACATCGAGGGCCCCAACGACACCAGAGTTTAACCCAACCTCCAGATATTCTCTTCTGTGGACTACAGTCTCTTTCAAATGCCTGCCCCAGGACTACAAATCCCATCTTCCTCAGTTGACCCCAAGGTTTGTCCATTTCCCTCTCCTTCTCCCCCCTCTCCCAATCTTGATCAACTGGATTCTTTGTGGTTCACAACATCCACCTGGTACAAGCAGCTTCTCCTTCCTCCCCTCTGAACCCCCAGAAAATGTCAGTTCCCTCTTGTGGAAGGAGGGACCACACACTCCACCTTCCGCTGAGTGTCCAAAATTCAGGGAGGGAGGGAATTTATCTCACCCAGTTACCTAGTTTGGTAATTCAATGTCTCCAAGGAAACAACCAAGCTCAGTAGCCCCTAAGGACCCCAGAGTTGAACTAAGCTCCAAATAATCTCTCCTGTTGCAATAGGATAGGATAGAATTCTTTATTGGCCAAGTGTGATTGGGCACAAAAGGAATTTGTCTTTGGAGCATAAGCTCTCAGTGTACATAAAGAAAAAATAAAATACACTCATCAAGAATCACAAGATACAACACTTAGTGATAGTCATAGGTTACTAAAAAGCAATCAAATCATAGTAGGGAACAAATAAAACAATGTAAATTGTAAAGATACAAGCGACACGGTTATAGTCATAAGTTGGAAGAGATGGGTAACAGGAAGGATGAGAAGAACTTACTAAGGCTTTATAAAATGGTACTAATACTTCACGTGATTTTGATTCTATGCTTCTGTTTATACAATCAAGGATTATATTAGCTTGTTTGGCTGCTGCCACACACACGTGACTCATGTTTAAGAGATCCATTCGGACTCCCAAGGTCCCTCTCATAGTTACTGTTTTTGAGCCAGGTTTCTGTAATCTGTTTTAACTGCCCAGGTGTAAAATCTTACTTTTCTCCACATTAAGTTTCATTTTGTTGGATTCAACCTTGTCTCATTTCGATCAGAAAGGCACAATATGCACACACATACAAATCTATAGAGACATGGTGGGTCAGTGGTTAGAATGCAGTACTACAGAGGCTGATTGTCCACAGCCAGGAGTTGGATCCTGACCAGTTCATGGTTGATTCAGTCTTTCATCCTTCTGAGGTCCCTAAAATGAGGACCCAGATTGCTGGGGACCATATGCTGACTTTATAAACTGCTCAGAAAGTATGGTAAAGCATTGTGGAGTAGTATATAGGTCTAAGCAGAATTGCTATTGCTATATTTCTCCCAAGCATGGATCCTTTTATGAGAAGTAAGATGACCATTGTGAACAAAACTATCTCCACATACCATGCATTTATATGGCTTCTCTTCTCAGTGGATCTTTTTGTGTCTTCTAAGATCACTGCCACGAGTAAACATCTTTTCACACTCCATGCATTTATATGGTTTCTCCCCTGTGTGGCTTCTTTTATGGGAAATAAGATTACGTTTATGAGCAAAGTTCTTTCCACATTCCATGCATTTAAATGGCCTCTCTCCTGAGTGGATCTTTTTGTGGTTTCTAAGACCACTGCCACGAGTAAACGTCTTTCCACACTCCATGCATTTAAACGGCTTCTCCCCTGTGTGGCCTCTTTTATGAGAAATAAGATCACCTTTTTGAGCAAAGGTCTTTCCACACTCCATGCATTGATATGGCTTCTCCCCTGTGTGGATCATCTTATGAGAAATAAGATGACCTATTTGACCAAATGACTTTCCACATTCCATGCATTTATATGGTTTCTCCCCTGTGTGGCTTCTTTTATGAGAAATAAGATAACCTTTTTGAACAAAGGTCTTTCCACACTCCATGCATTTATACGGTTTCTCCCCTGTGTGGATCCTTTCATGGGAAGTAAGTGCACTGCTCTGAGCAAAGGTCTTTCCACATTCCATGCATTTATATGGTTTCTCTCCTGAGTGGATCTTTTTGTGGCCACTAAGGCCACTACTATAAGCAAAGGTCTTTCCACACTCCATGCATTTATACGGCTTCTCCCCTGTGTGGATTATCTTATGGGAAATAAGATTACCTTTTTGAGCAAAGGTCTTTCCACACTCCATGCATTTAAAAGGCTTCTCCCCGGTGTGGATCCTTTTGTGTATTTTTAGCTCACTGTTATGACCAAACATCTTTCCACACTCCATGCATTTATACGGCTTCTCCCCTGTGTGGATCCTTTCGTGGGAAGTAAGTGTACTGCTATGAACAAAGGTCTTTCCACACTCCATGCATTTATACGGCTTCTCCCCAGTGTGGATCATCTTATGTGAAATAAGATTACCTCTTTGAGCAAAGGTCTTTCCACACTCTATGCATTCAAATGGTTTCTCCCCTGTGTGGATCATCTTATGGGAAATAAGATTACCTCTTTGAGCAAAGGTCTTTCCACACTCTATGCATTTATATGGTTTATCCCCTGTGTGGATCGTCTTGTGGGAAATAAGATTACCTCTTTGAGCAAAGGTCTTTCCACACTCCATGCATTTGTAGAGCTTCTCTCCTGTGTGGATCCTTTCATGGGAAGTAAGTTCCCTGCTTGTTCTAAAACATTTTCCACATTCCAAACATTTATAAGGCTTCTCTTTTGTGTCAATCACTTTTTGAGATGTAAGGAAGTTATTCCCAAGAGAAAGACTTAATGTCCCAGTGTAATTCTGTCCGTTGTGTCTTCTTATAGCATCTTCTCTTTTGTTTTGGGTTAAATAGTGTTCATTTACTTGTACTTCAGCTTTGATTAGCTTCATACTTTTCCCAGTATATTTTTTCCTTATTTTCTCTTGTTGGACAAGAAAGTCTTGCATCGGAGCATCACTGGAAGATGAGCTTTCCTGGTTGCAATTCTTTGACTCGTTTCTCTTGTGGCTTTCAAATTCCATTTGAATTCCAAACTTCTCAGTTCCATCTTTAGCATTGATCACTTGGAACACTTCACAGGAATCTTGATTCTCCTGCACATTATTACCTTCAAAGCAAAAGGGAAATGAAAATGAGAACAAGGTTAGAGAAAAAGATCAAAGTATAGCAAGTCAAGTGAATTTCCTTCTGAATTTCTCCGAAATTCCATTAGGTTGTATATTTGCATGCCTACAGTGGTGTTATATAGACATGATGGTTTCTATATTCATGAGTCATGAAATCTTTGAAAATATCCAAAAACATCTCTTTCTTTACAATTATCTCTATATATGCAAATCTCACTCAGAGTCAGTTTTGAATTAAGGAATGGAATAGAATAACGGAAGGGACCTTGGAGGTCTTCTAGTCCAATCCCCTGCTTAGGCAGGAAACCCTACACCACTTCAGACAAATGGTTATCCAACATCTTCTTAAACATTTCCAGTGTTGCGGCATTCACAACTTCTGGAGGCAAGTTGTTCCACTCATTAATTGTTCTAACTGTCAGGAAATTTCTCCTTAGTTCTAAGTTCTCTCCTTGATTAGTTTCCATCCATTGCTTCTTGTCCTGCCCTCAGTTGCTTTGGATCCACTGATGGTCCGCGAGAAAATTTTGGTGGTCTGTAGAGAAATGTCACCCTCAAAGCAATTAATCCAGGCTGTGTGGGAACATAAGTCTTGCGTAGCTTGCATTGTGAACAACAGGAGGTAGTGAGGAGGGGGGGGGAATGTGGAAGGGGGGAACTTGCCAGACGTGCCCCACACACCTGGCCTGGCCACCCGGCTGCTTCTTTCCACTTCTTTCTTCTGCTTTTGGCTGCACACAAGGAAAGCAGCAAAAGTCTTACTTTCTCTCCCCCAAACACCATCAGAAATGAGTCTTTGGGACCGTGCAAGGCATTCTGCTCGCGGTGTATGGGGGAGAGAAAGAAAGACTTCTGCTGCTTTCCTTGCATGAAGCCAAAAGTCTCTCTCTCTCCCCCTGAGAACACTGGAGACTGTATCCTGCAATCCCAAATAAAGGATGATCGATCAGTAGGAAAACGGGGTGGGGAATTTTCCTACAGACTTTTTTGGGGATTTTCTCAGGGTCTCTGGTCTGTGGAATTTAAAATTATGAGTTTGGTGGTCCCTGAGGTCCAAAAGGTTAGCAACCCCTGCTCCAGGGGACACATAAAAGCACACCTCGTTCTTTTCAGCTTCCACAGGTAAGTTCAAATAGAAATGGAAAAATACAGATAACAAATGGCACAGAAAGCATCTAAGCAAAGAGACGTTGACTTTTTCCTTCCTTGGAGCATGACAAGGCCAGATTCTTTCCTTCTCCCTCCCAGGAGACAATATCTGATCAGTGGTTTTTTAATAAAAAAAAAAACTAACTATAATCTCTCTTTTGATTGGGGAGTAGAAAACTCTTACCCAGAGAGACCACATTCCTATGGTTTTCAAGCATGACTTCCGAATGCAGCGCTTTCTGGTCAGGATTCAGCTGAGACCATTCCTCCTCAGAGAAATACACAGCCACCTCCTCGAAGGACACCAGACCCTCCTGGACACGGAAAAAAGAACAGAACAGGAGGATTCACAAGATCTGTTCATCTTCATCATTGATTTAGACAAGAGGATAGAAGGGGAACTCATCCAATTTGCCAACAAGACCAAATTGACAGGAATACCAACACTCCAGAAGATAAGCTCGAGATATAGAAGGATTGACAGATTGGGCCCCATCTAACAAAACTAAATCAACAGTGAGAAATGTAAGCTTCTACATTTAGGAAAGAAAAACCAAATGCACAGGCATAGAATAGGTGATACCTGGATCAACGGTAGTAAGTGCAACAGGGATCTTGGAGTCCTAGTGGACAACCACTTAAACCTGAGTCAACAGTTTGCTACATTTGCCCCCCACCCCAAAACCCCAACAGAATCATAGGCTGCATTAAGAGGGATAGAATCAAGATGACATGAAGTGTTAGTACCACTTCATAATGCCTTGGTAAGACCACATTTGGAATATTGCATGCAGTTTTGGTTGCCAGATATAAAAAAGATCTTGAGACTCTAGAAAGAGTGCAGAGAAGAGCAACAAAAATTATTAGTGGTCTGGAGACTAAAACATATAAAGAACAGTTGCTGGAATTGGGTATGTCGAGTTTCATGAAAAGGAGGACAAGGGGGTGACATGATAGCAGTGTTCTACGAAGCAATGGATGGAAACTATTCAAGGAGAGAACCAACCTACAAGTAAAGAGAAATTTCCTGACAGTGAGAACAATTAATCAGTGGAAGGACTTCCCTCCAGAAATTGTAGGTGCTCCAACACTGTTGGTGTTTATGAACAAGTTGGACAGCGATTTATCTGAAATGTTATAGGGCTTCCTGTCTTAGCAGGGGGTTGGACTAGAAGACCTCCAAGATCCCTACCAACTCTGTTATTCTGTTCCATTGTTCCCAAATTCCCAAAGCAGAGATATGCACTAAGTTAAATGGCTGTGCGTGGCAGAAGAACACATTTTAGGTGAGCAAATGGGCAAATCTGAAAATTGCTTTCAGTGAAGAAATATTTGGGGAAGTTTTATCAAGTTCATCGATTCTGCAAAACATTCAGTGCCTTTCAGCAAAGTAATCCCACTTCTGGATCAACTGATCTATCGCTCTGTCTATCGTTGATTGACCTAGTAGTCTGAGCCATTGGCTGAAAGGAAGAAAGCAAAGAAGAGAAAATTCCCCGGGAAAGTCATTTCTCAGCTGTTGCAAAGCAGGAATGTTTGATCTCCTAAGCGAGGCGCAAATCAGAGGACTGGAAATTTGTTTTGTAGCCAAAGTACCAGTCCTTCTGCTCTCTTCCTCCCCCCCCCCCCCCCGGGAATCCTGGCTTTCAAAGGCTGCCGAGGGCTCCGAGGTTCTGAATCTCGGAGGGAGAGAAAAACCGACGCCTAGGATCAGCCCCTGGACCCCCTTCCCCCAACCTGCCCGCAGTCGAAGCGGCTCCTCCCAGCGCAGGGCCCAGGCCACCCACCCCAGCAGGGCCGGGAAGGATGCAGCTGAAGAGGCCGCGACCGCCCCCCCCCCCCCCCCCCCCCCCCCCCCCCCCCC
>NW_020716954.1:0-14235 GCF_900518725.1 Notechis scutatus | reverse complement strand
CTTTTTCTTTCCCAAGCTTAAGAGAGGGCTGGAAGAGTATTTCCCCTCCCTTCTGGACAGTTAGCATCCTGGGCTGGCTTTATGCCTTTGTTATGCAGAATAAAACCTGTCATTAGGTTACAATAACAATGACCATATCCAGGCTTTGGAGACATGAAGCTTTATTATGCCCCATTCCAGTCCGTGTGTGCGTGTGCGTAGAAGAGAGGCCCAATCTTGACCCCTGCAATTTGCGGTGCCTCAGGGCTCAAAGCCTTTTGCTGCTGATTGTTAACATCTACCTGAAACCGCTGGGAGAAGCCATCCGTACTATGATACCCAATTACGTACAGGTAGTCTTGGACATCACATTTCATTTGAAGTTAGAACAGCAGTGAAAAGGTGACTTAGGGCTGTTTTTCACACTTACCAGTGTCGCAGCATCCCTATGGTCATGTGGTCAAAATAAGGACGCTTGGATATTGACTCACCTTTTTGACAGTTGCAGTGTCCTGGGGCCATGTGATCACCTTTTGTGACTTAAGTTCGTGCACCAACTGAAAGTCCTCCTGCACTCACGCCTCCTGCTTGAGGCGGCCATGGCTGTGGATGGGCTTTGCACAGATTAATCGGGTGCACCCTTTCCCGGACCGGGAGGTCTTGCACAGTGGCTCACTCATACCTTGGTCACATCCATTGGGATTACTACCCAGGGTCCCCCAGTAACTTCAACTGGTCCAGAACAGAACAGCACACCCAGGAATGGGAGCCCTTAGATTGCCCGTGTAGCATCTTTGTCGTGCGAGCTGCACTGGATTCGTTTTTTTTAAGGTGCAATTGAAGATGATGGTCATCACCTTTAGTTATTTATTATAACAATAGCTCTTAGAATTATATACCACTCACAGTGCTTTAGAGCATTCTCAGTTTACAGTGTCAGAATATTGTCCCCCAAAATAGTTTTACAGATCTCAGAAGGAAGACAGAGACAACCTCGAGCCCCGTCAAGATCGAACTCCAGGCTGTGAGCAGAGTCACCCAGTGTTCTGACCTAGGACGAACAGCACAAAGCCAAGTCCTCGTCCCGATAATTTAATTAATTTACAATAAATTTCCTCTCCAAGAAAGTCCTGGCCAACAGTCTTTCAAGATAGTTCCCAATCACAGACCTTTATCAGGCTTGGAGGATGGCCAGGCCAATATGACAGTAGCTGTTAGGAATATAAATCACTTAACAGGTATTTGGGTTAGAAATATATAAACCAGGATAGACATTTTAGTACTATATCTTTAAGGGAATGCAAGAGCATGCAATTGGGTGTGGTTTCTCAAACAGCCATAAGATGGAGCCAGAAACCTGGGTTGTTTAGTCTTAGTCTCAGAAGAGAGTGTGTCTGAGTGAATATTTCTGTTTCCTTCTGTTGGAAAGTATTGCTGTTGCTCCATTTCTTCTAATTGACTGATATTACTGGATTTAATGTAAGTCTGACACTGAACTGTTTTTGACACTGGAATTTGATATTTGGATTGTCCCTGGATTGAAAACTGACTGATTTAACTTGTGAATGACTTTGGATTGCTTATTTTGGACTTTGCTTAAAACTTTCTGGAAGTAAAAACCTACATTTACTGTACAGTGTATCTGTGTGCTCTGTGTGTATTATTCCAACACTACTCTCTATACGTCTCCCTGTATGCGCTCATTCTCCTAACGGGGAATTCCCTCAACAGTAGCATAATTAAAAATCTGAAAGGGGATAAATAATGGAAGATTATATGATTAATAATATTTTATTTGTAGTAAAAAGAGAGATATTTAGAATATGGAGATTGACACAAAAATAAGGTGCAGAAATGGTGAATGATTAAAGAAAATATATGTATTAATATGAAACTGTCAACTGTATTGAATATGAAGAATACCGTCATATTTGTTTTAAAATGTAAGATACTCTGGTACCACACGGTTCACACAATGATGTTTGTAAAAAAGTATTAAAAAATTATACAAAAAAAGGGGAGAATGGCCAGGCCAATCTCTTTCGGATGACATACTTGGGAAGCATGGCGGAATAAACTCATTGTCTCCTGAAAAGCCCCACTCCCCTTTAGCTCCTATTTAATTTTCTAGGGGAGAGGCCATTCACTTTCCACCGGTTGCTTTACTCCCAAGTTGGCCTTTGTTCCTCAGCTGTTCCCTTCTTCTGGCAACTCTGCGCATACACTGGGAACAGGCTCTAGCTGTTCTTCTGCCTCACTGATGTCTGACTGTTAACTGTAAGACAGCCCTGGCACCATCTCTGCCTCCGACACAGAGCACTTGTCAGACCCTTCTCTATACTCCAGGACTGGCAAATGTTTCTCCCCAACCTCCTCACTGTCCAAATCTGTGGTGAGCTCTGCTGTCCGGAGAAAGCAGCCAGCAATACTGCATTCCAACCACTGACCCCAGGGCACCTGTCACTATTCTCCCACCTTTATTATTCTTGCATCCACCTGTTCTACCAGGTCAGATAGGGTGGCTACGCTCCTAGCCCCTTCCCTTAAATATTGCCATCTGATAGGAGCTAGGAAGTGAGCCTTTTCCATTGCAGACTCTTCCCTCTGAAACACTCTTTTCCCCCTGAAGTTTGGCAGGCCTTTATCCTCCTGGTCATCCGTAAAGGAAGAAAGCTCTAGCTTTTCCACTAAGCACTGAGGTTAATAAGAAGAGAGGACCGCATATCAGAAGCTTGTGTTTAAATAAGGTTTTTGTTTTTACCCATTTGGTTTTAATATGGTTTTTAAGTTGATTATTGATTGGGAGTCAGCCAGGGGTTTGTTATAAAATGGTTACATAAGTATTTAAACAAATCAGAGGAAAAAGATGAATCCCCAAAATGGCTGCCCTTTTGGCTGTCCTTGTGCAAGTTCCTTCAAACATTCTACAAATTTAATTATCAAATTTATTTCCCGCTAATCCTGCCATTTTCTCCAATTTAACTCCTTTCAAGGAGAAAGATTGCCAGATTGGAGAAGGAATAGCACCAGGCAGGAATGTAGTTAGTAAGGCCAGGAGGCCTGGTTAACCTCTGATTTGAACAAAAGCAAGAATCACCTTTTTAGAATTCCCAGACCATCCAAATGCCATCAATCTTGATAGAAGAGTGCTGCATTTGCAGGGCAAGTACATGTTAAATGTGGAGGTTTTGCGTTTTGCAATAAATGGTGTTTCTTGGGTTTTATATTCAAGTTTTATTGCTGTAAACCGTGCAGAGTCACCATTAGTTGGGCTGCCATATACAATTTCATGCTAAGCAAAAATACAGAACAGAACAACAGAGTTGGAAGGGATCTTGGAGGTCTTCTAGTTCAACCCCCTGCTCTAAAGCAAGAGACCTAAACTATTGTTGTATATACATACATACATGTTTATATCCCCCTGTATTATATATAGAAATAAGTCAAGGCGGAAAACATAGTTAACAAAGCTCCAAACTCGCTTTCTCTGGCCCAGCAATGGCAGATCCCGTTAACTCTGTGAAAGGGACCTAGCGTACTGGGCCAAAGAAAGGAAGCTCAGATGAGATTAGAGAAAGGAAAATGAAGGGGGGAGGGGCGGAAGGAAGCAGAGATCAAAGTCTCGTAGGCTAAAACATAAGAACGGTTACAAGAATTCAGCATGGCTAATCTAGTGAAAGACAGGAACCAGGTGTGATACCAGTCTTCCACTATTTGGGAGGCTGTCAAAAAAGGGCGGGGTGGGTGGGTGGGAAACAAACGATTTTCCAAAGCACTCGAAGACCAGAGAAGAAACTGAACGCGCACCAGGGTGGATAAAAATCATTTTTAAAAAATTAAATCGGATTTTTTTTTATTTAAATCAGATTTTTAAAAATTTCCATCAGATTTTTTTTTATTTTTATCCAATTTATTTTAATAAAATGCTTTTGGAGTAAAAATCTATGTAGAGATGGTTTTCTATTTAAGATACATTAATAATTTAGTTTATTTAGCATGAAATGGAGCTTAGTTATGTAGCATAATTCTGCAATATTGGGACTGTCAGTGAGTCAACAGCGGGTCAGAGGAGGAGTTGCTGCGGGACAGAGATGACAGCTGCTCTTTAAAAAATATTTCAATCCAGTTGATATAAATCAAGTCTTTGATTGCTGATTGTACCCAATGACTATCATTAACTGTTGTATGTTATGATTCTTGATTCTTAACGAATATATCTTTTATGTATAGAGTATTTACACCAAGACAAATTTTTTGTGTGTCCAGTCACACTTGGCCAATAAAGTATTCTATTCTATGCTATGCTATGCTATTCCATTCCATTTTTACTAGTGATTTAAATCATTATTTAAACTGTGATCAAATCCACCCTGGTGCACACTGATCAAGGAAAGATTCAAACTAGAAATAAGGAGAATTTTAAGACAGTCAGGACAATCAACCAATGGAACAGCTTGCCTTAAAAAGCTGCGTGAACTTTGTATGAAAACTGTCTGCAATCTGGGCATTTTAATGATTACTCTCCTATGTGTAACCTTACATGCCTTACAAGGCTAGACCTATAACTGAAAATTTTCCCACAATCAGGACATTCATAAGGTTTCCCTCCTGTGTGAGTCTTCTGGTGTCTCTCCAGCTTGGAATTCTGCTGGAAACTTTTCCCACAAACTGGACACTCATATGGTTTCTCTCCTGTGTGAGTCCTCTGGTGTCTCATCAGGTGGGAATTTTGACTGAAACTTTTCCCACAATCCAGACACTGAAATGGTTTTACTCCTGTGTGAGTTCTCTGGTGTATCACAAGTGTAGAACTCTGCTTAAAACCTTTTCCACAATCACTACATTTATACGGTTTCTCTCCTGTGTGAGTCCTCTCGTGTTCCACCAGGCCGGAATTCCGAATAAAACTTTTCCCACAAACAGGACATTTATACGGTTTCTCTCCTGTGTGAGTCCTCTGGTGTTTCACTAGGTAGGAACTCTGACTGAAATGTTTCCCACAATCCAGGCACTGATATGGTTTTTCTCCTGTGTGAGTTCTCTGGTGTATCACCAGGTGGGAATTCCTAATGAAACTTTTCCCACAAAGAGGACATTTATACGGTTTCTCTCCCGAGTGTGACCTGTGGTGTACCACCAGGTTGGAATTTTGACTGAAACTTTTCCCACAAACAGGACATTCAAAGAGTTTCTCCCCAGTGTGAATCCTCTGGTGTTTCACCAGGGAGGAACTCTGACTGAAACTTTTCCCACAATCTAGGCACTGATATGGTTTTTCTCCTGTGTGAGTTCTCTGGTGTCTCACAAGCTTAGAACTCTGCTTGAAACCTCTTCCACAATCACTACATTTATAGAGTTTCTCTCCTGTGTGCGTCATCTGGTGTTCTACCAGGTGGGAATTCTGCCTGAAACTTTTCCCACAAACAGGACATTCAAAGTCATGGCTTCTCTCCTGTATGGGCTCTTCCATGAATCAAGAGGAAGCTTTTCAGAGAAAAGCACTCCAAACATTTATATAGCTTTTCACTGGAGGGATCCTCTCCTGCATAATCAGATGTGATCTTCCATCATCTGTCATCTGCTGAGGAAGAAGTGTTTTTAAACTTTCCAGAGGAATAGGAAAATATTTTGATTGATAGTTTGTTTTACGTTTTAATGCTGCTCCTTATTCTCTGTTGTCCAGCAAGCTCTTCTAGGCATCCTCTCTCTCTGTAAGATTAAAATAAATGGATTAGTTTCATTATTATTGAAAAATGGCTGCAGTTTCATTATTGTTGAAAACTGGCTGCAGGACATGTGAAAAGCAGGAAAAAAAACACCTCATCCCATATATTAGCATGAAAAAGAAACACAAAAATTCCATTTTAATATTAATTATGATTGATTTGGCATATAGAAGATTACCAATATCCAATTTCAAATATCGACTCAATCATAAATTTTTCTTTTTCAATCAATCAGTCAATCAGAATAAAGTTGAAAGAGGCCCTGGAGATCTTCTAGTCCAGCTCCCTCTTCAAGTAGATGTATGTATAACATTACAGGGTAAATTTTTGGCTTCGGTAAACACACTCATGTATACTCGCATATGAACACAGAAACATGTATGAATGTATGCAGACAATCTATGCGTATCTCGGTGTGCAAAATGTCCCAAAGTGCATTCGCTCCAATTCTTTGATCTAAGTTCAGAAAGGGGAGGGGAGGCTAATAGAGGAAACGGTGCCCAACTCCTAGTCGAGCCACAAAGCATCCTCCGCTTTGCCCATGAAGCTCCTCGCTTGCCAGGAAAGCCCCAGGTCAGCCACGTCACAAGGAATCGAGGGACGTGGAAGCTGGTGCTTAAAATGCGGGTTTAAGAAATACGAAATAAATGGTCTTTTTTAAAAATCTCCCAGCAGAAAATCTAAGGCAGGAGTTTTAAGTCCTGCAGCCCCGGAGGAATAAAATTCGGGGAGGGGAAGAATATGCAGCAGCAGCAAACACGTTTTAGCCTTGTTGCTTCATCTCCTGCTTCCCCGCCGTGGAGGAACCCAAAGGGCCCGACTTGCTCCCGGCTTCTCCTCCGACCTGCCCTCCACTCACCTCCCAGGAGCCGCTTCGACCCTCCAAGCGGCACAAGAAGCTCCGCAGACGCCATTATCCTCTCCTGAGTGGGCCGGAAGAGGAAGTTCCCCTACCTTTCGCCTATTTACTCTCTACGTGCACTCTAGCAATCCACTACTCTATCTTTTCAATCCGTTCAATTTCAGCCTTTCCCTCTTCCCTAGAATAGCTCAGTCACCGCTATACCCAGTGTTGTTTCTCTGTAGCGCGCCATCTAGCGACATAAGGCGGAAGAACATGCTCGTTCTTGCCTAAAGGAGTTTGAAGATGTTCCCATTGATTCCAGGCTTCCTTAAGTGTCATTTCGTCCTATTTGACTCCCATCGAGCTCATCGGTAACTTTTCTCCCTGAGGATCCATCCCAAAACGTTTTCTTTCATGTCTCCCAAGAGGCCACTCCTTGCCCCTGGAGCTGAGCCCGAAGCTTCGTTTGCCAGAAGAGGCAACTAAATCAAAGGATTTGGGAGGGGCGCGGGTTGGAAATGACGTGCAAATCGGAAAAGAGACAGTGCAGCTCCCTGGGTTCCAGCCATTTTTTCCTGGTGGCGGGAGAGCGTGAAGGATACCTCCTGAGAACCAGCCTCTGCAAAGCAGCAAACCTGTTAAGAGTGTAGCTTGCTGTCCAACGAGATTGGCAAAAATTTATCCCAACACAAGTCCCAAATGTTGGAAGTGTAAAAAAATTGACAGTACATTTTACCACATGTGGTGATTGTGCCTGAGACCAGGACATACTGGATCCAAATTAAAAACCGGTTACAAGAGATTACTGGGTATCAGATTGAGCTCAGACCAGAAGTATTAAATAGAAACATTAGGAAAGATAAAGAAATAAAGGGAATGAAAATATAAAAGGAGGAATATAAATTGCAGGCATTTGCAGATCTGGTTTTTATACTAGACAAACCACTGGAAACAGCTCCTAAATTGATAGATAGAAGAATATGGACAGGTGGCAGGATTAAAAATAAATAAAGAAAAAACTAAGATTTTAGTTAAGAATATAATGGAAAAACAAAGGAAAGTATTGATCAGATCCAGATCACAAATAAAGTGAAATATTTAGGAATACAAGTGACAGCAAGATAAGGAAGACAATTATCATAAATTAAAACAACAGATTGCAACCGACCCGGAAAAATGGGAAAATCTACAATTATCTTTGACATGGCGAATATCTACAATCAAAATGAATATATTACCAAGGATATTTGTTTCAAACGATTCCAATAAAACTAGGGAAAGAATATTTTGAGGATTTAAAGAAAATGATGTTGAAATATATATGGCAGGGAAAGAAGACAAGAATTAAACTAAAATTATTACAGGATACTAGAATGAGAGGATTGCCTGGTAGTACAATTGGGAATTATACTACCAAGCAGTAATGTTGATGTGGGTGAAAGAATGGATTGTTCTGAGAAATACTAGACTGTTAACATTGGAAGGTCATGATTTACAATTGGGGTGTCATGCATTTTTGTGGTATAAGGAAAGTATAGCGCATGGATATTTTTGGAGGCATTATATTCGAAACGCCCTATTATTAACATGGGAGAAAATAAGGTAACAATTATTTGAAAATACCAGTCTAGTTATCAACAATAGAGGCGTTTGTATATCCAATTATTTTTAAAATGGAACATACTGTTAAATATAGTGAAGTTTTAAATGAAAAGGGTGAACTCAAAACAGCAAGAATTAGATAAACAAGAGATAAATATGAATTGGAAATACCTTCTAGATATGACAAAGATAGTAAGATAGAAAGGTTTTATAAAGAACCAACTGAATTAGATAAAATTTTAACAGGTACTGAAGAGAGGATGATCAAAAAAATTATATAGTTATTTATTAGGAGTGAAATTAGAAGAACAAAAAATTAAAGAAACAATGATTGCACGAGGGGAAATTTTTTGGATATGGTATAGATCTAGAAAAATGGCAGAAATTATGGACTAGAAATTATAAATTAACAATGTCAACAGCTTATAAAGAGAATTTGTGTAAGATGTTTTATAGGTGGCATTTACCCCCAGCAAGAATTGCAAATATGTTCGAGGATAAATTTAGTTTAGTTTACTTTATTGTCATTTCACCTTGTACAGCGAAATCAAACACCATCTTCAGTGCACATCATGACCATGAAAATAAACACAAACACACATCCTTCACCCTTCACACATTGACCCGGAAACCCTCGACACCACACCAACACTGCACCATACAGCAGAATTCAAAAGAGCTACTGCCCTGGGATAGAAGCTGTTTTTCAGCCTATTTGTCCTTGTTTTCAGTGAAGTGTTGGAAACGTCATCAGATACTTGGATCATATTACCATATGTGGTGGACATATGCGGAAGCTAAAAGATACTGGACTAAAATATACAAATGGTTGGAAAAAATGACAAAACAGCATATAGATTTAAAACCAGAGATATTTTTATTGGGAATTTTACCTGAAGGCTGCAATAAAGAATTGACATGTTTGATTATTAATGTTTTAACTGCAGCTAGAATTGTATTTGCTCAGAATTGGAAAAATGAGAAAAGAAAGTGATTAAGAAAACAATGGAATGTGCAGAAATGAGTAGATTAACATTAGCAATTAGAGAGCAAGAAGAAAAAGAGTACTATAAGACATGGGATTTATTTTATCAATGGTTAGACAGAAAAGTAGGAAATTGAAGAATATTATAATAGTAATGATATGTTACAATTGATTATTTCTGAATAAGTTATATCATGAATAAAAATGAGTAAGAACCGAGATTTGCTCTTAAGGGTAATATGGAATTGAAATTAAAAGATTAATGATGGTATAATAATGAAACAATGTGATATGAAAAATCAATTAATACAATATGAATGTCAATTTAAGAGGAAAACACTTTAGATATTGTGCACAAGACATATACCAAACTGACACACTGTATAATTGAAAAGGTTTTATTTGTTGTTTTGTATGCTTGTTGTAAAAAATATTTTTTTTAAAAAGCATACTGGCTTGGTTTTATGCCTTTAACAGCAGAACAACAACATAAGAAAATCATGAGAGGTTTTCCTCTCAGAGCAGTTCAAGGCATTGCTGCAGATAAAAATCACTTATAAGCTTAGTTGAAGAGGACAAATGAAAGGTTGGCAGCCTGGGACTTCAAGTCACTCTCTTCTTGCAATTCCGACTGCCACCCAGAGAAAGGGCTGTGCAGGAGGAAAGACACTGGCCCCTGCTCAGTCTGGCTTCAGGCCGGGGCACATCACCAAAACAGAATTGCAATTCTGATGGACTTTTGGAGGGGTTGGGATAGAAGAGGTAGTCATTATGTCCCTTCTAGACCTCTCATCAGGTTTCAATAACAATGACCATATCCTCCAGTGTCCAGGCTTTGGAGACAGGAAATGGGAGGAGCTTCTTTATGAAGTTCCAGAGAGAGGGAGCCACCATGGAGGAGGCCCTTCTTCTGGGTCCCACCAGGTGTATCTCCCTCAAGGATGGGACCCACAGCAAGAGACGGTCCCTCAGATTACCTGGTTACCAAGCCATGATGGGCTTTAAAGGTGAAAACCAACAGCTTGAATTGCAACCAGAAGGAAATCGGCAACCAATGCAGCTCCCACAGGAGAGGTGAGGTGAAACATTTATATTCCTGGTCTTCTGTAAAACAAGGAAGATCTAGCGGTTCCCCTATTCACTAGCATATAAAGAGACGTCTAAACATCAGAATCTTTATTTGATACCTGGTTTTAATACAGTTTTTAAGTTAATTATTGATTGGGAGCCCGCCAGTGTTTGTTATCATATGGATGGCTACATACTTTAAATCAATCAGAGGAAAAAGAGATGAATCCTCAAAATGGATGCACTTTTGGCTGTCCTTGTGCAAGTTCCTTCAAACATTCTACAAATTTAATTTATCAAATTTATTTCCCGCTAGTCCTGAGGTTAACTTCTCCAATTTAGGAGAAAGATTACCAGTTTGGAGAAGAAATAGCAGCAGGCAGGAATGTAGTTAGTAAGGCCAGCAGGCCTGGTTAACTTCTGATTGGAACAAAAGCAAGAATCACCTTTTTGGAATTCCCAGACCATCGAAATGTCACCAACCTTGGTAGAAGTGTGCTGCATTTGCAGAGAAAGTACATGTTAAATGTGAAGGTTTTGGTTTTGCAATATATGGTGTTTATTGGGGTTTGTATTAAGGGACCTCCTGCACTGGGCCAAAGAAAGGAAATTCAGACCAGATTAGAGAAAGGAAAGAGAAAGAGAAAGGAAGAAAGAGAAAGGAAGCTCAGATGAGATTAGAGAAACAAAAAGGAAGAGCAAAGAGAATCAAATTAGAAACCTGCAGGCTAAAACATAGCCGAGAAGCTAGCTGGAAGCAGAGATCAAATGCTTGTAGGGTAAAACATGAAGAACAGTTACAAGCAGAGAAGAAACTATGAGTGCACACTAGGGTGGATAAAAATCGATTTTAAAAAAACAATTAAAAATTGGATTTTTTTTGTCAGATTTTTTTTATTTACACCAGATTTTTTTTTTTACAAATTTATTTTAATAAAATGCTTTTAGAGTAAAAATCTACCTAAATATAGTTTTCTACTTAAGATACATTAATAACTTAGTTTATTCAGCATGAAATGGAGTTTAGTTATGTAGCATAATTCTGCAATATTGGGACTGTCAGGGTCAACAGCGGGTGAGAGGAGGAGCTGCTGTGGGACAGAGATGACAGCTGCTCTTTAAAAATTATTTCAATTGAGTTAATTTAAATCAAGCCTTTTTACTAGTGATTTAAATCATATCCACCATCACAAAAGGAAGGGGGGGAAAACAATTTTCCAAAGACCCGAAGGCCAGAGAAGAAATTATGGATGCACACTGATCAAGGAAAGATTCAAAAACAGTAAAAAAAATGGAACAACTTTCCTTAAAAAGTTATGTGAACTTTGTTTGAAAATTGTCTGCAATCTGGGTGTTGGATTCCCCTATGTGTAACCTTATATGCTTTATAAGGCTAGACCTATAACGGATTCCGGGCTTCCTTAAGTGCCATCAAGTGCTATTTGACTCCCATCGAGCTCATCAGTAGCATTTCTCCCTTGAGAATCCATCCCAAACCTTTTCTTTCAGGTCCCCCAAGAGGACGCTCGTCTCTGGACCTGAGCCCGAAGCTTCCTTTAACAGATAACAGATAATCAGAGTTATCAATCCCGCTATTTCTTATTGGTGGCCCATCCTTGCATAGGAACGGATATTCTGGAGCCAATTGGTGTTGCAACCTGAGAACCACCCCTATTTCTTTTCCAAGCTCAAGAGAGGTCTGCAAGAGTCATTCCCTTTCTGGACAGTTAGCATCCAGACAGGCTTTATGCCTTCAACAGCACTTGGCTATGCATAAGAAAACCACAAGAGCTTTCCCTGGCACAGCAGTTCAAGGCATTGCTGCAGATTGAGATTTTTTATACGTTCAGCTGAAGAGGGCCATGAAAGGTTGGCAGCCTGGGACTTCAACTTGCCCTCTGCTTGCAGCTCTGACTTTGCCACCTGGAGAAAGGGCTGTGCAGGAGGAAAGACACCTGGGCCCTCCTCAGTCTGGCTTTAGGCCAGGGCCCATCACCAAAATGGCATTGGACTTTTGGAGGTTTTGAGATAGAAGGCGTACAGTCATTATGTCCCTCCAAGTCCTCTTATTAGTTTCAATCACGATATCCTCCAATGGCTTTGGAGACAAGAAATGAAAGGAGCTTTATTATGATCATTCTTCTATTTCTATGCCCAGTTCTAGTCTGTGTGGGTAGAAGAGGGGCCGAATCCTTGACCCCTCCTATTGCCTCCCAAGCCTTTCGCTGTTGCTTGTTAACGTCTTCCTGAAGCCGCTAGGAGAAGCCATCCATACTATGATACCCAATTCTGTTGGACATAACATTTTATTTAGGGACCATTTGAACTTAGTGAAAAGGTGAAAAGCAGTGAAAATGTGACATGACCGTTTTTCACACTTACCACTGTTGGAAGAAATATCCTTCTGGATTCAGTTCCAAGTGAATCTTCAGATCCAAGAGGAATTCAGAAAGGAAACTCATAAGAGATTAGAGAAAGGAAAGAAAAAGAAAAAAGAAAGGAAGCCAAGATCAAAGTCTTATAGGCTAAAACATAAGAAGAGTGGTTACAAGAATTCGGCATGGCTAGTCTAGTGAAGACAAGAACCAGGTGTGACATGATAGCAGTCTTCCAACATTAGACAGGCTGTCATAAAAGAAATGGGGGGGAAACAATTTTCCAAAAACACGAAGGCCAGAGAAGAAATTATGGATGCACACTGATCAAGGAAAGATTCAAACTAGAAATAAAGAGAATTTTAAGACAGTCAGAACAATCAACCATGGAACAGCTTGCCTTAAAAAGCTGTGTGAACTTTGTATGAAAACTGTCTGCAATCTGGGTGTTTGATGCCCCTACGTGTAACCTTGTATGATTTATAAGGCTAGACGTATAACTGAAATTGTTCTCAAAACAGGGACATTCATAAGGTTTTTCTCCTGTGTAAGTCCTCCAGTGTCTCATCAAATGGGAATTCCGACTGAAACTTTTCCCACATTCAAGACATTCATATGGTTTTACTCCCGTGTGAGTCCTCTGATGTATCACATGCTTAGAATTCTGCAGGAAAGTTTTCCCACAATCCAGACACTGATGTAGTTTTTCTCCAGTGTGAGTTTTCTGGTATATCATCAGGTTGAAATTGTGATGTCTCGCCTGGTTGTTGTTTGGTTCAAGCCATTCTTTCATTCCTCAAGGGCTTTAATTAATGCCTGCCAATTTTGGCTGTACATGGAACCTTTTTTTCCTACTGACTTCAACTTGTTCCTCACTTTTTCTTTATTTAAATATTATCCTCCTTGATTTCTCATTTAATTTTTTTGTCTGTTCTGGGTGCTCCATATTTTCCAGCTCAAAACTTTGTACTTGTTAATCTTTCTCTCGTCTCTCATCTGCTGAGGAAGAAGAGTTTTTAAACGTTCCAGAGGAACTGGAAAATATTTTGTATAATGGCTTATTTTGCACTTTAAGGCTGCTTCTCATTCTCTGTTGTCCAGAGTGCTCTTCTTGGCATCCTCCCTCTCTGTAAGATTAATATAAATGGATTAGTTTCATTATTGTTTAAATTGGCTGCAGGACATGTGAAAACAGCAAAACAAATCCCAAATATGAGCATGAAAAAACAAGCATTAAATTATATTTTAACTAATATTAATAATGATTGATTTGGCATACACAAGGCCTAACAAGATCCAAGTCCAAATATTGATGCCATCATAATATTCTCTTTTTCAATCAATCAGAATAGAGTTGAAAGGGACCTTGGACGTCTTCTAGTCCAGCTCCCTCCTCAAGAAAATGTATGGTGTAATATTACACTATAATACTACAAGAATCACCTTTTTGGAACCCCCAGACCATCCAAATGCCATCAAACTTGATAGAAGTGTGCTGCATTTGCAGGGTATGTCCATGTTAAACGGTGAGGTTTTGCATTTTTGAAACTCACTTTCTTTGGCCCAGTGCAGTAGGTCCCATTCACGGAGTCAAGGGGAACTGCCATTTCTGGGCCAAAGAAAGGAAGCTCAGATGAGATTAGAGAAAGGAAAGAA
>NW_020716953.1:456145-466248 GCF_900518725.1 Notechis scutatus | reverse complement strand
GAAGAAGAAGAAGAAGAAGAAGAAGAAGAAGAAGAAGAAGAAGAAGACATGAAGCATTAAGCAACCACTGTTTTCTCTCTTTTATGAAATTATTCATGCTTTATTATTAATCCAGTTAGTTTGGTGTAGTGGTGAAGGCACCGGGCTAGAAACCAGGAGATTGGAAGTTCTAGTCCTACCTTAGGCATGGAAACTGGGTGATTTTGAGCCAGTCCCTTTCTCAATTAAGGAACAGGCAAGGCCCAGCCCTTCCAGAAAATACACCTCCCAAAACTGCAGGGATTTTTCCATGTAACTTGTCAGGAGTCAGGATGGATCGATGGACAAATAAATGGAAACTTTGCGACTAAAAGCAAGTAATTCAAAGTAAAACAATGACGTGTCTTACAAGGGATGGAGAAGAGCAACGTCCTCCAAGTGCTGAACTTACCTGGAAGAGCTTTGTCTCCAGTACTTAGGAAGCCCAACGGACCGAGGCGGTAATTGAAAGTCACCACAATCACTTTCCCGCGGCTGGCAATTTCCTCCCCGTCGTACAAATAATTGTTCAGGAAGTTGGCCCCCTGTCCACCTCCCCAGATGAAGGCCCCTCCGTAAATCCAGATCATCACTGGCAAGTTGGTGGAGACTGGAGCATAAGGAGAGATGGCAAAGCAAAGTGAAAGGTGAAGTGGACGAGAAACACATTTCAACTTGGCTTTCAATGTCCAGATCAATCAACCAGAATAGAACAGAATTCTTGATTGGCCAAATGTGATTAGACACACAAGGAATTTGTCTCTGGTGCAAATGCTCTCAGTGTGCATAAAAGAAAAGATACATTCATCAAGAGTCAAGAATCATCAGGTGCAACACTTAATAATAGTCATAGGGTACAATAAGCAAATCAAATTAAAAAATAAACCAAAGAGTTTGACCCTTCCTTGGTAACTCGTTTCCTGAAAAGGCAGCAGCCGAATAAGGAGTAAAAAATAAAAATTATGGGCGAATTCTACCTTCTAGCATGACCTTACCATGTTTCTTCCCTTGAGGGACCCAGATGTTTAGATACAGGCAATCTTCAGAGCCACGCACATCTGTCTGCTGGAGGGTGGATTGCAGGCAACGTTTCTGGTAGTCCTTGGCCTGAAGTGTGCCTGTGAGACAAAAGACACCACAGAGTTGGTTGTGTATCCCTTCAAGGCAAAGTCTGCTCAAAACTCCAATCTATAACCACCTCCCACATCAACACAGTTTTTAGAGTCCTAAAACTGGGTGCAGGAGGTTTCTACTCGTGTTTTTAATTCTTGGATAACTAGGCAGGCATAATAATCAGAGTGGGAAGGGACCTCGGAGGTCTTCTAGTCCAACCCCCACCCTGCTCAGTCAGGAAACCCTACACCACTTCAGACAAATGGTTATCCACAACATCTTCTTAAAAACCTCCAGTATTGGAACATTCACAACTTCTGGAGGCAAGGAGTTCCACTGGTTAATTGTTCTCATTTTCAGGAAATTTGCTTCTCTCCTGGATTGGTTTCCACCCGTTGCTTCTTGTCCTGCCTTCTGGGGCTTTGGAGAATAGCTTGACTCCCTCTTCTTTGGGGCAGCCCCTCAAACATTGGAAGACCTCTGTCATGTCACCCCTGGTCCTTTTTTTCCCATTAAATTAAACATACCCGATTCCTGCAACCGTTCATTATAATATGTTTTAGTCACCAGATCCCTAATCATCTTTGTTGTGCTTCTCTGCACTCTTTCTAGAGTCTCAATATCTTTTTTTATCATATGCTGACCAATATCCTAAGTGTGGTCTTACCAAGACATTATAAAGCCGGACTAACACTTCCCGTGATCTTGAGTCTATCCCTCTTATTAATGCAGCCTAGGATTGCATTGGGTTTTTTTGGCTGCCGCCACACACTGCTGGCTCACATTTAAGAGATTGTCTACTAGGACTCCAAGATCCCCCTCGGAGTTGCTACTATGGAGTCCCACTAATACTTAGACCCTATTGTTTGACAAGCAATGACCTTGTCCTAATGCTAGAGGACAGAAGGAAACACAGAATAGTTCCCAAACCCATGCTTTTGGAATAGATCCACAGACACACACACACACACACACCCTTCCCACAACTTTCTGGTCCTTAAGGATGCAAAAGGATGACTTCAAAAGGCCCTGGAGAAAAATCCAGTGAGATGTAAAAGTGTGTTGTTTCTTCTGCCTCGTTCCCCAAATTTACCAATCCTGCCCCACAATTAAACCAAACCTGGGTAAAGGATGCCAAATCACCCACCCAAATGTAGGTTTGTACAACATGCAGACGTCATTCATCAAAATGGAAGAGACACCCAAACCGTTTAGTTCGAGAAATTTCAGTCTTTTTATTCAAGGCATCCAAGCGACTTCCTATAGTACGATGGGGATCGGTTAAAAACAGAAGTTAATTCAGTTTCAGGCTCTTTTCCCATCTTACCTGGCCAGCCGGGGTGAGGCTGGGGGTCTTCCAAGGTCTTGGTAGGGGCAGCAAAAGGGATTCCTTTGAAGACATCCATATAATCTCCCAAAAGGCCCAGTTTTTTGTTGACACCTTCCACAAACCCGCCTTCGGTGTTTACGATGCCCAGCTACACTCCGGCCACAAAAGGGAAGAAGCGTGTGGTTAATTCTTGCATCAAGACAGACTGAACAGAACAGAGCTGGAAGGGATCTTGGAGGTCATCTAGTCCAGCCCCCCCCCACCCAAGCAGGAGACCCTACACCATTTCTGACAGATGGCAGTCCAGTCTCTTCTTGAAAGCCTCCAGGGATGAAACTCCCACAAGTTCTGTTCCATGGGTTGGTTGTTCTCACTGTCAGAAAGTTTCTCCTTATCTCCTTGTTCAGTTTCCATCCATTCTTCCTTGTCTGGCCTTCAGGTGCTTTGGAGAATAGCTTGACCCCCTTCTTCCTCCTCTCTGGGGCAGCCCCTCAAATACTGGAAGATGCTCTCCTGTCTCCCCTGGTCCTTCTCTTCGCTAGACTAGCCAGGCCCAGTTCCTGTAACCGTTTTTCATATGTTTTAGTCTCCAGTCCCCTCATCATCCTGGTGGCTCTTCTGTGCACTTTTTCTAGAGTCTCCACATCTTTTCTATAGTGTGGTGACCAAAACTGGATGGAGGACTCTGGGTGTGGCCTTACTAAGGCTTTATAGAGTGGTGTTAGTACCTCATTTGATCTTGATTGTATCCCTCTGTTGATGCAACTTAGGATTGCATTGGCTTTTTTGGCTGCACACTGCTGGCTCCTATTTAGCTGGTTGTCCACTAAGACTCCAAGATCCCCCTCCCAGTTACTGCTGTTGAGCCTGGTTTCACCCAGTCTGCATGTGTCCTTTTGGTTTTTCCTGCCTAAGTGGAGGACTTTACTTTTCTCCACATTGAATTTCATTTTGATGTCAATAATGTCAGCATTCCTACCAATTTCAAAGAGAGAAACCCAAAGGGGCAGCTCAGGCTTCTAGATTAGAAACCCTGCTTGATTTTGCCCCGAAGATTTCCCATACAGGTAGTCCTCGACTTAACGACCACAACTCGGCCCCAAATCTGTCGCTGAGTAAGGCACTTAAGTGAGCTTGCCCCGTTTTACGACCTTTCTTGCTACAGCGGCTAAGCGAATCCACGCAGTCGCTAAGTGAGTGAACCCGGCTGGCCGAGCGAATCTGGCTTCTCAGTTGACTTTGCCAAAAGGGGGAACCAACCGCGTGACGTAGCAATGGTCGTCAGTATGAATCAGTCGCTAGGCATCTGAATTTTGATCCCCCCTGACCGGGGCGATGCTACGAAAGGTCGTTAAGTGTGAAAAACAGCCATCCCTTCTTTTTTTTTTCAGCTCTCAGCGGTTGTTATAAGTCGAGGACTACCGGGACGTTCCTTAGTTAGCTGGAGGTTACCTTTGCAGCTCCTGCTGCCTGCAGCCAGAAGAGGACAACAAAGCCCAGAACAGCCCAGCGATTCATGGTGAAGTCCGAATGTGCTGCTACGTTCCAGACCGATGGCTTTATAGTCTAGGTCCAGCCCCATATCTACGGCAACTCAAGGGCACTGGTGTCGTTCCCCACAGCTGAAAAACTGCTGGGACCGTTTCCTTGCTTCCTGCCAAGTTTTGCAGGGAAATATCCAAGATAAATCCAATAAATGGAAAAAAAAACTTTTTATCTTCCCCTTTGAGGTGTGTCTATCCATCAGCTGGCGCTCTCACATGGTTAGGCTCCCAGTGCTGACAGATTACCAGTAAAACTCTTGCTCAGAGACAGATAATAAGATTAGAAGAAGTAGAAGATAATAGCAATAGCACCTAGACTTATATGCCGCTGCACGGTGCTTTCCAGCCCTCTCTAAGCGGTTTCCAGAGTCAGCCTCTGGCCCCCAACAATCTGGGTCCTCCTTTTACCCACCTTGGAAGGATGGAAGGCTGAGTCAACAACCTTGAGCCTGGTGGGATTTGAACTGCCAAATTGTAGGCAGCTGGCTGCAGAAGTAGCTTGCAATACTGCACTCTAACCACTGCGCCACAGAGGCTCCTTAAATAATGCCACCTTTTTTAAAAAAAAAATAACAATCAGCCTTCCACCAGGGTATAGAATTAGTCTGAATTTCTCTGCCTCAGCCATAACCCAAAGGTGCTTTTATCAAGAGGCACCTGGACTTTCTGGTTGTTTTTTTTCTTTGAAGATGTTTCGCTTCTCATCCAAGAAGCTTCTTCAGCTCTGACTGGATGATGGGGGAATGTAAACGTCTGCAAGGTGTATAAATTCCCCAGAAGCTTCTTGGATGAGAAGCGAAACATCTTCAAAGAAAAAACCAGAAAGTCCAAGTGCCTCTTGATAAAAGCACCTCAAACTATGACCTGGATGACTAAGAATCTTCATATAGACTAACAGTTCATATAGACTAACATATAGAATAACAGTTGGAAGGGGCCTCAGAGGTCTTCTAGTCCAACCCCCTGCTCAGACAAATGGTTGTCCAATCTCTTCCTAAAAACCTCCAGTGTTGGAGCATTCACAACTTCAGGAGGCAAGGAGTTCCACTGGTTAATTGTTCTTATTGTCAGGAAATTCCTCCTTAGTTCTCCAAGTTGCTTCTCTCCTTGATCAGTTTCCATCCATGGCTTCTTTTTCCTGCCTTCTGGGGCTTTGGAAAATAGCTTGACTCCCTCTTCTTTGGGGCAGCCCCTCAAATATTGGAACACTGTTATCATATCACCCCTAATCCTTCTCTTCACTATAGTGAATACCCAATTCCTGCAACCGTAATCACTGAATGTTTTAACCTCCAGTCCCCTAATCACTTTTGCATCTGTTCTCTGCAATTCATTCAAAATTCAGTATGGAAACATTCTGGGACTTTTTCAAGCTCCTCATTAAATTGGGATCAAAACCTCAGGCCAGTACAATTCTTACATTCTCACCCAGATCCTGACCTAAGCAGGGAGTGGGGCCCTTCTCAAAAGCAGCTAGTTCCAAATTGGATTTTTAAAAAAAAGCCCCTCCAAGTTTGCTTTTAAGCGCCCTGTAAACAAATCTCACTTAAAACTATTCTGAAGCCACAAATCTCTTTATTTGCACTCGAGCTGAACAAGAAACCCCTTATCGCTATACAAAACAGTGGAAATTTCTTAAGGCTGTCCATTTGGTGTCCCATAAAACCCCAAACAATGGAATCACGGAGGTTGTTTTTGTCTCAAGGCGTCACGAAAGCAATTCCAAATGAGTTTTTTTTGAGAAGGACAGGAACGACTTCAGTCCTAGTAAGACTGAAATTATAATTTTGCCTGCCGGTGTGGAAGGTCTGACATAACCATCAGGCCTTGCTTGGAAGTTCAACACCGTCCGATCCATAAGACGACTCCAGGAGACAACGTTGTCAGTCGTAGATGGGCTTGGCCCTTGATTGCCAAAAATGCTACAACGCCAAAGGAATCCCCACCCCCAAAGTAGAGGTCTTATATCTGTGTTTGAATCCAACAATGGAAGGAAGGCTGCACAAAGAGAACGACAAAGATGCAACCTGCAAATGACACTTTTGCATAAATCCAGTCAAGTCAAAGATGTAACGTAGCCAATGGGTTGGGTTGGTTGTGCGTTGAGTTGACTGGGTTGTTGGGTTCATTGGGTTGGCATGTTGGTTGGGTTAGTGAGTTGGTTAAGTGGATGAGTTCATTGACTCCTTGGTTGGATTGGTGGGTTTCTTCCTTTCTTCTGTCTTTCCAAAAAGAAAAAGAGCAAAACGAATTCCTCCCTCCAAGAACCAGTCCAGCCAACCAGCCCCAGGATGTTAGACGTAGTCAAGAATCTCTGTCTCCATTTCATTTTCACTCCCATCCGAAGGCTTGAAGACCTCTTCTTCCTCCTCCTCCTCTTCCTCTTCTCCAGATTCAAAAGTCAGCTGCTCTTTGCCCTCTGTGGTTTTAGAAGGGTTTCTGAACAGAGCTGAAACAGACCAGAGACAAGGGATGAGAAGCAGAATGAGAAGCAGAAGGACCCGGTTGGAATAATTCAGCATATGATAGTTTTAATATGGTCTCCGGCACTTTTGAAAATCTCGTGGCCGGCACAGACCAGATTCCAGAATTATGGGGAAAAAACACTAAGAAACACAAAAGTGTTTTTATGAAAACAGGAAAAAGAGAGAACACGCACGGTTGACATGATTGCAGGCAGACCTTGAGTTATGGCCATAATGGAGCCTGCTGCCCATCACGACTGGGACTCGTGACGGTTATAATACAGGCCACTCACATGGCCAACATACCTGGGCTTGCCAGCCCCATTTCCCCCTCACCTGGCCTTTGGGATCGGATTATCTGCCTTATCATCAGTGACATGGTGTCCCTCAATTCATCGTTGGTCTTCGGAAGACACCAGCCGTCCCGCTCCGTACAAGCTGCCTCCATGTTGTCGTTTCGATGGATGATCTTCTGCAAGCTGAAAAAGAAGTCAATTTCAGGGTGGTTCTTCTCAGCGCAGAGCATCGGGCAACCAAACTACGAAGCCAGGGCTAGTCCTGTTCTGACAACCAAGGTCAAGCGAAACTTTGCCTCCTGGATGGACCAAGCCATGGCTGTCATTAGCATCGTTTCTTGGAAATATATAGCTAACAAAGATGACATAACTGACTAGGGTATACTTGTGACTTGAGATGTTTGGTTGAGTGCTCTCAAACATCTGGACAAAGCATCAGTTGACTTTCTGGAGTTGCAAAACGAAGGACGCCCAAACTTATACACAGATTGGGTTTCAACCCCAGATGCTCCTCAAAAATGAAACAAGATCGTGAGTTACCCTTGACTAAAATGCAAGAGGGTTTTAACAGCTTAAGATTAACAGGTCAGTGCCAATGCTGTACCTTTCCACTTTCAAATCGCACAGCTGGTAGAACATCTGTCGATAGGGGGGCAGAGACCCTTCCTCAAAGGTATAAATGGAATCCTAGGAGGAGGAGAAGGCACAGAATGAGAGGCATCCTCCCTGTGGAAGATCTCAGCACCAGTGACAGGAAATCTTAGCAACAGCACTTAGACTTATATACCGCTTCACAGGGCTTTTACAGCCCTCTCTAAGCAGTTGACAGAGTCAGCCTATCGCCCCAAACAACCTGGGTCCTCCTTTACCGACCTCGGAAGGACGGAAGGTTGAGTCAACCTTGAGCCGGTTGGGATCGAACCTCTGGCAATGGGCAGAGTCAACTGGCATGTATTAGTTGCATAACAGGGTCAGGTGATCATCTTTTGTAACCTTCCCGGCGGGCTTCCAACGAGCAAAGTCAATGAAATAAGCCCGATTCACTTAACAAGTATGGTAAAAAAATAATGTGTCATAAAATGGGCCAAAGCTCACTTAACAACCGCCTTGCTTAGCAACGGAAATTTTGGGCACAATTGTGGACATAAGCCGAGGACTACCTGTAGCTCTCCCTTCACCTTATCTTGGAATCTTCGGTAAATCTAGATCTCCCCCTCCAAAAAAACCCCAAGGTGTCTGAAGATAAGAACTTCCTGGTATGACCTGAAGGAGGAGGAGGAGAAGGACTTGCCTTAAGTTTGTATTTGCTCATAACTGGGGATTTTGCACCTGATGTTCCAGATGTGCTGAGCCCCTGTTTTAAGTCTTGGATGCCGAGGCCGTGATTTCCTGTAAGGGATATAAGAAGAGGGTCTTAATTTCTTTAGGATAACAAGAGCAAAGCGGGAGATGGATGAGAAAACCCTTTCAAGAGGGAACAACTTGGCTTACAAGAGAGGAAGCGGCCATGATCCCCCTCATTGGTTGCAGCTGGGGACACTAGTACATAAGAGAGACGGTTAAAACACAGAGTTGTTAAGGGCACCGAGAGTGTCCCAATCGGACGACCTACCTGGTTTTTTTAAAGTAATAGGCAGACTGTAGTTGTAGGTGCTGCGTTTGGCTTTCACTGGCATGTCATTTGGGGTGTACCCTAAAGAGATGGAAACACAATCCATGAAGAAACAATGAATTGTATACAAGAAGCCATGGGGAAGGCAGCCATAAGGGGACTAGTGTTCTCGGGGGAAGCCCCGAATGAGCTGGAGAGCCACGAAAAAGCCGCCCACCCCACTCAGGACAGAGAGAACTGAAAATGGGAGCCACCTTCTGGCTGGCTGTGTTAGACTTTTTTTTTTACCGTATTTCATGCCGCAGCGAATCCTGAAATCCAGAACCTGGTAGATCTTCGCCTCGGGGTGCTTCCTGGGATCGTAACCGAAACGCACCCACAGGCTTCTCCAGGGCCCCGTGAGCTAAGAGGACCGTGAGAAAAATGAAAGGGTCACTAATGGACCGCTAAAAGGTTAGCATCTTGGCAAGGGACTGGGCTGAGATTATAGTGCAAGCCCTCTCCCCTACTTTTCTTGGGCTTTTCTTTTTTTTTGCTGCTTTGGTTGCAATTCATCATTTCAGAATCATAAAATACACGGAACTTTTTTTTTCATATATACAGGACATTTTTAATTTTTTTATTTGTTATGAGATTTTTTTTTATCCTGCCTTCGTAACTTTGTAAGTAACTCAAGACCATGAATGTGCCTCATATTTCTTCCTCCTCCCATTTCCCCCACAACAACAACCCAGTGAGGTTGAAAGAGAATGACTGGGCCCAAGTCATCCAGCTGGCTTTTGTGCCTAAGAGGGGACTAGAACTCACCATCTCCTGGTCAGTGGCCCAAAGTCACCCAGCTCCCTTTCATGCCTAAGGCAGGACTAGAACTCACCATCTCCTGTGATTGGCCCAAGTCACCCAACTGCTTTCATATCCAAGGCAGGACTAGAACGCCTGATTTCTAGGCCTTTAGCACTTAACCGCTAGAATCAAACTGGCTCTCAAACAGGGGCGTAAAAACACAATGCATGTTTATCGACATTATATTCTTTGGGGCTTTTTGTAAGAAAGGACCATAAATGTGGATAAAATCGGGACTCACCATGTAATAAGCCAAATAGGGTAGTAGCAGTTTCAGTTTGTCAGGGTGAACGCTGATGTTGGCTTTCACCGCATTACGGGACCACACAGGACGAAGTTCAAAAAGCTGAAAATAATTTGGGCAGACATAAAACAGCAAAAAGGTGAAATTCCGCTGGGTTTATCTTTTTTTTTTTCTTCTTTTTTTAAACTATGCACCATCTATTTCAAAGAAACAGCTTCAACAATCAGCTTGATGCCTTATAATGTCGCCAAAAGAAACTCAGTTAGCATTGGGTTGATTAAAAAAAAACCATCCCATTAATCATTATTATTAAATTTGTTTGCTGCCCATCTCACTCATTTCACTTAAACTGCCAATTTAGCTCTCATTTTATGAATCACCTACAGAAGAGAGAATGTTGGGTGCTTTAATTATCCTTTAAAATATGCTTATCGATTTGCTGTGCTGGTTCATGACAGAAATGAAGATTGATTTATGGATTAACACTACAGTTGGATTTATTTTTATTATGCTTTCATTAGGATCTTGGGAAGCTACCTAGAGTTTTTAAAATTGGGTGCTAGGTCAACACTGCAGAATGAATGAATGAATGAAGGAAGGAAGGAAGGAAGGAAGGAAGGAAGGAAGGAAGGAAGGAA
>NW_020716953.1:410928-456135 GCF_900518725.1 Notechis scutatus | reverse complement strand
AGGAAGGAAGGAAGGAAGGAAGGAAGGAAGGAAGGAAGGAAGGAAGGTAGTCACGGACTTCCATCTCAGACAATGTTTTATGAGCTGTCCTTCAAATCCTTTCACTAAAAGACAGTGGATGCATATATTCAATCCATAAACTCAATCTCCCACTGCATCTGCTAATAAGTTACCCCAATGTGGTTCTCCAACATGTAACTCTCAACCCAAAGACTGTTGGGTCCTGTGGAGCAAAGGCAGCTTTCTAAACTTAATTTGCACATGTAATCCTGTGCAAGAAGGAAAGAGCGTGTCTGCAGTTTATTTCTGCGAAGAGAAAAAAGCAAAATTTTGTGTCCTGTTAAATGTTGGGAATTTGACTCTGTTTTTTGGGTGTTGTTTTTTTTTGCAATGTAATTTATCTAATGCAAGAGTCTTCAAACTTGGCAAGTTTAAGACTTGTGGACTTCAACTCCCAGAATTCCTGAGCTAACATGCCTGGAGGAGGAATTCTGGGAATTGAAGTCCACAAGTCTTAAAGCTGTCAAGTTTCAAGACCCCCTGATCTAAGGCGTCCCAAAGAGGCAAGGAGAGCCACAGAATGCCAAGCCCTCCATCAGAACTAGGAAGCTGCATTTTAAAAATAACACAAGATCCGAGACTTCAACATGCTGCCATTTTCGATCCAAAGTATGTATTGCTATTTATTTTATTTTTAGGGAGGTTTCAAGTTTAGGCAAACCTACTTTCTTCAGCTCTGCTTCTGCTTGGTGATCCACGGTGTTGCTACAGACTTTTTTCCAAGTCTGCACAGCAGCCTCCAACGGCTTCGAAGGGACCTCTCCATCCTCAAAGTTGACAAAGATAGCGTTGTGAGGACGGCGGGCCCTGCTGAGGCCAATCAGATTCTCGCTGGACAGGGGAGGGTTGCGATAGCCTTCTCTGGAGAACAGCACAACACAAAGGAAACTCAACTCAAGCTAAACCTAAAGCTCATTTCAATCCTTTTGTTTTAAAAATACACCACCGAATGGTTTCCCTAAAGATTGCACAATATCTGCTGCTTCAATTGCTCTTCTTCCTTCTTTGACCTTGCTAACTTTTGTTTCTTTTTTTACTTTGATTATAAACTTCAATAAAAATATTTTTAAAGAGATGAATTGCAACCTCACATCAAGAGCTGCAGAATTAATTACCTAATTCAGCCTCCAAGAAGAAGCAAACCAATTTTGCATGGAAAATTACGTCAACCTTTTTTTATAAGCCTTTGCAGGAGTGGGAAAAATCACAGATGTTAGCATGGGAGACCATCCAGATGTCACATCAAAGAATGGAAAAAGAACCGAGTACAGGGACATTTGTGGTCAATGCCAGACATCTTGGCATTTGGTTGATAAAATGTAGCAGTGCTGATAGGAGCAAGATATTGCAATTGCTTGCATTTGATTCTCTCTTATTACCAACTTCTGCAACAGCAAATGGAATTCAGCTCTGGCATTCTTACAGATTGGAAAACGTTTTCCAAATATTACGCACCAGTTTGGATTCATGCAGCTGCGTAGAAGTCATTTGAAGAGCTGTGTGGTTACGACAAAGGAAAGCAGACCAAGGTGTGGAAACCTTTGGAACAGATTATACCTGCCTATTGCAACTGTCAAAACTAGTACATGTTATTTGCTGGAACCAAGAGGCACCAGGAGATGTGTAAAGCAAAGCCACTTAAGAGTATGTGACACCCCCACCCCACCCCTGGATCAACTGAATGTGTAAAACCCATAATATGATGGAATGTAATAAAGAAGTGGATTTTCTGGAGGGAGAGGTTGCATTCCAGAGGAATAAGAGGCAGATTAGACTGGATATCATGTGTGAGAGAAAGAAGATGAAGACAGCCCCTCTCTAATACAGATAGCCTTCGACATACGGTCACAATTAAGCTGACATATAGGCAGCTTAATTGTAAAACTTAAATATAAAATTCCAAGCTGTACCAAGTCAAAACACTTATTCAACCCAAGGACAAATGACACACAGCTGTCTAGTTTCTGCTTCAATGCATCCTTCCATAAGTACTTTCCCCGTCTAATTATTCCGACTATTGAAAAATTTCTTATTCATTTGCCACAATTATAACACACTCTACTCACTCTTATCATTTATTTACAGCAATTACAATCCACTTTACTAAAAGCCAGATCCTTACTACGAGTAGAGACACCTGTCCACTTCTCCAGAGATAGGATATTCCAGTAAATATCTACTCCGTTATTTCACAAGAAAGGCACTCACCTATGATGTACATCTGGCCGGTAGTAATAATCAATAGGATTGTCCAGGCGTGAGAAAATGGGTGGAGGAATATAGAGTGGCAGCTCATTCATAAAAAAATCTTCTTTTTCTGGCTTGAGCATCAAGACTTTGTCATACATTGATGTTTGTTTGCCGTCTGGCTCTGAATGCATTACCAAGTATTGGAAATCAGACATACCTAGAGTGAAATTAAAGTGCACAAAGAAAGTTCATTCCACAGCAACTGACTTTTTCCCTCACTCTACAAAATAGGTAACAAAATAGATAAACATAAACAGCAACCTACTTTGACATTCTTAGAATCAGATTTGTAAGTAATAATACATCTGGATAAATTGTCCATGACATATTAGGACTTTGCATAGAAACATGATAAGGAAATTGGCAAATTGGAAAGTTATCAAATTAGCTAGCCAGAGTGAACAAGAACAAAAATACAGATTTTGTACATAAGTCATTCCTTTTTCTCATTGCCTTAGTTTAAGGGTGGAGTAAGCTAGAATAAATATATATACCATATATATATATGGTATTCAGCTTTGTTCAGGTATTTTCCCACGTCATTATAGTTGTGCTTTTAAAGTTGCAGCAACGTTTCGGCAGAATCTCATCTGCCATCATTCAGGACTAGACGAACACAATACAGAAGCCTGATGATAGCAGATGAGATTCTGCTGAAACGTTGCTACAACTTTAAAAGCACAACTATAATGACGTGGGAAAATACCCGAACAAAGCTGAATACCATACATGTAAGTACCCGCGAAAACTTAAGAAAACAAATACATACATACATACATACATACATACATACATACATACATACATATTACAACAAGCTGATATAAGGGCTTGCTTATACACACACTCCTAATTTAGAATAAATTACCTTGAAATTTATAAACAGTAGAAATGACACCAAGTATCTCCACTTCAAACTTTATTTCTTCTTCCAGACTTCCTTCCTCTGTCCCTTTCCTCCTCGTTTTCTTTTTCACTTTGAGCAGCATCGAAGAGGTAGGGAAGCGATTGGCGCACACTGGGTGGCAGTAGGGGTCTTTGGGACGGAAATACAGCTCAAGTCTTTTGCTTGGATCGGCATAAATCTAATAAGGATGCAACAGCCAAGAGGTCAAATTCCACTCCTAATGACGACAGAAAAGGAGACCGAAATATTTTATCTGAAATTAGAACTTTACTCCCAATTTTAGCCCTTGGAATCCTGATGCCAGCCAAACAAAAAAGACATGTTAGAAACCTTAAATGGGCTTTTTGCTGCTAATTTTTTTAATGGATTGATAAATAAAAACAGCCAGAGGGGAGGAGGAAAAAAATATGATATAACTACTGTAGTTAATGGAAAGAAGGGTGGAAGGCCTGCTTATTTATTTTTTTCATTTATTTTTTCTTGTATGTATGTGTATACATACATACATACAATACATACGCGTAGTATAACATATAATGCATATAATATGTAAACATATGCAATATATGGATGTATGTGCCACAAATGACACTTTAAAGACTAGTCTAATTGCAATCTCTGTGAGCATGTGCAAAGTGCCTCCCTCCTCCCTCCCTTTGCTCCTGCGAGTAGACAGGCGAGGCTTGGGGGGAAATCCTTACCCGGGAGACCCCTTCTTCTCCCCCCAGGGTCAGCAGGGTCTTGCCCACGTCCTGCACCACGCCGGGGAACTCCACGCACGCCAGCCGCTTCTCCCGCTGCAGCTCCGAAAGCACCGGGCCGCTGCTGCCGCCGCCCGCCCCGCTGCTCTGCTCTGGCTCGCCACCCTCCATGGAGGAGGAGGAGAAGGAGGATGCCATGGCTGGTTGGGTGCCGACGCGAAGGAGAACAGCTCGGTCCGTTCCTGAAAAGCGTCCCCCCGGGCCCCACAGCCACGCAGCTTAAGGAAATAATGTTCCGGGAAAGGAGAGTTCCTACCTTGCTCGAAGCAGGAGCTGCCCTGCCTTTTTTCTTCCTTTTCCGACTCTCGTAATCCAGTATTTCTTACTGTCGTTCATGGCTCTCTTTCTTTCTTTCTTTCTTTCTTTCTTTCTTTCTTTCTTTCTTTCTTTCTTTCTTTCTTTCTTTCTTTCTTTCTTTCTTTCTCCCTTCCCTCCTTTCCCATAGCATTTGATAACTGATAACTGAATTGAATTGAATTATTTATTGTCCTTGTACGTATATACACAGTATACAACGGAATTCACATAACACCCAAAGACCAGATTCAACATGCACACACACATGACAGTCCCCAAACACTCCCCACCCACCAAAATTCCCTGCCCCCTAAAAACACGCAAGCATCCACCCAGCAGACCAAGTAACCCTGTCCAACAGTTCAGTGATGGTTGGTCCTTAAGTTCATTGTTAAGTGCAATTATAGCTCTGGGATAAAAACTATTCAGAAATAGTGATTCCTTCCTTCCCTCCCTCTCCCCTCCCTCCTTCTTTGCTTCCTTCTTTCCCTCCTTCCCTTCCTCCCTCCTTCCTTGTTTGCTTCCTTCCTTCCTTCCATCCCTCCTGCCTTCCTTCCTTCTTTGCTTCCTTCCTTCCTTCTTTGCTTCCTTCCTTCCTTCCATCCCTCTTTCCTCCTTTCCAGATAGATATGGAAACAGAAGCAACTTTGTAGCTGAGGAACCTTCCTTCCTTCTTCCATCTTTTCTGTATCATTCCTTCCTTCCTATACATTCAAACTAGACTTTGATGTTTGTCTATCATATTTGGGCAGGTGAGTTGGGTACATGCATGATGGCTGTCTTTTGAGAACCGAATGCAACGTTCCATTCCATCCCATCTCGTTCTTACTCAGGGAACCAGTTTCCCTTGTTGCCATATATTCTTCTGCTTCCTCTTGGTTGCCTGTCATTGTGATTTGCTGCTTTGCAAGCCTCGTTTTCTGCTCCAGGAAGATTTTGCTGAATCACCCACAGGCGGAGAAAGCGAAGGACAATGGTGGCAGGTGCTGAGAAGTGATAAAACAGGGGTTGTTGTGACTGAGAGCCTTTCCAAGGGATTTCATTTCTGCAGGCTGAAGAAGAGAAAAGAGGCAGTGAGAGAATTTCAGACCAACCTTTTTAGACACCTGCCTGCGAAGGAAAGAAAACGGCATTGCGTTGTTTCCCTTCCCCGATTCTCTACAAAAAAAATGCGACCTAGGGGATTGTAGTGGCTGGTTTTAATTTGGTTTTTCAGGGTTGTTCTCCGTTTGTGGTTTTATTGTTGTTACAAACCGCTGAGAGCCCTACAACAAGGTACTCCTTGACTTACGACCACCACTGAGGCCAACATTTCTGTTGCTAAATGAGACAGGGCAGTTTTATTCCATTTTGTGACCTTTTTCTGCCACCGATATTAAGGGAATCACGGCAGTTGTTCTGCTAGTAACACAATTGTTAAGTGAATGTGGCTTCCCCGTTGACTTGGTTTGCAAAAGGAGATCACATGACTCTCAGGGCACTGCGACCATCGTAAATATGTGTTAGTTGCCGAGCGTCTTGGACACGTGAGCACGGGGGAGGCTGCAACGGTCGTCAGTGTGGAAAAAAATGGCCATCAGTTGCTTTTTTCAGTGCTGTTGTGACTTCAAATGGTCATGAAATGGATGGTTGTAAGTCAAGGACTACCTGTACAAGATGGGTGTGTGTGTGTGTGGAAAGCATACACTGCAAATATTTTGAAATAAATATATTTTGAAGAACTCGGTTCCCAATACATTGTCAGCAAGAATATTTATATTGGCCAAAGTGGGTGCAACAAAAAGAGTTGCTAGAATAAGAGTTGGAAGGGGCCTCAGAGGTCTTCTAGTCCAACCCTCTGCTCAGGCAGGAAGCCTTGTAACATTTCAGACAAATGGTTGTCCAATCTCTTCCTAAAAACTTCCAGTATTGGAACATTTACAACTTCTGGTGGCAAGCTGTTCCACTGATTAATTGTTCTCACTGTCAGGAAATTCCTCCTTAGTTCCGGGTTGCTTCTCTCCTTGGTTAGTTTCCACCCGTTGCTTCTTCTCCTGCCTTCTGGTGCTTTGGAGAATAGCTTGACTCCCATTTCTTTGGGGCAGCCCCTCAAGACCTCTTGGGCATCTTCTAGTTCCTTGTAGGTCTTCCAGACCCCTTAGAGGTCTCCTACTCCAACTATTTGGACTAAAATTCAATAACATTCAAATACTATGATGTGTGATAGCACACTCCAATTTCTTGAACCCAAAGGATTTTTCGGTGGCCTTGAGAGTGGATGACTGACAGGTTGAACCCACAGGATGCTTGAGGATGCAATCATCTGAGGGACAACTTTATTCCACTGTGGGTTCCCAGCGGTTTTCTTGCTATTTTTTAAAACTTCCTGCTCCTGAAAGATAATTTGCTTTGGGCAGAAAGGAAGGAAGCATGCCAGGGTTTTGTTCTTTTTAAGCTGTAGCCAAAAATGAAATGAAAGCTGCAATATTTGGGACAGGAGATAAGTGAGTTTGCTTGGAAATGATCTTGGAAAAAAAACCCAAAAGTTTTCTTGTAAAGCTGTTGGTACGTCATGTCTTGGGAGTCCGACATATGACCCTCGTATCATTGAAGCACACTCAGTTGGCTAAACCCATCATCCACTGCTCTTCCACCTAATCCTTTCCTCCTCTTCATTTCACTCCAGCAGGCAGCAAATAATCGTTCAGTCACTGTGGAACACAGCCAGTAAGGCAGTTGTCATTACATAAATTATCTTTTTATTTGCTTTTTTTAATTGTGATATCTTATATTAGATTGTTAGACCCTTGGAGTATTCCAGGGGGGGAAAAGATCAATTGTAAATAAGAATCTTTCTTTTTTTCCCCCTTCCCTTCCCTTCCATTCTTTCCTCCTTTATTTTCCTCCTTTTCCCCTTTCCCTTCCCTTCCTCCTTTCCTTTCTTCCTTTCCTTTCCTTCTTTCCTCCTTTCCTTTCCCTTCCTCCCTTCCCTTCCTCCTTTCCTTTCCCTTCCCTTCCTCCTTTCCTTTCGTTCTTTCCACCTTTCCCTTCCCTTCCTCCTTTCTTTCCTTTCACATTCCTTTTTTCCTCCTTTCTTCCTTTCCTCCTTTCCCTTTTATTCCTTCCACCTTTTCCTTCCCTTCCTCTTTTCCGTTCCTTCTTTCCTCCTTCCCTTCCCTTCCCTTCCCTTCTCTTCTCTTGTATTAGATTTTATTGTTGTCATCTAAATTCTTAATTAAAATGACAGGCATGAGGAAACGGAGGGGAAGGTTGGGGAAGGAAGAAGAAAAGCGTTTTGGAGAGATTTGGCATTTGTCTTTCACTCTCCCACCTGCTGTCAATCTGCCTGGAGGGGAGGGAGAGCTGTTTGAGGGGGGGCTCCTCCAATTCAGACCGGGGTTGATAAGACCGAGGCTGAGCGACCTATCTTGCCCTGGGAAATGTTCCCTCTCCTCCCAAACAGGCCCGCTGACCGTTGACAGCCGGCGAGGCCCGATAAACTTATCACTCCAAACACGGGTCACCAACCCAACCCCTCTATCGCTTCAGATTTCCAAGCTGCACTTCCCCACATCAATCCTCCTTGCTTTGCAAGCTTTTTCAAGAGGGAGATATAAAAGAGAAAAATGAAGGTTATGTGGTAAACTTAAAATGAGAGTTTGATGTAAATGTAAATATCCACGGTAAAAGAAAGAAGTCCTTTGACTTCTTCCTTCCTTCCTTCCTTCCTTCCTTCCTTCCTTCCTTCCTTCCTTCCTTCCTTTCTTTCTTTCTTTCTTTCTTTCTTCCTTCCTTCCTTCCTTCCTTCCTTCCTTCTTTCTTTCTTTGTCTGTCTTCCTTCCTTTTATTTCTTCTTCTTCTTCCTTCCCTCCCTCCCTCTTTTTCTTTTCTTTCCTCCTTTTTTCCCCTTCCTTCCTTCTGTCCCTCCCTCCCTTTCTGTCTTCTTTCTTTCTTTCTTTCTTTCTTTCTTTCTTTCTTTCTTTCTTTCTTTCTTTCTTTCTTTCTTTCTTTCTTTCTTTCCTTTCTCTTGCCCTTCCTCCCTTCTTTCCTCTCTTGGCTTCTTTTCCATTCTTTAGTTTTTCTCTTCTCTTCTTTCTTAATTATAAATTCTTCTCGATTTCCATTGTTTTAAAATCTATTAAAGTGATTTAAAAGGGAGAGGGGGGGGGAGAGAGGGAGAGAGAGGGAAAGAGAGAAGAGGGGGCTGTATTTCAGGGCCCCCACCCCATCCTTCTCCACCCTGAAAAACTTCCACCAGATCCAAGGTTCCTGAATGGGAATCCGCACGCTTCTTCTTTCTCAGAAGAAAACATGCAAATTCGAATCTCACCTCGAACAACACTTCTTTGTTGTTCACCTCCCTTAACTCCCCACCTCACATGATTTGACTGACAGTTAACCAAGGGCTGATGCCAAAATCTCATCCAAGCGAGGAGCCACAGGGAAACCAGTTCTCCCAAGCTGGCTTCTCTTGCGCAACCCCTCCCTGCCTCTGACTGCGATCTTTGGATGGCCTGCTTTGGTTAGCAAATCAGGGCCATGCAAAGCGATTCCCTTCCAGGAAAAACAATGTGTGTGCGTGTGAGTCTTTGTGTATTTACTGTTACTCCTTTCTGCTCTCTTCCCCTGACAAACTTACAACAGTTCGTTTAATGACTGTTTGAACTTACAACACCACTGAGAAAAGGGACTCAAGATCATTTTCCATGCTTAGTTGCAGCATCCACATGGTTACATGATCAAAATCTAGACATTTGGCAACTGGCATGTACTTATGTCTGTTCCCCCCCCCCCACACACACACAAAAAAAAAGCTGGCAGGTTCCCAACCTTCGGGAAAAGCCGGGAGGCAAATAATAGAGTGATTTTATCCGTACTATTCTGTTATTCAGAAGTTATGGGAGCTTCACCACTGGAAGCTTTCAAGAAGAGACTGGACTGCCACCTGTCAGAAATGGTGTAGGATCTCCTGCTTGGGCAGGGGGTTGGACTAGATGACCCACAAGATCCCTTCCAACTCTGATTATCTATCTATCTAATACATTGAAAACATCATCAGATGCCACCATGACATCACTCCGGGCTTTCGTTCCCAAAGTTGGTGGGCGTCCCAGTGGTCTATTTTATGACCTCTTTGCCATGGTTGAATTCCCACCGCTAAGCGAGGCATTTGCTCCATGCCTGATTTGACGATGCTTTTTGCCATGGATGTTAAAGCAAATTTTTGCCGTTGCTCAGCAAATAACGTGGCCCTTAATTGAATCTGTTGTTAACCTGAGTTTTGCTGTGTTGTGGGAACAAAACCACATCCTAATTTACTGCGTGATGCAGCAGACCGAAATATTAAACCTCAAGCTGGCTCTTTGCACAGCTCTAGGGTGCGAACGCATCTATTGTGTCGCGTTAACCTGGATAGAGGCTTCGATGTGTTTGTCTAAATACGTCCTGGGATGTCATACATTGTGACCGATCTCTTTCAGCAAAGGCCAAATTTCAGGACTCAAATTGTTTGTTAACAGCATTTATTGACTTCAATTTTTTTTTTTTAACCAGGAAACAGAGATTTGAACAGAGACAAAATCTTGCTACCTTTGCACAGGGATCATGTAAATCGTGGGTAGCGATGGAAATACCCATGAACACCAGATCCTTTGTTTTCCACCACAGAAACCTGGTGTCTGATTTGTTTTTTATGGGTAGTTTTTGCAGATTTGCCTTGCTTATTCCACCCACTGGCATCCCTAAACACTTTCCCTTAACGTAGTCTTCTAATCCGAACACGGTTGCATTTGCAAAGCCCAGAGAAGCATAGTAAATCTAGATTCTTTTGCCGTCTCTCTCTCTCTCCTTCTGACTTCACAAACCAGTTCAAATCCTCTGCTACTTTTTACTCCAGATCTCTGATGAAAGAGAAGGAAAAAAAGTAATCTTTCTTACAGGCGTTATCATCATCATTATTATTCAACCATTTCTTAACCCAACGGAGCTTTTGATGGGCTAAAAGGCTTTCACGGTTGTAGATTCAGTCGGAGATCTACCCCCGGTGAGTGGGTGGAGCCATGGCCCAAAGTAGGCGGCATCAGAAGCAAAATGGGTGGAGCTAGAGCCAAAGTGGGTGGGGTTTACAATCCAGGCCAAGGACCGTCTACAGCTCTCCGGCTGCAGGTTCCCAACCCTCCTCCACAGCTCCTTCCGTGATCGGAATCCTCTTCTCACTTGAGGCTGTGCTGGCTCTCTCGGTGACGCCGCAAATCCACCTTGCGCTGGAAACCTCTCCCACACAGCTCACAGGTAAAAGGTTTGAAGCCGGTGTGTTTGCGGCTGTGGGTGATGAGGTTAGAGCTTTGGCTGAAGGCCTTGCCACACACCTGGCATTTGTGCGGCTTTTCCCCTGGGCGAGAAGGAGAGAAAAAGGAACATTTTAGGAACGCTGGCGGTGGTGGCGGCAATCCGGTCTTAACTTTCCTGGATCGCAATCGGTCCTTCTTGCCTTCTCCCCGCTTTTCGGTTCAGCCGGGCTTTCAACAGTGGCCAGTTGGATTGAAGGCAGTGGTGGGATTCAGCTGGTGTAACAACCGGATTGGTGAGTCCATGCGCGCAATGTTTTAAAAACAGCAAATACTTACCTTCGGCTGTAGTAAAAAAACAGCTGATCCGCGGCAATACGCGGTGCCACGCGAATCAGCTGAGCTTCAAAACATGGAAATAAAGCAGGGATCGGCAACCTGCAGCTCTGGAGCCACATGCGGCTCTTTCAGCCCTCTCCTGTGGCTCCCTGTCGGCTGATCCCACCACTGGCTGGCCCTTCCCCTCCCCCGTCACTCCTCTACTGGCCTGAGAAGGTAAGGGGGATGGCGGGGGATGGAGACTGACTCCATATTCCAGGGCAGGAGGTGACTGGGTGGGAGGGAGTGACATCGAGTTGGCCACGCCCACCCGGTCACACCGGTTGTCGAATTATTGGCTCCCGGGGTTTTCTTTTGTGTGGGAAAATAGGTCCAAATGGCTCTTTGAGTGATTAAGGTTGCAGACCCCTGAAATAAAGGATAGCACACGGGCAGGGGTGAGTGGGCGGGGCCAACTGATCGCTGGAACTACCTGTTCGCTCAAACCGGTTCGAACCGGCTGAACCCCACCCCTGATTGAAGGTCGCCGGCAGCATTACAGTCAGAGGAACCAGTCATACTGGAGTTACGGCTGTTTGTTTAGTGACCGTTCGAAGTTATGACAGCATTGGGGGGGGGGGAAAAAGGGATGGAGGAGCCTTTTTCACACACGATCAAAAGTCAGACAATCTGGACATGAAATACAACTGGCGTGTATTTCTGAGGGTTGCAGGATCTTCCTCCCGGGGTCTTGAAATCACCATTCTGACTTTTTATCAGCTTTTCCCGCTCACCTGTGTGAATGTAGGTGTGTTTCTTCATGTCCGACTTCTGATGGAAACGTTTCCCGCAGTACTGGCAGGGATACGGACGGGTGTCGGAGTGGATCAGCAGGTGAGTCGATAAGGTGGAGGACCTCTTGAACGTCTTTCCACACATTTTGCACTCGAAGCTTTTCTCCTGGGGGTCAGGACACCAAGGGGAGAAGGGAGAGGGTGGAAGAAGAGAATATTACAGCAGGAGCCGTACTGGGATTCAGCCGGTTTGCACCGGTTCCAAAGAACCGGTTGTTACCTTTCTGAGCCGTTTGGTGAACTGGTTGTTGGAAGAAATCATTAGGGCAGTGAACCGGTTGTTAAATTATTCGAATCCCAGAGGGAAGAATCCAACTGTAGGGACCACACTGAACTTCACAGGAGGGAAAATGGAGGCTAAACTATATCGCAAACAATGGCAGGAAGCTGGGAATTAAGTTTTTCAAATCAGGAACCCTGAAAACCTTGCTCTACCTAAATCCTTAAACCTTGCAATGAAGGGCCTTTGTGGCCTCTGGGCTTGGTGGTTTTCTTGCAGACATTTTCATGACCCAAATCAGGAAACATCCTCTTTGCTTCTATCCTTTTTAAAGGTCCACTCGGAGTTAAGATCTCTTCCTTATTAGTTCACTGCCTCTGCTTTGATTCCTTCCCGGATTATGACGTTATTCATGATGTTACCTAGTTATTATTTACCTGGTTTGGATAATGAAATGTCTCCAAGAAAACCACCCAACTCGGAGACTCCAAAGACCCTACGGTCCTCCCCCCCCCTCTTCCACCACTCCACACATTCTCCTAGCACTGATGACATTACCTAGTTGGGTCATGAAACGTCTGCAAGAAAACCACCCAGCTCAGAGAGCACTAAGGACTTCAGTCCTCCTCCTCCTCTTCTTCCTCTTCTTCCTCCTCTTCTTCTTCCTCCTCCTCCTCCTCCTCCTCCCTGCACACCCCACTCCCTTCTAGCTCTGATGACGTTACCTAGTTGGGTCATGAAACGTCTGCAAGAAAACCACACAGCTCAGGGAGCACCTCATGTCAACCCCCAGCTACAAATATTCTCCTTTATTGGTAAACCTTATAAGCCCAATCATATACATATACTTTAATGGCTGAATTTATTCTACAAGGCAGGGGAGCAGGATCTGGGCACGAGCCACAGTTTTACCCATATAGATATATTTCCCCTCCCCTCTCCAGCTTCCAGACTGACCTGAGAGTGGATGTTGGTGTGTTGCTCCAAACTGACCGCGTGCCCAAATGTTTTCCCGCAAACGCTGCAAGCAAAAGGCCGAGTGCCGCTGTGGGATCTTCGAACGTGGACCTCCAGCCCGTGTGGGGTCGAGAACGTC
Organism: Notechis scutatus; assembly: GCF_900518725.1. Next base: position 443,106 of record NW_020716953.1, on the reverse strand, counting down.
TAGGAAGCAAAAGGTGGCATATTGGAAGACTGCTATGATATCATGTTGCTTCAAGTCTTTACGGAGCCCCCCGGGACCACCTCAGGTTGAAAACGGCTTTTCCGTTCTGCTCCAACCTCCGAGCCACTCACTTTGTTGCATATGATGCAATGGTAGCTCCCCAATTCAGGCGAGAACGGCATGCTGTAATCGAGAGGCAGGTCGGAGGCAGGAAGGATGGGGGGCCCGTACAGATGAAGGGGGTGCTCCAGCACAGCGGAAGACATGGATCTGTAGCCAAAGGGAGGCCGGAAGGAGCTCCAGGCCAAACTGGGGTTGTAGAAAGCGGACGCCTTCTCCACTTGAGATTTGAAAGCCGGGGTGGGCACCTCTGAGACAAGAGGAAAAGGAGCATCCGAGAGCATTGGAGCATCAAAGGGATTTCTAGCTAAGGATCAGTTCTAAGACTGGGTTTGGGCCAGACTATCTATCAGGACCTAGGATGGGCCCCTTCTGGGTTGCCAAGTGTGGAAGAGCCTCGGGGTAGAATTAAACTCCCTGTAGAACGTGACTTTGACTTGCCCTTTTTTTCTCTGGATAAATTTAGCCTTTTTCTGTGGGGTCCTTGGGACTCTCTGAGCTTGGGTGGTGGTGTTGTTTTTTTTCTCACAGACATTTCATGACCACACTAGGTGATATCGTCAGTGCTAGAAGGGAGTGGGGGTTTCTACCCAACTCTCACTAAGTGTGGGACATAGTGAGAAAAGGGCCCTGGTGATGTTACCTAGTTTGGTAATGAAACGTCTGCAAGAAAATAACCAAGCTCAGAGAGCACCAAGGAATGGATAATCTATCCATAGCTTTTTGTCCTGCCTTTAGGTGCTTTGGAGAATAGATTGATCCCCTCCTCTTCCTCCTCCTCCTCTTCCTCTCCCCTCTCCACACCCTTCATTCCCTTCTAGTACTGATGACGTTCCTAGTTGGGTCACGAAATAGAGCCCACAGTCCAGCCCTGAGCTACAAATACTCTCTTCTATTGATCCCCTTTTTTCCCTATGGCTTCATCGGTGTGCGTTGCAATGGAGGCTGTTTCACTGGGTGTCAACCATAAATATTCCTTCACTGGCTGTGAGGGGGCTGCATGAAAACCCAGCCAGAAGCGCTCACCTGGATTTGGGGGCTCGGGTGCCGCCAGTGTTATACTCTGAATGGGAAAATGCTCTTCCTTGTCCCTCTGGAGATGCTGTTCTTCGTTTGGAGGGCAGCATGGTGGGTTGTCTGCCTGGAAGCGCTTGCTGTCTTCAGCGATGCTGTCGTCGGAAATAACTGTAATGCCAAAAATGGTCCACAAGCGAAGCTTTCAGATCAAGACAGGTCCAGATAATCAACAGGGAGTGATGGGGGCAGAGCAAACATCCCCCGGCGATAAAACTAGACAATCAACCCTGCCAGGTAGACCAGACTAAGCTATCAAGTCTACAGGAAGACCAAAGCTGCTTTGACTGAGATCGGCTCCCATTAGAGCATCTTCCAAGTCTGGCTTTGCTGGACCTTCCTCCTCCCCCTTCTTATATACTCCTGCGAATTAGGGAGCGTTTCAGCCGTTTCCAAATATCATTTGGATGCTCTGGATTTGAAAAATGATTCAGCCCCTTTTGCCGGAAGTTCTCGTCCGGCTCAAAAATCTTGTCGAACCTTTCAGTGAAATTTTCTACTCGGAATTTGCCCAGCCTTGCAAAGATTACGTTTGCAACTCACTTTTCTAATCCAACTGAGGCAGAGGAGGAGGAGGAAGTAAGAAGAAGAGGAAAAGGTGGAAGAAGAAGAAGTAGAAGAGGAGGAGGAGGAGGAAAAAGAAAAGGAGGAGGTGGTGGTGGAGGAGGAGGAAGAAGAAGAAAGAAGAGTAAGAGGAGAAAGAAGAAGTAAGAAGAAGAGGAAGAAGAGGAAGAGAAAAAGAAAAACGAAGAGGAGGAGGAGGAGGAGGAAAAAGAAAGGAAAAGAAGAAGAGGAGGACGAGGAAAGAGGAGGGAAGGGAAAGAAAAAAGAAGAAAAGAAAAAAGAAAAGGAGAAGTAGAAGACAATATCCTTACATTATACTAAAATGTCCCTTAGGAACAATTGTGGAGATAAGTGTGTTTCTCACAAAAGCCGAGTTCCGTGCTTTAGTTGTGGCTTAAGAAAAGTGGCATCCCAACAGAATAGTTTGGGCTTTGCATTTGTGGCATGGGGTAGAAAGACCAGCTACCCCAGGGCAGAAATTTGCACACACACACACACACACACACACACACACACACACACACACACAGCAGGAGAGGTGGAAGAGGTTTCTTCTGTGGGTACAGCCAGCACCCTCCTTTCCAGATTTCTGGCTGGGGAAATCGTCCAACCTACCATCGGAGAAGGACGCAGAGGTTCCTGTATCCCACCTGGGCACCAGGATGCTGTCATCCACTGCACGATGATGGTATGAGTGAACCTTCCTATTTTTCACCAGGAATGAGCGTGGCATCTCCCGTTCACCCTGGGATCAGAGATCCAGAAAAGGTGGGCTGTAAAAGAGAGAGGAGGAACGGAGGAGAATTACCAACTTGTCCTCCATCTCTCTCTCTCTCTCTCTCTCTCTCTCTCTCTCTCTCTCCCTCTCCCCCCTTTCCCTCCTCCCCTGTCCCTCCTTCTCCTCTCTTTCTCTCCCTCTCTCTCCTCCTCCACCCTCTCTCCCTGTCCTTCTCTCTCTCTTTCTCTCCTCCTCCTCCTCCTCCTCCTCCTTCCTCTCCCTCTCTCCTTCCCCTTCTCTATTTCTCTCTCTCTTTCTCTTTCCTCCTTCTCCTCTTCCTCCACCTCCTCTCTCCTTCTCTCCCCTCCTCTTTCTCTCTCTCTCTCTCTCCCACCTCTAAATTTTTGCACGCTCTTCTGAATGGGCCATTAATATCTTCTCAGGTAGTCCTCGACTTAATAACCATTCGTTTAGCGGCCAATATTACAACGGCACTGAAAAAAGTGACTTATGATTGTTTTACAAACGACCGTTGCAGTCATTCCCACGGTCACGGGATCAAAATGTAAACATTTGGGGAAACGGACTCGTTTTTATGACGGCCGCGGTGTCCTTTTTTTGCGACTTTCTGGCCAGCAATGTCAACGGGGAAGCTAGATTTGCTTAACAACCATGTCCCTAACTTAACAACTGCAGGGGTTCGCTTAGCAACGGTGGCAAGAAAGGTCATAAAATGAGACAAACCCCCCCCCCCTTTTAATAACGGTCTTGCTCAGCAGTGGAAATGTCAGCTCAGTTGTGGCTGTAAGCTGAGGACAATCTGTATTTCCTCTGAACATTTGGCACAATCTATGCAAAACGATAGTAAACTGGAAAGTAATAAAGCATTCACTCATTTGCATGAATGTTTGTATTTTCTCCTACAGCAACGACACAGATAACAATTCTAGTGTCCGTTGCCAGAGAAAATACAGCCTCACAATCTTAGCTTTTGGGGATATATATATATATATATATATATAGTTTGTCTTCCCAGATTGGTTAAAGGACAATGGCTATGGGGGTTAATGTAGAATAACCTAGCTTGCATGCCTTATTAAATCATGCTAGGTAAGGAAGGAAGCCACCACTGGTTAAGCTTGCAAACTCCGTGGCTAGTTACAGCCCACAAGGCCACGCAGAGGGAATGACTGAACCTGGCCCTTCTTTGAACAAACCCTGCCGAAAGAAACCATGATTTAAAAGATGCAATCCCAGCCAGATCTGAAAGTGAGAAGTAGCGTGGGAAGAATATGCTATCGCCCAATTTTGGGCAGTACCCTAGAAATTTATCGTTGACAAGTGGTCACCCGCTGTCTGATAAGCAATGAACTTAATTGAATGAATTCCCACCCTTCTTTGGAAGATAAATGTCTATCTATCTATCTATCTTCTTCTATATATATATAAAAGCGAAATACCCTTCATGCATCATCACAAAATCTCCAGAACCATAAAACCTACAAACTTGAAATTTGGCATGTATGTTCCTCTTGGCTTCTAGGACCTTACTAAGAAAGGATTTTTTGAAATGACCATCAGAGCATTTAGCGTATTTCCTATATTATTATTATTAACGTGCTCTGATGCTAAGGAGTTCTACTCCCCCTCCCCATCTGAAAAGAAATTGGTTCCAAATGCAAAACACAAGCAGAGGAGAAGAGTTTCAGTTTTAGTTTCACACCAGCAAGCAGCTTTAGTACAGAACAGTTGAGCTAAGCCACACCCAGGCTCCTTGCTGTCTCCTTGCTCAGACAGCAAATACTGTTTCAGTTTCCAAACAGCCCTCAACTCTCTCACACTGACAGGTGCTAGCCAGATGAATATTGATGGATGCTGGTAGGCAGAGGCAGAATTTTTTCCCCCTTATTTTCTTCCCCAAAAACTAAGCCTTGAAGTGAGCTAGTATATTTGCAATAAGGTCAGAGGTCTCTTTTAGATTTGGAGAAATGTATTCAAATTTGGAGCATTTGAATATTGCCTTGGGGGGAGATTCAGCTCCCAGTAGTGTGATGAGGTGAGCTGCTTCAATTGGTCTGTGCAATACAGACTAAAGTTGTCGTTTGGCAGGGTTTCTCAACCGGGCAAACATTCAGCAGGTGTGGCTTGCCCTGGGAAACAGAAAACTTTTCCTGTTGAATTTGGGCCTGTCTTTTTACCAGATTACAGCAAACTACAAGTCTGGGAGAACAGGCAAAGACAGAAGTCTTCTCCTGTTGAAGGAGAATAGGAAGCAAAGCTTCAAATCCTTTGATTTTCTCCCTTTCTAAATTTGAAAAAGGGGCAAAAATGACGCAGAGACACATTCTGGAAAAATGTTTGCTGCTGCAGAAGATACGATTCGGAGTTCCAATCCACCCATCATGTCATTTTGTGGGATATTCTATTTGCAGTTTTCCAATTCCAGCCTCCAATACTCAACAATACGAACCCAAGTCCCACTCAGAGTGTCGGATGCCAGCTCCAACCTCATGTCCTCAAGATACAGAAATGTTTTATCTCTCCTTCTCCATATGCTTATCTCTGCTTTTCCTCCCCTTCCTCAACCCCAACAAACTTTAAAATTCAGAGTCAGTTCTTGTGTGCTTTTTATTTTGGAACAAAGCTGCCTATTGGCCAATCTTGAAATACGCCAGCTGAGTTTTGCCAACGAGTGAAGTGAGAAAGTTAGCTAGGAAAATGTAAGAGGGAGATTGGCGGTATTCTTGCAGATGTTTCATTACCAAACTAGGTAACATCATCAGTGCATTTGGTAATGAATTGTCGGCAAGAAAACCACCAAGCTCAGAGAACACCAGAGACCCCACAATCCTCCTCTTCCTTCACTCCACAAACCCCACTCCCTTCTAGCACTGATGATGTTATCTAATTTGGCAATGAAACTTCAGCTGACGAAATTGCATTCTTATTTAGATTTACTTAGGAGTAAGAACGATTTGGTTTAAATACATCTCTCTTTAAATTGAAACACATGAAAGATTTTGGTTAGTTATTCTCCCTGCTTTGTGTGCATGCAATGAAATGTTTTCTCTCAAGTTCAAACCATGTTTAATTTAATTAAACAGTTAAGCAAGCAGCGGGGAACATTAGCATAACATGGTAGCCTTAAATCAAACAACCTCATTCTTGGTTTAAGGAGACAGCCTAACTCTTCTAAGATAGGAAGGCAAGAGATTTTCCTGGAACCGAAGCTGGAATTTAGGAAAATTCAAGATGTTGCATTCAAGAACTCCAGAAGACAATTTTGCAAAGGGTATAAATTCTGTGCAGTTAAAGCCATAGCTTGAGTTTCTGCAAAACTGCCTTCACGCAACACCAAGATATTACCAAATACTTGCATATAAACCCAACATTTGTATAGTTTGCAACACATGAGTGCAGTTTGGTGCAAATAAGCAATCGGTTGCTGGTTCTTTCAAATTTCACTTTTACTCAATTGGTAAAGAGGTTTGTTTCCATAACACTGGATGTTGATTGCTCTTATCTTTAACTCATATTTATTTATTTAGCGCATGGCCTTCACTCATTCAATCTTAGTCCAAATATTATTAAAATCTCTTAAAGCAGATACTTGTTAAAAACCCTCCCTCTTTCTTCACTCTTCATTCATTCATTTGTTATATTTTATTAACCAAACTTGGTCTTTGCAATAGTTTTGATTTTCACTTCTGCATTTTGGGCTCCTTGCGGTAACAATGCCCTAAGATTTTTTTTTTTAATTTTTGCACTATCCCATTTATTCCTAATGAACACTTCAAGAATTTTTCATCCACGTTGACGGTGTGACATGCAAAGAATGCAGAAACCAGTAATAAGAAGATGCAAAAAAACCTAAAATTAACCCCACCCAAAGTGGCAACATTTATCAGATTTCAACTACCTTGCACAAACACACTTTAAAAACATCTTTCACGAACCCTTCTGTTATATATATTTAGGAGAAATACGGGTAGATATATACATTTTCTTATTAAATTCGCTTCTTTGGATTCATACCCATTAATGAACCAAACAGGTACAGAGTTCCATATTTTATGCTAAACCATTAAAGCAAACCAAGAATCAATAATAAAATTAATTAAACTTAAACCTAGGTTCTAGCATTAATGCAACAGTTGGATATAGCAAAATTAACTGCAAAACTGGCTCAGTGCAACTGTTAGACGTAGCAAAAGTAACTCTTGGCAGTTGGACATGCTTTTAAAAACAAACACACTATAAGTGTAAATAAACTATTGATGCAAATCATAATAAATAAAGCCCTAAAAGATCTCTCTCTCTCTCTCTCTCTCTCTCTCTCTCTCTCTCTCAGAAAAATTTAAACCAGAAATAATAATTTAAAGCTCTCAGATTTTGAGCTGCAGAAATCCGGGTATGCTATGAAAACGTGACTCTTTAGCTATCTCTTAATAATTGCAAATTTTTGCAGTTCCTGGCCTATGATACCAGATTTAAGGCTTTTTTAAAAAATCCTAAATTAATTTACAAGCCAGCTTTCATAGCTACATACGCTTAGACACCTTCGTCCAATTCTTTCTTTCCAGTGATCAGCCAATGTTAGCCAAGCTATCAATGGTACAATATGCCTTAATTCATTTGTTCGTTCAAAGCATTTCCCCTCATCTTCTGTTCCTTCTTCCCAAAGCAATTTACAAAATAATGAAAATTAATTTGCTTCCCATCTCCACCCAAATCAGGGACATTAATTGACGGAAGCATCCAAAGAATTCCTACCTAGGACACATGTACCTTCCTAATTCTCCAGCGGCTGACTTTTACCTTAACACAATCTCCTTGCAAGGGATATGCTGGTGGACCTTCTTAAAAACTTTTTTTTTAATTGGAGGGAGAGAAAGAATGAGGTACAGAGAGAGGGAGAATGTGAAAGAGACAATGTGAGAGAGAAAGAGAGAAAGACGAGAGAGAGAGAGAGAGAGAGATTAAACTATCCAGAAAAAATAAAAACCCCATTGCCTAATTGCACAAATTATTCCTGCGTGGTTAGTTTCCTAACTGATCATCATTTGCAAGAAGAGGAAAATGCAGGAAATTTTAATATTTTTAAAAAAACTGCTTTGGAGAAGGGAAATCACCTGCTTGGAGGATGGTTGTAGAACTTTAGCCTTGAAAGTTGCCTTCCAGGGAGAAGTGTGATGGTCGAGGGCTCCCTTCGCTGGTGTGTGTGTGTCTAGGTTTTCCACACTCCTGTTATCTACCAAGGGTTGATCCCTTCCTCGGTGTACTTCACCCTTGGTTGTTCTCCCTCTCCCCACTGGGGCCTGCATTCCCCTCCCTGATTTTTCAATCAGATTATTCGTGTCAAAATCTGGCCCCAGCCAATAAGAGAGGCTAAGGCCAGTGAGCATTTGCTTATCAAAGCAAGCCAGACTTCGAACATTTTTGCATTGCTCAATTGCAGAAAGCCAGAAGTTAGTGGTCGCGCCTTCCGCAGATTATTCGGTGCTTGGCTTGTTTTGGTGGAGTGTTTTTTCGAGATTACTCGTGTTTTTTTTTTCCTGCAAAATTTCTTTTTCTTTCTTTCTTTTTTTTTTTAGAAAGGAAAACAATCATACCCACAAATTATAGTAAAGAAAAAACATATTTAATCATACACATATTAACAGCAGTTAGAATTGTATTTGCTTCGATAGAGGAAGAGGTGAGCCAATCTCATTGTACACATGTTGTACTCTGACAATAAAGGTAATAATAATAATAATAATGAGATACATAAGGTTGAGTAGTTTTAATATGAATGTAATCATAGTAAGAAATGTATGCTAAATCTAAATATTTGCACAAGATATATGTACCCAGTCGACACTGTATAACTGAAAGATGGATTTGTTGTAAAATAAAATAAAAAATATTTAATATTGAAAAAGTCCCTGCCTTTACAACTGTAAGCTGATTGACAAGGGGTCAAAAATGTGATCAGCCTGACCACATAACATGCAGCTGATGTGACTTCAAACGTGGGTCATAAACCAGGTTTGGTTTCGTAACTTCAACCAGTCATTAATCGATTGTAAGTGAAAGATTATCTGTAAATTTCTTTAGAGAGGGCATTACAGGTTGCATGAACGTGGTTAAGGCAGCTTTATATGATCCTGTGAGGCTTGTAAAACCCCCTAAATCATTGTTTCTCAATCCTGGCCAACTTTTTTTTTTTTTTTGGCCACTAATTATTTTATTTTATTTTGAATGCAAAACAATCCATCTTTCATTAAAACGGTGTGTCATCTGGGTAAAAATACCTTGTGCAATAACAATTAAGGAGTTTACAGCCTTATTCATTATATTAATTCTCTACTCTCCATTTCACACTGATATACATATTATATCTGGATCCTGGCCAACTTTTGAGACAGGTGCCTGCTGTCTGGGGAATTCTGGGAATTCAAACCAGCCCAGCTCCAATTCAAATGACCTCTAGGGGGAAGCCAAGAGAGACAAACGAAGCACTGCTGCCCTCTTGTGGCCATCTGAGATTTGCACCCTAGATCTGCTTATTTTCAAACGTGTGCGAGTGGGAGAAGTCTGATGCGGTTCTGGATTTGAACTCAGCACCAGGGAGAATGCATGGGGAGGGGCGTGGAAAGAAGGGGCATGGAGCGGTCCTTTGTGCAAAGGAAGAGAACGGTTGCATGGGTCCTTTTTCCTTGCACTGTTCCCCAAGGGCCAGGGGCTGTGGCTGATGGAGGTGGGAGTAGTTCCCCAAAGAACGCTTAAAATTAAAAAAAAAAAGAAAATCATCCCAGCAGGCTGGAGCCCGGTTGCCACGAGCAACCAGGGGGACGTGGCTCGGAATTCCTTTCGCCCCGCCCCTTGTTTACCAACCCGCAAGCGCCCTCGCCAGACTCTCCGTCGCGTCACGTGACCTTCCCCCCGCCTCCTTCTCCCTGCCGGGACTACTTCTTCTCGGCCTCCTCCTCCTCCCTCGGCATCACGAGAGGCTCTTTTCTCTTTCTCCGCCTGATCCTTCCGCGTCTGTTCAGTGCGGGGGCGGGCGCCGAAGCCGTTTCCTCGGGCGCCGGGAGAAGCGGACGCGGAAGGGTGAGGAGACGTTCCCCCCCCCCCGCGTGCCTGTTTGGCGGGGAGTCGCGGCTAGGGGTGAGGGTGGCGGCGGCTTGGAGGGGGGGGGGGGGACTATTTTTTTACCCGAGTGGGGCGGAGCGGCCACGGAGGGATCTGTGCGCGTCTCCCGGAGGGTGGCAGGGCCAAGATGGCGGCGCCCTGTGGGTGAGGAGAGGCTGGAGCGGTAAACAGCCGAGGGGCGGAGGAGAAGGAAGAGGAAGGGGTGAGTCCTCGCGGCCGGGGAAGGGCCCTCGCGCGGCGGAGAAGCCCAGGAGAAGGGCCCGGGCGGCTCGGCTGGGGAGCTGTGGGGCAGGGCGGCTGCGGGGGGGGAGTGGAGGGGGCTGCTCCCTGGGGGGCTGAGGGACCCCCGCCTCAGCAGGGACGCTGCTTTGAGGGGAGATGCGGGGGGGGGGGGTCGCTGCTCGGCCGGGCCTTCTCCTCCCCAGGGTCGTGGTGGAAGGGGCTCCCTTGCAGGAAAGGCCTCGCTGGGTCTTTTTGGGGGGGTGGGTGGGTTTCCTTTTGAATGTATATCTATTTTATGGATTCTTTGGGCTGGGCCAGTCCTCCCCCCCCCACCCCCAACCACCTCACTTAATTCTGCATATAATTCAATTAAGGTAACAAGGAGGGACCCTAGATAATGTATCTAATAACATAACGTAATGTAAATGTATGTATAGATAGGATATAATTCATGCATGCATTTATATTCATTATATTATCTAGGGTGTAAGATAATATAATTAGATGTAAATATATCTATACAGATATAGATGGATGGATAAATAGATATGATAGGTAGACAGACAAACGTGTGTGTGTGTGGATAGATAGGTAGGATAGATATGTATTCATTTATATACATTATAATAAATATATAGGATCTTGTTACCTTAATAGAATTAGATTTAGTTAATGAAAGGGGTGGGTAGATAGATAGATATAGATATGATACATATCTTCATTTATGTATATACATTATGATATATATTATATAGGATCACTCATTACATTAATAGAATTATATTTAGAAGGGCTGAGTGGCATACGCACACACACACATATACATACACACACATTTATACTCTACATTGTGATAAATATATAGGGTCACTAGTTAAGAGTAATACAATTATGTGCAGAGTTAATGATAAACATATGGGATCGGTAGTGGCATTAATAGAATGGTGTGCAGATTGTGTGCTGAATAATGTATGTAATCCAAGGGGTTGGATTGGACTGCCATTTGTCAGAAATGGTGTAGGGTCTCGGGGTGGAACTAGATGACCTACAAGGTCCCTTCCAACTCTATCTGTTAAATCTGGTTGGGGGGGAAGGATTGAACCCCTTTATCCTAAATGAGTAATCAAGGGTGGGGGTGTAGTCCGAGTCAGGAGAGGGGTTTCTCTTGAGGCCTGCATTTTTAGGCATCTGAATGAGTTGAGTGCAGGGGGGGTACCAGATTATATTTTAAAAGAGAGAAAGAGACAAATCCTGAGAAGTAGATTTGGGATGAGCTAGGTGAAAATAGGGAGGGGCCAAAGGTCAGGTTTGGGGCTGAGGTCCAAAGGAGGAGGAGTCTGGGGAAGGAAAGCCCCCCCTCCCAATGAATGGCAGAACAATTCCCCTTTGAAGGGGGGTACCAAAGGATATTTGTAAGACACCTTTCTTTTAATTTGAAGCGGGGAGAAGAGGTATGCAATCAAGGTTGGGCAGGAAGGAAGGGGAAAAAAAGGTGTTTATTGGGTTTTATTGCATATAAAGTTTTTTTTTAATGCAATACGTTCAAAATGGAGCTTTGTGGGTTTGTCTTTGTGAAGATCTGAGCTTCAGGCTTGTCACATGCTGGTGTCCTGCAGCTATTGCAGAATAAGTAGGTAAAATGATTTGGGTAATGTTTTTTTTTTTTGCAGAATGCAGGAGGTGAGCTAAAGAGACCTGTGTGTCATTAAAAAGCCATAGCTAAATACACACGGCCCTACTAGTTGTTTCACTCATCTTTGTTGCAGTAACTGGCCATGGGGGATGTGTGTGAATAGGAAGGAAGGACTTCTTTCACCCTAAAACAGAAGATTGGGCTAGCCAGGCTTAATAAATTAATTCCACCCTTTGATTATATGCTATTCCCCCCTCCCCTCTGGAGGACTGGTTATTCAAATGTTTTCTCGATTTAAGGCATTAATAGCCACATTTAAGCCACCAAAAGTCCAAGAATGGGGCTTTTCCACATTTCTTTTTTCCAGCTATGGATGGATAATCCACCAGGATTGCTTTAATTTGGTGGCCTAATTGATCCTTTCCAACTTTTGATTTCTCCCTGCCCCGGTGCTGTTTTCTCTGGTATTTATTTAAAAGGAACTTTGGTTTGCCTGAATAGAACTTCAGTTGATTAATATAGGAGCTTTTTTTCTTTCTTTATAAGGGGAAAAAAACACACACCACATCCTTTTTCTTTCGAAAAACGATCAGGTTGGTTGATCCAGGAGAGGTAGCTTCATGGAGGCTTTCTTTTCTTTTTTAAAAGACCATTTTAGTTTTCATTTGAATTCTTTCTTTAGAGCATGCCACTGCTTCTAGGTGAAATGGTCTAGTTAATCTACACTTTGTATGCACGTCTGATTTGGATGTGAGAAGGAAAACCTCTAGACTAGGGGTGTCAAACTCGATTTGTTTGAGGGCCGCATTGGGGTTGTGTTTGACCTCGTGTGTGTGTGTGTCGGGGGGTGCTCAGCCAGTGCAAATGGGCTCCCAAGCTCCATTTTCGGTTCCAACGGCTTCCTGCAACCCTCTGACAGCGAAAATGGAGCTCGCAAGGGCCACGGGTGGCCCTCCCAAGCTCCGTTTTCCCTGGCAGAGGCACCTTGGGCTGGTCCTTCAGCCCTGCAGGCCAGGTCTAAGCACCTCACCGGCTGCCTCCAGCCCCTGGACCTTGCGTTTGCCACCCCTGCTCTAAGCTGAGGCCTTAAGCTTACAAAGCTCTCTAAATTCTTAAGCCCCCCTCAAGAGTACCAACTTTTTTTTTTGGTCCTAATTCAGTCAAAATTGTTGTTTTGAAATGGAATAATTTAACAGATAACAGATAATTAGAGTTGGAAGGGACCCTGTAGGTCATCTAGTCCAACCCCCTGCCCAAGCGGGAGACCCGACACCATTTCTGACAGATGGCGGTCCAATCTCTTTCTTGAATACATTTCCATTTATGTTATTCATTCGTCTTACATTATGTCTGAACCAACCCAATCCTACCACCGGTCAGCCCTGGAAAAATCTCATTTTAAGTGATGGACAGTAATATTATTAATTTTAAAAGCCTTGACCTGTTTTTAGATGTCTGCCCTGTGATCAAGTTGGCAGGAATTGGCCCTGTTATCTCTCTCTCTCTCTCCTGCTCTCTCTCTCTCTCTCTCCTAACCAAGATTAATGTTAACTACAATTGGTGTCCTCTTCCAGTCTTTGTGTGTATGTGAGTTCAGCTGCTGGGCCCTTATGTGGTTTGTTGAACCATATTTTCCTGTTTTGTATACAATTTACAAAGAAGGATACTTGCTGTTTTTTTGTTTTTTTTAAAGCTATCTTTACAGATGCACCTTGTATTAGCAACAGAGTAGCAAGTGACTGCATCTAAACTGTGTTTGCAAATTGGGAGCAGAAAAAACAAACAGACCTGGGAGCCAGATACTGTCAGATTGTGTAATCGGCCAAAGGAAGTTTTTATTTGGAGTTCAAAACACTTTTCTCTCCTGACTTGCCAGTCTGTTGGGAAGCTGTGTTATTCTTTTTTAGAAGCCACCACCGTTTCCCCAACCAAGCAATTTCAGAACTTTTGCTGACTTCTGAAAGCTGAAGACTGCACAGAGGGAAGGAAGCAGTCTAGGAACCCCTTTCCCATGTTCATTCAAAATAAATAAATGATTATGACTTCCAAGTTTCTCTCTGAAATGCTGCAGGAGGAGAGATTTAAGAGCTTTGCATCTCTACAGGGCATACAACTTGGAATTACTTAGCTGTCAGCAAGCATTTGTGACAGACAGGTAGTCCTCAACCTACGACCACAATTGAGCCCAAAATTTCTGTTGTGAAGTGAGACATGTGTTGAGTGAGCTTTGCCTCATTTTACGACCTCTCTTTAGTTGCTAAGGTGAATCACTGCAGCCGATAAGTCAGTAACCTGGTTGTTAAGTGAATCTGGCTTCCCCATTGACTTGGCTTGTGAGAAGGTCGCAAAAGGAGATAACAGAACCTTGGGACGCAGCAACTGTTGTAGCTATGAACCAGTTGCCAAGCCTCTGAATTTTGATCACCTGATCATAGGGACGAAGAGAAAAGCGTTTCCTTGGTTTTTCTGCAGTTTGGGTAACTCTGGAGAACCCTGTGGAATCACTCTTTTTAATTTCCCAATCTGGGTTTTTCCTCTGACTTTTCTTCATCTTCCCCATACCAATCAAAGAATAGCAGTTTATGATAGCGCTACGTGGTTATCTCTTTTCCTTTAAATGCTCGTTTCTGTGGATTTTGACTCCCCCCCCCCCCCGTCCTTTCAAAGTTCTGAATTGTTGCTGCCTCTCGTTTTGTCTTGAGAAAACTTTTGAAGTCCGACATTAAAAAGACAACAATGGAAACCAGCCCGTCCCTTTAAAACCGGGTTTCTAATCCTTGCCAACTTGGTGTGGACTTCAACTCCCAGGATTCCTTAGCGGATGTGGGAGTTGGGCCCCGTGTCTTCAAGTTGCCCAGGTACAGAAATACCTTTTGGTTTTTTTTGGAGCAGAGACTCCCCCCCGCCCCCAAGTCTGCTAGTTCCACAACCAGCCTGGCTGTTGAGTGAGGATTCTGGGAGTTGAAGTTTGAAATTGCCATGTTGGAAACTCTGCTTGAGGGCAGTGCCAGCTTCTGGCTCGTTAAAGGCAAAGAATCAGGTGGGGCAGAAAATCTAGAGCATGCCAAGGAAGATGGTTATAATAGGCCTATTGGCACATTGGGTGCCGCGTTGGTGACAGGAAGGTTTTTGCAATATCTTGTTCTACGGAAGAAGTACAAACATATGAATGTGGTTTAAATTTGATCTTCCCATATTCTTTGCCTGGTCTTTGCTGTAATTTAAAATATTACAGGTCGATAGGTAGCTAGATTTTATTTTTTTCAGATCATGACTCTTTTTCAGTTGTCTATTTGGTTATAGATTGGCTGATTGGGATAAGACTGGACCGTGACAAAATTTGTTATAAAGAAAGTGATCTGTTAACCTGAGCTTTTTAACTGAGCCTTTCCGATTATAGATAATCCTTGACTTATGACCACGATTGAGCCCCCAAATTTTCACTGCTAAGCAAGATAGTTTTTTTAAAAAAATTTGCCCGTTTATGACCTTCCTTACCACAGTTGTTAAGTGGATCCCTGCAGTTGTTAAGCTAGTAAGAAGGTTGTTAAGTGAATCTTGTCGGAAGGTCTCAAAATGGGATCCTGGGACTCTGCAGCTGTCGTAAATACGAGCCAACTTTTGTCCATGTGACCATGGAGATGCTGCAACAGTCATAAGTGGGGGAAGCAGTCATAAGTCACTTCTTTTTCAGCGCCATTCTCACTTTGAACAGTCACTAATTGAACTGTTGTAAGTCAAGGACTACCTGTACTTGGTCTCTGTTATACAAACATTATACAGGCACAATTTCTAGGTCACAAGAGGCTTGTTGTGTGTTTCTGTAGTAGTAGCACCTCACGTTTTATGTGTTTTCTCCTGGGAAAAACATTGGTGAATTGTCCCAGCAAAGTCCTGGATATTGCTAATGACTTCCGAACGATATATTCTAAAATCAAAAGATGCCCATTTAACAATGACTACAGGTTTCTTTTGCCTTTCCTCTTCGGAGAGATACATTCTCACTGGTTTTTTTTTTCCTTTTCCTTTTTCCAGTTCTGTGATCATGAAAAAACCAGATTGTATAGTGGTGGAAAGGAAGCAGCTACTAGCAGGTACATTTCTAACTTTATGCATCGACTGAGATTTTTCTGTCCAGATTTGTAGATGAAACAAGGGTGTGGACTTTACAGGGTCATCCTTGTTGGCTTACCAACGTTTTTCACACGACCGTTGTAGCACCCCCATGGTCACCTGATCAACATTCGGACGCTCACATTTATGACCGTTGCAGTGTCCCGGGGTTGTGTAATTTCCCCTTTTGTGACCACCTGACGAAGTCATTTGGGGGGGGGGGGAGCCAGATTCACTTAACAACCATTAACAACGGCAGTGATCCATTTAAAAAACCACGGCAAGAAAAATCGTAAAATGGGGCAAAACACAACAGGAACATTTTGGGCTCAATTCTGACCGTAAGCCAAGCGCTCCCTGTCTTGGATGGGTTGCCTGGAATTCGGGATCCGTGGGTGGTTGGAGAGCCAGAAGGGGCCCTTTTCCAAAATCTATGTTTTCTCTTCGCCTAGTTTGACAGGAGCACCCATGTAGAACTGGAAGCAACCGTGCCTTGCGTGGACACACGTGTCATGCCCGTTAGCGCCTAGCCTGAAGCAGGATGTCTCAGCAAACAAATATTGGCGATCTTCTCCCCATGCTAGATTCTCCAGTCCTGGCTGTCCTGGAAGATATAATGGCTGTGTTTAGAGACAACCTGGCTTCAGGTGGGTTGTGATGCTGGAGCTCCCTTGCCTTTTGTTCCAGGTGGCTTAAATCACAAGCAGAAAATGGGAGTTCTAGTCCCGCCTCAGGCATGAAAGCCAACTTGGTGGCTTTGGGCCAATCACTCTTCTTTCAGCCCAACCCACCTCACAGGGTGGTTGTTGGGAAAGTAAGCGGAGGAAGTTGTGTTGGATATGTTCTCTGCCTTATTTTTTTTTTTAATAAAAGTATTGCAAGATGTCTACGCGGCTGCTGAACGAACTGAGTCATTTTGTGCAAGTTGATTTGTGTTTTTGTTGTCGTTCTGTCTGGATTGCCACAGATCGTGGGCCCATGCTGGTGAATTCTTTGGTGGATTACTACTTGGAAACCAGCTCCCAACAAGCTTTGCACATCCTGACTGCTGTCCAAGAGCCACATGACAAGGTAAAGCGAGAAGAACGATGGACATCCAGGCGATGGGAGTGCTAATGCAAGGAATAAGCCATGTTGGGTTCAGCTCACATCCTCAACAGCCCCAAATCGTTTCCTCCTTCAGGATGGCCGCCTCTTCTAGCGCTCCCTGTTTTTTGCCTGTGGTCAATGCTTTTAATTCATTCCCCTTTTGTTTTTTAAATCTGCCCCCAGCACCTTCTCGATAAAATCAACGAATACATGAGCAAGCCCTCTACCCGTCTCGCCACTCTTTCGCTCCTTGGCCATGTGATTAGAAGTCAGCCCTCCTGGAAACATAAGCTGCCTCAGGCCCCCGTTCTCCTTTCCCTCCTCAAGTGTCTCAAGGTAAGGGCTTGATGCTGTTATGAAGCTCCTTGACCACGTTTGGTGGCTGATAGGGACAGGGGGTGGGATAACAGAGGGAAGCACTGCCAAAGGAATCGCCTGGGTGCATTGTTGGAACTAGGGGCCTCGATGTATTCATTACCAAGTCAGTGTTGACTCTTAGTGGACGCATAGGTAGCTTTTCTAGACAGTCCTGCTGGCGGGCTGGTTAGAATGCAGCACTGCGGGCTAATTCTGCCCACTGTCAGCAGTTCTATTAAATCTATTACATCTATTAAATCGCAAATGTGTGCCATTATGTTTTTAAAGCAGCTTATTCCAAACTCATCCTTCCTTGGTCATCCTAGATGTATCAGCTGCCTATTAATTCCAGACCTTGAACCAAAGGTTGCTTTTCCAAGAGCCAACTGGAGTTCCTTGGTTTTTCTTTGAAGGCGTTTCCCTTCTCGTCCAATTTCGCTTCTCTGAGAGCTGAAGAAACTTCTTGGATGAGAAGCGAAGCGTCTTCAAAGAAAAACCCAAGAAAGTCCAGTTGCCTCTCGAATAAAAAGCACCTTTGGGACAAGTGTGGCCTGGAGGACAGAGAATCTCCATAGACCTCCTCCAGAAAAGAGCCAGCCTGGAACGAGGGAGACATTTCCTGACTTGATAGATGACTGAGAATCTCCATGGCCATCTAGACCTTGAAGCGGTTTTGTAGGCTTCCCAAAAATTGGCTGTGGAAGGATGTTTGAAATGGGAAATTTCAGCTGCTCCAGCCCGACATTATCAGTCAGTAGACTGTCGTTTTCTCTAGTGACAGTGGAGCTCTCCAAAAAAATCTTGCTTTCCCTTTTATGACAGACTGACACCGACGTCGTAGTCCTCACTACGGGGGTGCTGGTGTTAATCACGTTGCTACCCATGATCCCTCAGTCTGGGAAGCAGTACCTTCACGACTTTTTTGGCATCTTCGGCCGCCTTTCATCTTGGTACCTGAAGAACCCAGGTGAGATGTTCCAGGTGGCTCTGGTTCCGTTGGTCCCAGTTAGGGGGAAATAATCTCTGGTTTTAGGTAGAATGATGGCCCATCACCCATCCATCTCCGACTGAATATTATTAAGTGCTTCCTTGGGGTATTGTCATGGGTGCGGCATGTACAGGTACAGGTGACCCTCAACAAGCACAAGCCCCCCAGTTTATGTCCAGGATGTGAGGGGTCTGTGGATATTTTCACAGCCCTCTTGTTGACTCATGCAGCATACAGGTCCTCGATGGAAGGCAGGTTGGTAGGAATTGTTTTCTCTGCAGTCCTAATTATCCTCTGAAGTCTGCGTCTTGTTGGGTTGCAGAGCCAAACCAGACAGTTAACAGAGGTGCAGATAACAGACTCATCTGATGTTGGCTTTCTCCCCAGGCCACGTGGCAGAGATCTACCTGGTCCACCTCCACGCTAGCGTGTACGCCCTCTTTCATCGCCTTTATGGAATGTACCCGTGCAATTTTGTCTCCTTTCTGCGCTCCCATTACAGTATGAAGGAAAACCTGGAGACCTTTGAAGAGGTGGTCAAGGTAACCAAATGGTCTCCCGGGTTGAGGCCTCCTAGCTAGCTTAGGAGGAGGACTTTCTTAAAAGACAGCTAGGAGCAGGGGTGGGCTTCAATTTTTTTAACAAGGGGCTCTCTCCCCTAATGACTGGCTGGCTGGGCGTGGCTATGTGGTCATTTGACTGTGTGGCCAACTCAACGTTGCTTCTTTGCCCTAATTACCTAAAAAAAGACGATATACCCAAAAGTTGTTTATTATTTCGTGCATTTAAGACTTAATTAAAAGACTGGGTGAAACCAGGCTTAATAGTGGTGACTGTGAGAGGGATCTTGGAGTCTTAGTGGAGTTTCTGGTGAGTTACGTGATTCTTATTATTTGGGAATTAATCCCCTTGGAGGTTAGTGACTACGTGATCTGATTTTCTCAATGGCTCTCCCTGCAAGCACTAAGTGGATTGTTTATCTAGCTTGCAAGACTTTTACCAGGTGTGAAATGCTCTTGGCTGAGCGCCCAGAAGTTCAATTAAGCCTATTAAGAGCCTTCCCTGGCTGCTTGTCTTTCTGAGGTTATTGGGGGCTCTCTGAGCCCCGCAGAGTCTTAGCTAGGGGCTCTCCTGAACCCCCACCCAGCAGCCCACCCCTGGCTAGGAGGGAAGAGAGCGGAGGTCCATTGGATCAAATTAACTTTAAGGAAAAACTTGGGATGTTTCCTGCCGAAGATCTAAAGCTCTCCAAGTGGAACAGGGAAGGATTCCCTTTCGGAGTCAGTGTCAGTACCACTCTAGAGTGAAATGGGCCAGTTTTGGAGCTGAGTTTGTCCTGTGATTGTCCTGCTCTGGGTCAGGTCTCTGGAAACCAGATCCCTTCTCGAACATTGGGAAGGAGCTTATGCTTGGGTTGGATTGTTCAGTCCTGACCTGTGTGATCAGACCGAAATGTCGGCCTTCTCCCTCCCTCCTAGTGCTGAGCTGTGCGCACTTGCCTTTGTCCCCCGTTATGAGACACCCCTCCCCCCCTTTGCTGTCCTTTCCAGCCAATGATGGGCCACGTCCGAATCCACCCGGAGTTGGTGACCGGTTCCAAGGACCACGAGCTGGATCCCCGGAGGTACGTACGCCCCCCTCTCTGATAACGGACGCCCTCATCGTTCGGGCGGCAGGAAAGCGTTCCGAAGTGGGGGGTCCTCAGAGCAGGTGAGAACGGACAGGTGCTTGTGCCTCCAATAGGTGGAAGAGGCTAGAAACGCACGACGTCGTGATTGAATGTGCCAAGATCTCCCTGGATCCAGCGGAAGCGTCCTACGAAGACGGCTACTGCGCAACTGCCCTGCAAGCCTGCACGCACCAGTCGCTTCGCCCCGCCGACCCCGACGCCACGCCTTACCTGGCTCCCCCCAATAGTCTGGGTAAGATGCCTTAACCCTCCCCAAGGTATTAACGGCGAAAGGTTTGCCGTAGAGAAGGACGGTGGGGTCCTGGGTGCTGTTGGAGCTTGGTGGTTTTCCTGCAGATGTTTTATTAACCCATAAACTGCATAACATCGTCGGTGCTAGAAGGGAGTGGGGTTTGTGGAGTGGTGGAGAAGGAGAAAGGGGGAGAAGAGGAGGTGGAAGAAGAGGAGGAAGAGGAGAAGGACAATGACCGTGGTGTCCTTGGCGCTATCTGAGCTTGGTGGTTTTATTGCAGGCGTTTCATGACTCAACTAGGTAACCTCATCAGTGCTGGAAGGGAGCGGGGTCAGAGAGTGGAGGGGGAGAGTGGAGAATTTGGGGTCCTTGGTGCTCTCTGAGCTGGGTTGTTTTCTTGCCGACGTCTCATTAACCCAGCTGGATAACACCGTCAGTGCTAGCGAGGGTGAGGTTTGCTTCCCGTTAGGTGAGGAAGGTGTGTGTGTGTGTGATTATCTTCTTGGTAGTTCCTTGATTGGAGTGTTGGCTTCTGCTTGATGGTTTCTCTGGTGCAAATCCCCGCTGACCTGTACATAAAAAGCGAGCAAACCCCACGCTCACCCAACACTGATGACGTTCCCTAGTTAGGTCATGAGACGTCTGCAAGGAAACCACCCAGCTCGGAGAGCACCAAGGACCCCACAGTTCAACCCTGAGCTACGACGGTTCTCTTCTGTGGAATATTTCTCGCATTAGGCCAACTCCTCACTCTCTCTCGGTGCTGAACAAAATAACTTGCACTTAGAACTGCTGCAATGGGGGAAACGGGCTTAAGCTCAACCGCCTGGTTTTCCTTTTCTGTCCTTCCAGCTGCAGGACCCTCAACGTCTACCCCTTACTCGGCTTCTCGGCTGGTCCTCTCCCAGATACCAGGGCATCTACCTCACATCCTGACCCCCCAGCCCTCAAGTTTGTCCACTGAGCCTCCGCAGGTAAGAGGGCGAGATTTGAAGTCTCAGGGGACAAAGTTGAAATCGTGCCTTTGTGGGGGGGGGCCTTCCTGGGGTTGTTTTTTTTTTACCAAGTGGGCTCTTTGGACTATTTTAATCTGCCTTCTTTGCCGTGGAAGTTTCAAGACGAGACCGGCCAGCCATTGGTCCGAAGCAGTCTAGGATCTCCTGCTTTAGCAAGGTGGGGGGGGGGGGTTGGACTAGAAGACCTCCAAAGTCCCTTTCCAACTCCGTTATTCTGTTAAATCACCCTGTTAAATAGAAGAGGGAGTCGAGCTATTCTCCAAAGCACCTGAGGGCAGAACAAGGAGCAACAGGTGGAAACCAATCTAAGAGAGAAGCAACCCAGAGCTAATTTCCCGACAGTGACAGCAATTAATCAGTGGAACCACTTGCCTTCGGAAGTTGTGAATGCTCCAACACGGGAGGTTTTTAATAAAAGATTGGATCGAGCACTTGTCTAAAGCGGTGTAGGGTTTCCTGGCTAGGCCGGGGGCTGGACTAGAAGACCTCCAAGATTCCCTCCCAACTCTGCTATTCTATTCTATTCCAAACCCGCATGGATGCCCAGTGTTGAATTTCCATATCATCCCATGTAAATTAATAGACTTAGCAGAATCGGTCAAGAGTGGGACACGACTGAATGGATGACATATCATCACAACCATCCTAATAACCCAGGTGGTTCTCCAGGATTACAGAAGTTGTAGGTGGATTAATAACGTGGGTGGAGGTTTCCACCCATGGTTAACCTCGGACAAGGGAGCATGTGGGGGGAAGCTCAAGAGTGCTACAAGAAGCCATTTTTTTCCTCTTCCTCCTCCTCCTCCTTTGGAGTAACCAGAAACCCTCTGGTTTGTTTCTCAGGCGTCTTTCTGGAGCCCCTCTGCTGTTTGTGGCATGACCACCCCTCCAACTTCTCCTGGCCTCGTTCTGGAGTCTTTGCAAACTTCCTCCCAGCCTTGCAGCAAGTTCTTCAGCGCAGCCGGTACGACGTGTATGGCCCTTTTCCCCAATTCCTTCGCCTCGCCCCAGGCATGAAATCTTGGATTGGGGAGAGCCACAAGGTTACCCCTCTGGTACACTTGGACATTTATTCTGGGAGGGAAAAGGGGCTTAAGAAGCTGAAGCTGAGTACAGGTAGTGCCCCCAACTTACAGCAGTTCGTTTAGTGACCGTTCCAAGTTGCCATGGCACTGAGAAAAGCGACCTACGACCTCGTTTTTCAAAGCTCGCTGAATAGATGTCCTCGCTTAGCAACAGAAAAACATTGGGCTCAATTTTTGGGTCGTAAGGGCCATTTTAAGGAAGGATGGATGCCATTCAGAAGGCGGCAACGTGGGGTGTGATGGGTGCGTTTACAGAAGGGGCCCTGCGGACTTCCCCAGGGGGCATGTAGAGGCTTCTCCCCACTTTCTCTCATTCCAGGGGAGGAGATGCCAAGTCAAAGGTCTCCTTTGCAAAAGAAATGGTTTTTCTTAGAATGTGCTTTGCTGACCGCCTGACTCCTTGGGCGAATTTTATTCTTCTTTTCTTTAAGAAAAATAGTAATCATAAGAGCTGGGAAGCCAAAGGGCTTGCCTGCGTTTGGTTCTTCTTTTGCTAAAGTTCGCTAAACTTGGTTGGAAATCCCCTGTTGAGATGTTGGAGAAAGGAAATGTCCCAACAGGGGCAGCCATCGATCTTCTCTTCTCTTCTGCCATTTCAGACGATTCGGTTCCGAGTTCAGTTCCTGCAACCGCTGCTGCACCTTCAAAGAAGGTAAAAGCTACCGTTACGAGCAGGGTGTCCCAGCGCCAGGTGTGAATTGTGAGAGTTGGCTCGCTGTCAGGATTCCAGCAGTCACCCCCAATGAAACCGTGACTCTCGAGCCAAACTCCCAAAACTTCCAAAGGATTTATTGGGAGTTAACATGTCCGGCACTGCCTGGGTGTGGCCGACTCTTGAGGCACGTCATTGTCACCCTTGACCCTGGTTTCCCCCCCTGCATCGCCTGGGTGTGTCGTAATTCATATTCTCCAATGGGACACTTCCATAGCCCAGAGTCATCGATCATGTTCTCCAGTTAGAATTGTGTGGCAGAAACTTCAGTCACCTAGTTACTATCTTTGAAAAACTATGTATGGAATGCGCTTTCGATTTCCAAGTGACTTGTTTTTCACACTTATGACCGTTGCAACAGCTGCTTGGTCATGTGATCAGAGTCCAGGGGCTTGGCAGCGGAACCAGCGTTTATGACGGGATCCCCTTTTGCAACCGTCTGCCAAGCCAAGTCCGTGGGGAAGCCAGATTCACTAATAAAACAACGCGTGTTATTTGACAACTGCAGTGATTCGCGTAAACAACGGTGGCAAGAAAGATTGTAAAACCCAACAACGGTTTCACTCAGCCACCGGAAACTTCGGCCTCGGTTGTGGTCCTATAAGTCGAGGACCTACCTGTAGAGGAAAATTTAAGCGCAATAATTCTTCCCACCTGACTTGATTTCCACTTTCAGTTAAGAGCCCAAATCAGCTTTTCCCTTCCAGGACCCGTCCTCCAAGTGGGCAGATTTCAATCCCAGAATCCTCTGCGGTAGCTAGGCAGGCTGGGGGTGGGGGGGTTCTGGGAGTTGAATTCCATCTCTTGGAAAGGAGGGTGCAGTTAAAAGTGCCTGTCTCTGCAGTTAAAATTTGAATTAAACCCTAATTTCCCCCCCTCCAGGAGGAAAAAGCAGATCCCACGAGGCCTTTTCTGTCCCGACAGCAAAATATCAGAACTTTAGGTGAGTTTTCGTGCTAAATAATTCCCCCCCCTTTTTTTCTTCATATGTTTTCATTATTATTGACCAAATTTGCACAGTAAACATCTTCAGACCCGGACTGTTCCTTTGAGCCTCTCCTCTCGAGTGGAGCGGTTTGAAAACCTCCGATGAACTCTGGATTCATTCCCTTCCTAACAAGCCCAGGTGAAATATTATCCACAGGGGGTCCTTGACTTAGAACAATTCGTTTAGTGACCATTTGAAGTTACAACGGCACAGAAAACAGTGACTTAGGCTGTTTTTCACACTTACGACCGTCGCAGCATCCCTGTGGTCACGTGAACCAAATTCAGACGCTTGGCAGCTGATTCGTATTTATGACGGTTGCAGCATCGCAGGGTCACGCGATCCCCTTTTGCGACCTGGCAAGTGAGAGGTTCACTTAACAACCGTGTTCCTAGCTTAACAATTTCAGTGATTCACTTAAGGTCATAAAAATGGAGGGGGGGGCAAACTCACTTAACCAATGTCTCACTTAGCAGCGGAAGTGTTGGTCTCAATTGCGGTCGTAAGTCGAGCACTTATCTGTAGTCTCATCTTGGCTTTCAGTGTTGGGTTCCTTGAGAACTCTGAGCTTTCTTTTCAGGGTCTCTCATACAGATAGTCCTCAACTTATGACCGCAAGGTTCCATTATGGCCATAAGTCGAGGACTGCCTGTAGTTGAGTTTACCTACTTTTGATAGCAGTTGGAGCAAGTCTGGAGCAAACTTTTGGCATGGGGAAAAGGGCTGACTGAACATAGTTGTATTAGTAAAGTAATGTTGAATTTCCTTTTAAGTTTTCTCCTTTTTTTTTTTTTTTTGACCTTGTCTATCCAGACTCCCAAGGCAGTAAAAATTCTGTAACTTTAAGCGACCTGCCCAACATCCTAGATAATCTGGAGGCCTCATGCGAAGACAGCGGAGAGAAAGACCGAGAAGAAGGTGAATAGATGTGGTTGCTTGGAACGTCAGCTGCACTTTCTGTCCTTCCGAAGGAGACAGGATCAGGCCTCAATAAACACAATATTATTGTGATGACCCAAAGGGGCGTGGCACAAAGGCAACATAGCCATATAATAAGCAGAGGTCCTTTTATTAGCTCCAACTTTGCCCCCAGTGTTCCGGTTACCTTCTGGTCTGGAGAAAAACTCTCCCAGGAACCTGCAACAGCCTTTGGCTGCAGATACTCCAATCCAAAATGGTGTAAACAGAAAACCTTAAAACTATAAACCCAACAAAGCAAGATAATGTAATAAATCCGCCAGGAACTCAGATAACAGCAGCCAACACTAGATAAACTCAGCATTTGTTCCCAACTAATGCCCCTCCCAATTGGTTCTCCTTAAAACTCCCTTCCCAGGTGTGCCTTGTGAAGGGAATCAGGGCCCTTTCTTCCCTCGTAAGGCATGCAACCCATGTTGCTCTCTTCTCCGTTCCTTCCTGTGTGCCCTAGGATGAAGAGGGGGTGGGCCTTGGTCTTTCTTTGAATCCCCCCTCCCTTGTTCTACCTCTCCCTTGCTCTGCCCTTCCCCAGTTTCTTCCACAGCCAACGGGGCCACTTCTCCCGCTTCCATGTCAGCCGTTTCGGATTCAGACTCTGACGGGCGTGACAATTGTTCCTCCTTTTCTCCAGAAGCCATCTCAAACGAAATCTCCGAGATCACCGCCACGGAGGCCGAGCCCATAGTGCCGAGGGGCGGATTTGATTCTCCGTTCTACCAATCCAGCGAGAATCTCTCTGGCTCTCGCAAATCTCAGTCGGTCGCTTCAACCGCCGCGGGGCCGTTTTCGAATGCCGAGCCTTCGGCCTCTTTCCCGGACCTTTCCGGGCTCGAAGGCCCGCGGGATACTCCGAAGCAAGCCTTCACGCCCATCGAGCGGCCCTGCCGGGATGCGGAAGAGATTCCCGCGGGAGTCCAGGAACTGTGGGCCTCCCCGGATCCAGGCCTCTGGACCCCCAGCCCTTGCAAAATCCCCGCTCGCCAGAGGCCTGGCTTTGGGAGCCAGCAGCTCCCTGGATACGAGCACCTGTTTGAGGTGGCGTTACCTAAAACGGCCTACCTGTTTGTCAGCCGGAAGACAGAAGAGCTGCTGAAAAAATGCAAGGGGGGAGTGGACGACGGCGGCTTCCTTTCTGCTTCCCCTTTGCATGTCTTAGACCGGCTGCTTCAACACGGGGCGGATGTTCACAGCAGGGAACTCAACAAGTAAGTGGCTTGTGGCTTTGCTGGAGTCGCTCCGGACAAGAAGCCGGCTTCGCAACTGACCTGCGTTGACGGCCATTTGCAATCCCGTGACCACAATTTATAACCCCCCCCCCCCCCCCCCCCCCCCCCCTTCCCCCCCCTCTCTGGGACCCCCCCCCCCCCCCCCCCCCCCCCCCTCACTACCCCCCCCCCCCCCCCCCGCATACCAGCCTTTTCAATCCAGTTTCTGGGAAATCCAGCCGCAACAAACCCCTTGCTGTTAAGCGAGCTCCACCCCCCATTTCACCGCCTTTGTGGCCACGCTTGTTAAGCGAACAGCCGCGGTCGTTAAGTTAGTAACTCGGTTAAGTGAATCTGACTTCCCCTGTTGGCTTGTCGGGAGGTCGCAGAAGCGAATTGCGTGATTGTGGGACACAGCAACGGTCGTAAAGAGGAACCGATTGCCAAGGGTCTGGATTTGTTCACGGGATCCCAGGGAGGCTGCCACCAAGGTCGTGACTCTGAAAAATGGTCATAAGTCAAATTTTTCAGTGCCACGGCAACTTTGAATGGTCACTAAATTGAACTGTTGTAAGTCCAGGGCTTACCTGTACAGGTAGCTCTCAACTTACCCACCGTTCATTTAGTGACTATCCAGAGTTAGCCAAAAAGGTCATAAAACAGGACAAAGCTCTCTTAAAATATATATAGATATATATTCTCATTTCCAGGTTATCGTTGCCCAGCAGATCCGCCGATTGGACTCATTTTGGAGGTGAGCGAAATTTTTCAACTTAGGATCTCAGAAATGGATGATCTTGGCCTTCAGGTTGCTGTGCCTCCTTCTGGGTTAACCCACAATTTCTTAATTCCTAATTTGAGCCCTACCTGCAGGTCAGGTTACAAACATGCTGGGGTTATTCTGGGACTGGAAGCCCACCCAGCTTAAAGCGGCCAAGGTGGAGAAACCCTGGTGTCAACTCAAAAATATTTAAAGTCTTTTAGAGTTTCCACCAGAAAGGGAGTGGGGGGGGGAAGCAGTGCATTCCTTAAATATGTCATAGATAATTTCTAGGTGACCGAAGCTTCTGGCGCACAAGATTACTACTGGAGAGCATGATTGATGACTCTTGGCGATGGATGTGTCCCATTGGAGAATACACATCCAGGGGGCGGGGGAAGCACAAGTGTCCAGCGCGTACACACACACACACACACACACACACACACACTGCCTTGGGGACTCCTGTGTTTTCAGCGCCATCTTTTCCTCGTGCTTCTCCCTGCAGGTTCCCCTCCTTCCGAGGAGATTCACACCCTCCAGAATCAGCTGCAGCTGCTGCATAACCAGCTGCTCTACGAGCGCTTCAAGAGGCAGCAGCACGCGGTCCGGAACAGGCGCCTCCTGCGGAAAGTGATCAAAGCGGCCGCCCTCGAGGAACACAACGCGGCCATGGTGAGCCAGCTGGGCATCTCCTCCTGCCCAGCAGAGGGGCAGCCTCTGGGCCTTTTGTGGCGCTTCCCCTGGGGTGGAGCCGTTGCCCTGCGTGATTCCTGGCGGGGAAAAGATTTAGATCTAACCTCTCCATCCATCCATGTCTCTTATCCATCTGCCCATTTCTTCCGTCCATCCATCTCCATGTCTTTCATCTATCCATCCCTTCTGTCCCCATCTACATCCATCCATCCCTTCTACCACTATCTCCATCTGTTTATCCATCCGTCCGTCATGCTCTTTATCCATATCATCTCTCTCTCTCTTTCTCTTTATCATCTATTCAATTATCCATCCATTTCAACATCCACCCATCTCTTTTATTCATTCATCCTGTCTGTTTGCCCCTTTCATCTGCCTGCCTGCCTCTCTCTCTCCCCCTCTCTATCTACTATCATCTATCTATCTCTATGCCTGTCTATTTCAAGAAAATATCCACCCATCCATCCTATCTTGAGGTGGGCAACAGATACCTTTGATAGATGAGACAAGCCAGAGTCTTCGGGAGTCCTGCTCCAAATAGCCCAATAAATTGTTTCCCTGCCAATAAGCACAAGGGTGGCCCGAGGTGGGCAGGGCGCGACCTTTGACTCCTGACCTCTCCCCTCTGGACAGAAAGACCAGCTGCGCCTCCAGGAGAAGGACATCCAGGCCCTGAAGCTCAGCCTTCAGAAGGAGCAGGCCAAACACCGCCGGTTCCAGGAAGAATATGACGGCATGGTGGCTCAGCTCCACAGCCAGATCCGGCAGCTCCAGCAGGAACGAGAGGAGTATTACAACCAGAGCCAGGAGATGAAGGTAACGGTCTTAGCTGGACCTTTCTCAGGGGATTCCTTCTGCCCTGCCAAAAAGCCCCACACCCCTCCCCCAAATCAGGGTCTTTTAGAAAACACAGTCACCCCACTAGAATCACCCCACTTGGGTCTAGCGCTTAGGGCACCAAGGCAGAAAGCAAGAGATCGTGAGTTCAAGTCCCTCCTTAGCTAAGAAAGCCAGCTGGGCTGACCTTGGGCCAAGCACCAGGAGACTGGGAGTTCTACTCCCAACTCAGGCATGAAAGCTGGCTGGCTGGCTGGCTGACTTCGGGCCAGTCTCTCTCTGCCCATGTTGTTATGGGGAAAATAGGAGGGAAGAGAATAGCGTGCATTTGCCTGCTTGAGCTTTATTCTAAAAATAATAAAAGGCTGGATATAAATGGTTGAATTACGACTGGGATCCTTGCAAAAACTGGACAAATGGATGCCCTTTTATTGCTTAACCAGACCAAACTGGAAGATTGCTCCAACGTAATCCGAGATTTGCGGTCTGAGCTGAAAAAATCCAACAACAAGGTGTGCCACACAGAATTGCTGCTGAGCCAAGTTTCACAGAAGGTAAAAAGAGCTCGGGCTGCTTCCGGGTTTCCTGCTTTTCCTCTCAGGAACTCAAGGCCGCCTCATTTCCACGGGGGAGAAGAGGGTGGGTCATTGCCCTTTGTACACCCTTAAAAACAAAGAAATAGGAACCCACGGAACAGGTGGTACGCCTTGGTCAGGATCCCCGTTCTTTGGTGGGGGGGTTAGTCTGGAGGTTTGAGGTTCTTGGAGTGAGTTAAGTGCTTTGTGTTCTTATGCTGTCTGGCTTTGATAGTGGATTGTTTTGAAGTTGTTTGGGGGGTTGGGGAACCACAAGAGACGTCTGGTCCACCTCTTAGCTTCAGAAAAGAAAAGAAAAGAAAAGAAAAGCAGTGACAATCCACTTCTGAAAATGTTGGTGCATCTTAGTAAGAACAAAGCTAGAACACTGCATGCGGTTTTGGTCGCCACGATGTAAAAAAGTTGTAGAGATTCTAGAAAGAGTGCAGAGAAGAGCCACAAAGATGATTAGGGGATGGAAGCTAAAACGTATCAAGAATGTTTGCAGGGACCGGGTATGTCTAGTCCGATGAAAAGAAGGACTAGGGGAGACATGATAGCAGCATATTCCAGTATCTGAGGGGCTGCCCCAAAGAAGAGGCAGTCAAGCTATTCTCCAAAGCCCCTTCAGAAGGCAGGACAAGAAGCAAAGGGTGGAAACAAACGAAGGAGAGAAGCAACCTAGAGCTAAGGAGAAATTCCCGGATCGACCAATGAATCAGTGGAAGGGCTTCAAAGAGACACGCCTTAAATATTTTCTCCTCCATCCAGCTCTCCAACAGCGAGTCTGTGCAACAGCAGATGGAGTTTTTGAACAGGCAGCTGCTGGTGCTCGGAGAGGTGAACGAGCTGTACCTGGAGCAGCTTCAGAACAAGCATGCCGACACCACCAAGGTAACTTTGCTAGACCCGATTCGTGTTAGTTGCCAACCTGCCCCGCAGTTGGCTGGCTTGTTCTCTCGGCCCCCTGATAACAAAAATCCAGACAATGGGAATCTATCTGCTGAACAAAACTCCGCCTTGGCGGCAGGAAAGGCATCCAGCCAGTAAACACTCCGCTCCATTCATTTGCTCAAGACTCCACCCCACAAGGGATTATGGGGTCATTAGAAGATGATGAATACAAGACTACAAAGCCTTCCCACCTGTTCTGTATTTTGAACCCAGATTCTGTTTGTCTTCTCTTGGGAGGTCCCTCCCGATGCTGAATTTCTCTCTTCTTCTTCTCCTCCTCCTCCTCCTCCTCCTCCTCCTCCTCCTCCTCCTCCTCCTCCTCCTCCTCCTCCTCCTCCAGGAAGTGGGGATCATGCAGACAGCCTTCCGGAAGGAGCTGGAGAGAGCCAAATCCTTCCTCCTCCTCCAGAATCAGAAAGTGGAAGCGTCTCAGAACCGGATTACAGAACTGGAATCTCAGCTTACCAAGAAGGATCACCTGTTGCTGGAGCAGAAGAAATACCTGGAGGATGTCAAACTCCAAGCCAGGTTGCCTTGAGGAATGCCCCCCCCCCCTTTTATTTTTGGGCTTGGCTTTGCAGGAAGCCCTAGGCTAACTTAGAAAGTAGAGCAGTGTCTTTGGTGCCCTCTGAGCTTAGTGGTTTTCCTGCAGACGTTTAACCCAACTAGGTAACGTCATCATGACCTCCTGCCAGCAAAAATGGGGCCGGGGGGGGGGGGGAATCCGTGGCTTACCCAAGCTCCATTTTTGGTGGCAGAGGCCTGGCGGGCTGGTCCTTTGCTATTTCCAGGGTGGCCCCCTGGGCCAGATCGAAGCCCCCAGGCCTTGAATTTGACACTCTTGTTGTAAGTCAAGACCTCGTACCTGTAGACGTGAGAGCTTCCGCACCGGCATCGAATTCCTTGCGTGTGTCTAAATCACACTTGTGTTGATTAGTGTTCCGTTCCGTTCTGAGTGGCTTTGTGTCCCTTGCAGGGACCAGCTGCAGACCGTCGAGCAGCAGCACAGAGTGCAGAAACAGATCACGCAAACCTTTGAACTGGAGATACTACGCCTGTACAGTTGCCTGGATAGCGACCGGTTGCAGAAGAAACGGGAGGAGGACAAAATGGAAACAGCAGAAATGGCTGAAGAAAGGTAAACGCCTCCCTCCCTCCCCAAGCCTGACCTGGCTTCTTACTGACCCAAATGGTCAGCCTTGAGCCGGACAGGATCGAACTCCTGACAGTGGAACGCAGAATTTGCCTGCAATACTGCACTCTAACCACTGCGCCACCACAATTCTTACATTACGGTAGGTGATGGATGGATGGATGGGATACGATAAGATGAAGGTAAGATAAAGAAGATAAGATAAAGATTTTAGCAATAGCATTTACATACCATTTCACGGTGCTTTCCAGCGCTCTAAGCGGTTTACAGAGTCAGCCTTTTGCCCCCAAGAATCGGGGTCCTCGTTTTACCGGCCTCGGAAGGACGGAAGGCTGAGTCAAACCTCGAGCCGGTCAGGATCAAACTGCTGACAGAATGCAGAGTTTAGCCTGCAATGCCGCCGTCCTCACCCACTGCTTGTCCTCCTTCCCCACAGGCTCTCGGGGGCAAGTGAAGGCCCGTGTCATCCGGTTGCCGGATGTGGCGAAGAAATGCTGGGCAGGAACGGGGCGGCCAACTCTTCGGGACCCCAGGCTCACCATAGCAGCAGCAGCAGTAAAGGCAACAGCAGCGGATCCAGTCCGGAAAAGGCCCTCGGCGAACGGGGCGGACAGTTCAGCAACAGCTGCTGGGAGGCCTCCGCACGGCAGGCGCCTCCTGCCCCCCGCAGCCAACTGACGGTGGGTTCCTTCCCAAGTTCGGAGAGCTTCCTGGGCATGAAAGCCCGCGAGCTCTTCCGCAATAAGAGCGAGAGCCAGTGCGACGAAGACCGGGGGCCCCTCCAGAGCCTCTGCGGCACGCTAAAGACTGAGCTGTGCAAGGGGCCCGGCCTAGAAGCCCCGGGGGCCCCACCCCTGTCCCCGGGCCCCGCGGAACCCACGCCCTCCCCCCGAAATCAAGAAAGCAGCGTCGAATCGCTCCACATAATGGACTACAACGAATCCCTTCACGGTCACAGCTAAGCCGGGAGAGAGCGCGGTGGGGGGGGGGGCGGGGGGGGGGGAGGGGAGGGAAAGAAAGAAAGAAAGAAAGAAAAGAAAAAAAGAAAAAGAAATCAGTGTTAACTTTTCCTAATCTCGGCCTCGGAGAGGGAGCGCCTGTGTTTTAAACGAGACGCTTTCAACGTTTCGCTCTAGAGCCCCGCTGAGGGCGTTCCGGCTCCCTTTGGCCTCCCGCCAAACGAACTCTTGTGCAATAGGTTAGCGGGCCTCGCTGAGCAGATCGGGAAGGGGGGGTGGGGGGGAAGTGGGGGTGGGGGGGGCGGGCCAGTGTTTGCCTGCTG
>NW_020716953.1:392220-410828 GCF_900518725.1 Notechis scutatus | reverse complement strand
TTGTTTTTAAAAGGGCCCAATACTCTCAAGCCCTGCTGGACTCTGCTCTGATGTTTATGTGGTTTTAAATCCTACCTTTAGGATTTCGATCTGCATTCCCCACCCTCCCTCCTCCTCCCCTTTCGAAACGACCCCTGCTCCCTCCCTCACACACACCCCAAAGTGGTTCCCATTTTTCTGTGTGCGGATATAATTTTTTTTATTTTGGGAAGAGCGGCTCCTTGCGTTTGGGAAGCCGCCCTGCATCCTCTCAGAACACTATTTCTCTTTACACTTTATTCTCTTCAGCTCTGTTTCTCCCTAGTCGGATAAGCTGATAACCGGCCTGGCTTGATCTCTGTTAAATGGAAAGGAAGAAGAGCCTCCTGTCGATGGGTGAGTGTTTTATAATAGGAGGAGATTTATGGCAGGGGGAAAAAAAAATCCATTCTTTTCCCCACCTTTCCCCTGTGCGTCTCCTCCAAACGAGGAGGATCTCCTTTGCCGGGGTTTTCTGTTCCATCTAAACCCCAAAATGAGGTTTATCCTTCCATTTTTTTTTTTTTTAAAATAACCCAATCTCCGGTTACTTGTCAGAGGTTTACGATCCATTGCTGGGCGCCTCCTAGCATTCCCCAGTCTCCAGGGTGGAACACCAAAACCCATCGGTCTGAAGCACTTAGTGGTTTTCTCTGGATTGGAACCTCCATTGGGACTGGGGTGTGTGGTGTGTGTGTGCACACACACACACACATGGATCAGGCCTGGGACAATTCTTTCTCCAATCCTCAAAACCTTCGAAGGAGATACTTTTGGCAAGCCAGCAATTGTGGTTCTTGAATTTTAACTTGGCCCTTCGAATATTCAAATGCTTTTTTCTCCCCCCCGTTTGCGTTGTCTCTCTTTCACAAGAAAGAGGTGGTCAGAGAGCACGAGTGACACCTTGATCCTTCAGAACCACAGAGGGCATCCTTCCGTTTCCGAATATTTTCTACCCCTTCGGGCACAAAAAGCCAGGCCTTGGAGGAGGAGGCCCTTTTCGTCAGAGAAAGCTAAGGTCCCCCCCAAATTGCCATCTCTTGCTCTTTCCCCCCCCTCTTTTTCCTTCTTCCTCCAGTGGTACTTTGAACATTTCTTAAACCAAACCTTTCTTTAAAAAAAAGAAAAAAGATGCCTCTTTCTTCAGCCCTTCCTCAAGGTTTCCCCAGACAAGGCGTTGAGTTTAAATAGATGTTGTTTGAGCGGAAAAACACGGCAAGCATTCAGTGGGGTTTAATGATGCTGTGTTCAGGCGAGCAGTGCGAGGCCAGGCTGGCAGAGTGTCAGGGAAAATGGTGAACTGCCTTATTCCACCCTTTCCAGCTTTATTATTATTATTTTTTTATGGGTGGGCTGAAGGCAGGAGGTGGCTGATGGGGACTGTAGCGTTATCCAAGTACGGGCTCAGAGAGTTAAATGGCAGTAATTTTAGGGAATGATGATGATGCCTTGTGGCATCTCTAAAGCAGGGGCTCTCCAGATTTGGCCACTCTTAAAAGACTTCTGGATTTCCAACTCCCAGAATTCCCCAGCGAAGCCTTTTTCAGCCCAACCCAGTTTCCCAACCTCTTTATTCCACAGGTGTTCTACCTGGAATAGCGCCCCCCCCCCCCCCCCGTCTTTGTGAACACTTGGTACGGTCCTTCCCACCTGGGTGTGTGTGTGTGTGTGTGTCTCCAGACCGGCAACTTGACTTCCAACTCCCAGAACTCCCCAGCCCAGCCATACTGAGGAATTCTGGGAGTTGAAATCACATCAGTTTGTGGAGACCCCAAACTCTCCTAGATGGATTTGCAGATCCAGGTCACTGACAAGAGGCTGACTTTTTTTTCACTTCCCCAACCCTATTTCTTCATTTTAGCTATCCGGGTTTGGAAATCACCTTCACGAGTGTCTCTCTGGAAGGAAACACCTTTCTTAAGTGTCAATCAAAAGGGCCTCTTTGGTTTTCAATGGTCAACATAATCCCATCTTTTCCCTCCGAGGTTAGAACCCGATTCCTTCTTCTTCGTTGGCTTTTAGAAAAGATGCAGATGACCTTCACGATGAATTATTGGTGGAATTGCCCTGTGTCCCCCCCCTTTTTTTTTCTTCTCCCCAGCAGGAAAAAGTGGAGGAATTAATTACTTTCCGTATCCCCTTATCTTTCAATCATGGATGTAGCGTACATAATGGAAGTTCTTGTTTTTTGGCTCCTTTTTTTTTCTTTTTGCAAATTTGGGGAGGGGGGGAGAAAAGTTCTCATCAGGGAAGCTGAAAATAATCTTTGTTTCCTTCCCCCCTTCAAGGAAGAAAAAAATGGGCCTCTTTTAGTTAAATCCTTTAAAAAAAAGAAAAGAAAAACCCAGCTGTCTATAAAACATGAATGTTTCCTTCCTCTTTGTAAGCATGATTTAAAAATAAATAAATTGACTTTTTAAAAAAGGGGGGGAGGGGATGCCACAGTGATGATGAAGTGATGCTACGAAATGGTACAATCGAAACTAAACAAGACATTTCACAAGCAAAACTGAACCGAGGGTGTTTTGCTGACCTGACTAGAATGTTCTAATACATCAAGGCAGTTGCTTGTGTTTAACTGTGAACAAATTAAAAAAAATATTGTTTTTCATTCACCTTAGGGGTGAGAGGTGTTTCTTCCCCCCCTCCCCCCCCAGAATAAATCTGCTAATTGGGAGCCATCCTGTATATAACCATTTTGGGAAAAATTGTAACAGGGTCACCAGGACAAACACTTCAGCAGGCCTGGGCGGAGAGAGGAAATTGAAATATATTTTTTTCGAATATTGGCTTCGAATTTCCTGGGGAAAGGTTTTCAAAACCTGCTCCGGATGGGTGTGGAGAAATTTAATTTAGCAATGGATGTCTGGAAGATTAAGTATAAAGAATGGTTGCAGGAACTGGCTGATGTCTGATGGAAAGAAGGACATGGGGTGAGGGGCTGCCCCAGAGAAGAGGAGGGGGTCAAGCTATTCTCCAAAGCCCCTTCAGAAGGCAGGACAGGAAGCAACGGATGGAAACTAATCAAGGAGAGAAGCAACCTGGAACTCAGGAGGAACTTCCTGACGGGGGGGGGGGGCGACAATTAAATCAGTGGAACTCCTTGCCTCCAGAAGTTGTGGCTGCTCCATCACTGGCCGACACGTTTCCCTGAAAAGCACAATTTTTCTCTTTCTTTCTCCTTTATAAAAGTTTTTGCTGTTTTCTCGTTTCGAGGTGGCGTCTCAAGCTTTTCAAATGGTTTGTGGCATTGGACCTGGCTAACAATGCAGGAATGGAGTGTTAAATCAGAATTTTTCAAACTTGGGCTTTTATGAAAGGTTTTTTTTAAAAAAGGAGGTGGGGGGAGTTCACTTGGACCCAATTTTCCATCACTCGAACTTTGCCTCTTGATCAAACACTCCGGGATCTACTTTAAAAAAATTTTTTTTTAACATATTTGGTGTTTTGTTTTTCTAGTTGAAAAAAAAAATTATTTGAAACGCTGTTTTTAGAGGCTTTAGCCTCTAAAGGCCATTTTTCCGTATTCTGTTTGGCTACGAAGGTGAATCTTACCCTCCTCCCCCCCCCCTCCTTAAAACCTGCCTTTAGAGGGATGAAAACTTGATACCAAGCATCTCTGGTTTGCAAAACTTAAAAAACCAGGGATGGTTAAAACAAGATCCCACTTTAATACCTGGACCTCGCTTGAAAAAGGCGTAGGAGGAGTTGTTTACAGGCAGCTGAAAGAAATCTTGACATATCTTCTTTTTTCTTTTCTTTTTTTTTGGGGGGAAGAGAAATCCAGCCAGATAACAAAAAGAGAAAAATAAATGGCCACCCTTGCTTTCTTGTGCTGAGCAGAATAGCCAGGGTGGTTCTATAAACACCACCATAAATAATAAACATTTTATGCCGCAGGAGCTGGAGGTGTGTGGGTTGAAAGAGCTCAATTATTCATTTTATTTTGAGACCGAAGAGAAGAAACTCTCCAACAATCCTTGGCACGTTTTGGCTTTCTAAGGTGTCAGTAGAAAGGGGGAAACGTGGTTTATTATTATTATTTTTTTGAAAGAGTTTTAAAAACCCTTACCATACAGGGAGTTCTTGAGTTACAACCATTTGTTTAAAAATTTGAAGAAAAAAAAAAAAAAGGCACTGACAGCCGGTCTTCAGTCTTCGCAACTGTTGCAGCGTTTCTACAAGCATGAAAATGTGGGCGCTGATTCGGATTTATGACGACTGTGGGGTCCTTTTACAACCTTCTGACAAGCCAAGCCAGATTTGCTTCACCGCTGTGTGACTAAATTAATACAGCAATTGGCTGAACCGCCATAGGAGGAAAGGCGGTAAAATGGGGGTAAGAATTAACCGCCGTCTGGCTTAGCAGCAGAAATGTTGGGCAATTGGACTTAACCGGTATTTTCTGATTAAGAAGATGCCGGAAATAAATAAAACCATCCAGAATGCTTTGGAGGGAGCAAATTGGACATTTTTTGGGAGAAAAAAACCGTCATGGTCTATATACCCATCCTGGCCTAACTGGCTTAACTAGAAGGATTTTCATACCGGTTGTAAGTCAAGAAGGAAAATCTGGGTGTTTTTCCCCCCCGCAAACTGCTCCGATACGACCAACCCACAGATCACCCCAAACCCATCCATGCAGTTCGTGGTTCAGCATCTCATACCAGGGTAAAATTGGGGTGGGAGGGGGGGGTGGCTGGGAGGGTGAGGGTGGGATGTTCCTACAGTGGCTTATCTCACTTAGCCACGAACAATGTGATGGTGAACATTTTAGCAGAGAGCATTAAATGCAAGGGAAATGGCTTTATTCAGAAGCGTCTTCAGGTTGGAAGCAAAAAAAAAGAAGGGCAGAGGTAGTTTAGGAAGCCTGTGAGAAGGTGGAAGAAGAAGAAGAAAAAAACCACAATCAGACCCAAAAGAGCAGAATTGGGAGATCAAATATTGCACGGGTCTTTTTTTAAAAAAAAAAAAGTTTTAACAGTTTTCTGGCCCTGCGGTGGATATCCAGAAGAAAGAGTTTTCCAAATAGTTCAACTCCAGCTTCCAAATGCATGTTAGTTCGGGTTGCAAATGCATAACCTGGTTAGAAAGTTGCTTCTCAAATTTTTTTAAAAAATGAACTGCAGTTTACATGTTCCAGGATCCAATCTTGAGTTGATCCTGGTGACCGACTCAGATTGGATCTTGCAATCGGAAGCTTCTTCAGCTCCCTGATCCCCAAAGGTCCTGATTTTAAGTATTTCTGCTCTGGGATCAGTTTGGAAAACCACTGGGGGACAGACCCATACAAGGGATTGGCACTAGGGCTGCACATGATTTTAATCTGGGAATATGGCAGAGATTTGACCGGAAGGTAGAATCTGATCTAGCTGCCTTTTGGAACTGAACAATCCCAACTGGATTACGCAATCGAAGATGGCCTGATCAACTTACCCAGCTACGGACAGGCTTCCAAAGTCAACAAGGTTGACTTGATTGGCACTCAAGGAACATGATGTTTGTTGACTCGATGGGATTCCACCAAGTCAACAGAATCTGAGCTGAATTAGACCACAAAACCCAACAAGGTTTTGACTGATGGGTGAAATTTCTGACTCCCCCCCCCCCCCCCCCCCCCCCCCCGCAATCCAGAATAGAACCATCTGTGGGAACATGACTTCCTAACTCCCTCCCCCCACAAAAAAATAAGACGCCTCCGTTGACCCGTTGGCCAACGCAACCTTGAATTCAAGCTAGTGGGCTTAAGCGGCGATTCCGTTCAACGCTGCTTGGGTTTTACACCCGCCAAAAAAAAACAAAAATGCAAATCGGAGTAGGGTTGGGATCCAGCTGAGAGGTGGCTCGGGTAGGTCATCCTGGGATCTGGCTCTACCACCAGGATCTACAACCAAGCAGGTGGTGGGAAAAAAATGACCTGCGGTCACCACCGAGCACGGCCTCTCTCTTCTGCACCGTTCTCAGAAAAGGCCATCGCTGAAGCAGTTCCAGGGAGACTAATTTTTAATTTCTAGACACCGTGCGAGTGTGTGGGTTGTGCCGTTCTCCTGCCCCCTCCAGCTCACCCTCCTATATTTGGTGGGGTTTCAAAAAGCATTTTTACCAGGCGGTTTCCAGGGACCGTCGAGGAATTTTTGAATGGCTCGCCCAAGGCCACCCATCTGTTTTATTTTAGCCGCCCGCCTATTCTCCCGCTTCTGAGCCCTGTCCACCAAGCTGAGCTTGGTCTGGCAAGCCTCGGTGACGAAAGTGGGCCGGCCTGAGAGGTCAAAGCCCTTCTTGATCCGGGTTGGCAAGTTTATCTGCTGGAGGATGGCCGCTTTGCGGGCACTCACGCTCTGCAGCATGTTCCGGGGAAGCTTCTCCGTGTGAGCCACCCACTCCTTCATGCAGTCCAGGACGATGGGGATGAGGCTGACTACCCCGCCGTAATGGTTCCTGGCTTCGTCACAGCTGAGATGGTTCACCACGTCGTGAGGGTATCTGAGGAGGTGGAAAGAATTATGTAGAGGAGAAGGGAGTTATAAAGAGGAGGAAGAAGAGGAAATAATTATGTAGAGGAGAAGCAGCTATAAGGAGAAGGAAGAAGACGAGAAGGAAAGAATTGTATAGAGAAGGAGTTGGAAGGAGGAAAGGAGAAAAAGAATTGTGTAGAGGAAAAAGTTATCAGGAGAAGGAGGACGAAGAAGAAGAAAGAATTATTTAGAGGAGAAGGAGTTATAAGGAGAAGGAGGAAAAAGAGAAGGAAAGAATTGTATAGAGAAGGAGTTATAGGGAGAAGGGAGAAAGGAGGAGGAGGAGCAGGAAGAAGTTCCTCAAACCCTGTGAAAGCAAAGTGGAGGCGGGGGGGGGCATTTACACAAGTGTAATCAGTCAGTGGATGACTTCCCCCCCAAAAGTAAGACCCGGTGCCTTCTTTTGGTGGCCAAAAATATTTATATATAAGAGACGGTCTTATTTTCAGGGAAACGCTGGTCGTTAAAATCTTATAGGGAAGCTAACTGGAGGGAGGCTGGGCTTGGAGAGGACAAGAGGGACTACAGAGCCTTACTTAGCCCGGAGGCCGCTGAGGTCGTTGCTGTGGCTGACGTACATCTTGCACTTCTCCAAGATGGCGTTGGTGGTGGCGTTTCCAGGGTGCAGGGATTCCAGCCGTTGGCAAAGCTTGTGCAGTTCACAGCAGATGTTGAGAAACATCAAGAGAATGCGCTTGTTGGTTGTGTTGGTGCAGTAGTGGTCCGTGTAGGTCTGCACCTGTTGAACAAGCAGAGCGAGGACGGGGCAGAAGACAGGCAGTGTTGTGTACAATAAATACACACATACACACACCCTTCTTTGTCATTTTGTCACCCTAAAGCCAGAGGGAAATTCATTAACCAGGTTAGGCCTATTGAATGAAGGTAATAAGCCCGCCTCCAGCCAGCTTTGCAGTTTTCACGCTTTTGCCCCTTCGGGCAGCGGAGCGAAAAACTTTTGCAAACAAAAACCCAACTGCAACACAAAACACCACAAACCCTCCCCGAGGCTAGTCATTATCTAGCGAGTTTTGGTCCCTGCCATCCCGTTTCCCCCCCCCCTCCCTGAAAAGTCAGGAGGAAAGTTTTGAGGGGAAGCTAATAATGGGGTGGGTGCAGAGGTTGCCGACTCCAATCCGAGACTGGCTGGCGTTGTGTTGCAAACCCGCAATCCTCAGTTGGCTGCTGGATGGGTCTCAGGTCAGCTGTTAGCAGGCAAGATGGTTCCTACACCGGAGCTGTTCCTGGTCGTTGCTGAGCTTAATTGGATCCCGGGGTGACCAACTCAGCAGGAAAAAAGAGAGAGAGAGAGAAAGAGGGAAGACACTTCATTTTTAAGTGGCCCCACCAGATTTCAAATCCTCTTTCCTGCCTTCTCTTGTGCTCGCACCCCTGATGGGGGAATGTAGTAGATCAAAATAAAATCTCTTTTCTTTCTCTCTCTCTCTCTCTCTCTTTGTATGTGTGTGTGTGTGTCTTTGGATTGTGGTTGTGCTGGTGGTAGGTACACCTCCAAGGTTTGGGCTTCCTTTGCAGGCAGTTGGGAGAAGGTGACGTGGGCCAGTCCCAACGGATTGTATAGCGCCCTGGTTGTTCAGCCTGGGTTAGGATGAGTTCAGCTGCCGCAACAATTATTTCGCGCCTCTTTTGCAACTCGGCTTCTTTTTTGCCAGGGTCCAGGCCTCAAAACTTATGGGATGGATGGATGGATGGACAGGCAGAGAAGAGGAGAGGGATGGATGACAAACAGACAGAGGAGGTGGATGGATAGATGATAAGATAGATAAGAGGAGATGGATAGATGATAAACAGACAGGAAGTAGGTAGATGGGTGGATGGATGATAGAGGAGATGGATGATAAAAAAACAGGAGATGGATGGAGAGATAGAAGACAGATGAAATGGACAGCTATGAGACAGATGATTAGAGAGATGATAGACATAGGGAGGGAGAGACAGAGATTAGATAGGTAGGTAAGTAGAAAGATATAGATGATAGATAAGTGGATGAGTGAGTTTACTGATAACAGAGACAGGACTAGTTGAGTGATAGCCCAGCCCACAGCTACAGTAGTTAAGGAAGGTTGAATCCGTGAGACATCCCTTCATTTTCTTTTTAAAATAATTACTTCAAAGATAACCCATATAAGGTGTCTCCTCCTTCATCATCTTCATCTTCTCCTCTTCCTTTTCCTTCCTTCCCTCCCTCCCTCCTCCCCGATTCACTTAAGAGTTGACTGTTCTTTTGTTTTTAACGTGAGTCCCCACAGTCTGGGAAACGAAAATAATTCCATCCACCGCCATTCATCATGTTGCTCTAGCAGGCACTTCTCCATCCATCACAGCCCCGCGGGGGCGACAAGAGCCATTACTTTTAATAGGTGCCTCCAAATGCTTTCGCGACACACTGTGGGACCCTGCCCTCCATTTCCTCCATTGGGAGGAGAAAAGTTTTCAGCAAGTCAAGGAAAGGAGATGAGTCAAACCGTCACATGCCTTTTTTTTGTGTGTGTGTTTCAGGGTCCTTTTTTTCTGATTTTGTGTGCTTTTATTAACTAGGTCGAAACAACCCATGAAGGAGAAAGAAAAACGGATAGAACTGGAGATATCTTGAAAGTACTTCACATGTTCCTAGTTTAATAACAGAGTTGGAAGGGACCTTGGAGGTCTTCTAGTCCAACCCACTGCTTGAGCAGGAGATCTTATACGATTCCGGGCAAACGGTTGTCCAATCTCTTCTTGAAGAGATAAGAGATAAGCCCTTCCACTGATTAATTCTTCTCACTGTCAGGAAGTTTCTCGTTCGTTCTGGGTTGCTTCTCTCTCTGATAAATCCCTCCTGTTACTTTCTTGTCCGGCGCTTTGGAGAATAAGTCAACGCTTTCTTCTCTTCCCCTTCCAATATTGGAAATAACAGAATCTAAGGAAGGGACCTTAGAGGTCCTCTAGTAGTGCGAGGCAGAAGTCCCCCCATAAAACTCTGGACCAACGGCTGGACCTCTCCTCAGTGTTCTTCCACGTCTTCCTTCTTGTCCTGCCCTCGGAGGCTTCGGCAGGCAGGTTGACCCCCTTCCTCCAAAACCCTTGCTCCCCTCCTCCATTCTCACAGTCTCTCTCCCCCTCCCCCCACTCTTCGGCTCCAAGCATGGCGATGCACGGACACCCCCCTCTTACCTGCCCAATGCTGGACACGGGCTTAATTTTATCGTGGGCGTTCTCTCGGACGTGTTCCAGGGCAGCGATGAAGGTGAACTGCTGCTGTTGGAAGATTTTATACGTCTGCTCAATGTTCCGTAGGCTTTCCTTAATTTCATTCATTTTTCTCCCCCTCCTGGAAGGAAGAAAAGCAGGTCCGATGATTTTTTTTGGCAGCGGGGGGTAACATTTTCAATGTTTTTAAGGTTGTAAATCACCCAGAGCCGCTGGACACGAGACGGGTGGCAAACAAATAAATAAATAAGCAAGCTGGGTAGTCCTCAGCTTATGGCCACAATGGGGACAGGATTTCCGTTGCTAAGCAGAGCGGTTCTGGAATTCCTGCCTCACTTTGCAACCTGTTGCCAGTTGTTAAACGATTTAGGTCGCAAAAATGGAGATCGCGACTCCAGCAGGTTGCAACTGTCCTAAATTACATGCCGGATGCAAAGTCCCCCAATTTTAATCACATGACCATTGACGGTTATGACCACAGTCATAAGCGTGGAGCCTGGTGTTTTTTTTTTTTTCCCAGCGGCGTAACTTTGAATCGACGCTAAACAAATGATTTCTAACCTCTACTGATGCACCGGAAAAAAAATGAAGAGATGTCACAGACCCGACTGTGTCATTTAAAACTTGGGTTAGGTGGATTAATGCGTCAAACCTGGAAAGGGAGTTTATTCAAAATTTGTGAACGCAACAGCAGGGCTGAATGGCGATGGGAGAAAAAGTAAAATATCCAGAATTAGGTTTATAGGCCCTCCGGCATGTGTGATACAACTGAAGGTTTTTGTCATTGATGTTTCTGTTTTAATTCACTGGGGTGGCTTTGCTGTTTACTTTCCAGAGTCTCTGTTGTAAGGTGTGCAAACATATTTATTTAAATCCGTGTTTCTTAAGCTTTTTTCTTGGAGAGCTTGCTTGCTTATTTAGACCCCGCTTTTATTATTATTATTTGCAAATGGTGAGAAACAAATCCAGCACACCTTTCTCCTCTCATTTCCCCCACAACAACCCTGTGAGGTGGGTTGAACTGAGAGAGAGTGGGGGGGGGGGGGGGAGGAACTGACTCAAAGTCACTTAGCCAGCTTTCATGGGGAAAAAAGAAAAGAAAAAAGCACTTTCAGGACCACCGTGACCTGGATGATGGAGAATAAACACGTGTGAACTCCCAATGATAAATTGAGAGTTCAGCGGGGGGAGGGAAGTGTGCAAAGACACTGGAGAGGGAATGGTTGGCGGGATCGGAACTCAGGGCCGTCGTGGAAAGGGCCCCCCCGCCCGCCCCCTTTGAAGAGCCACCTGCCAGGTAGGCTCGGCTCACCTTTATTCTTTCCCCCGCTTCTTCTGCATGTCCCAGACGCGCTGCTGCTGCTGCTGCTTCTGCTGCCGCCGGCGACGACCAGCGGGATGATGCACCCAGCGGCTTCTTCACTCCCCCGCCCGACCCTTTGCAAAGCCCGAGGCCGGCCGGGCAATTGTTACACGCGTCTCCCGGG
Source organism: Notechis scutatus (assembly GCF_900518725.1). Next base: position 399,598 of record NW_020716953.1, on the reverse strand, counting down.
GCAACTGGAGGGGCGGGAGCCCTGCTCACAGCCGCCACGGCCCCTCCCTCCACACCCCTTTACACGTGGAGACCAGCCGGGGAAAGCCAGAAAAAGAACGCCTGGTTTCTTGCAAAATAAATAAATAAATGCTCCGCAGAGCCTCCAGAGCCAGGAGCAGTCTACCTGCCAACCAGCCCGCTAAGAGCTTGTGGCCGTGGCCAAAAAGCAGAAAGGTTGGAAAGGTTTGCCTGCTGGCCGGACACCTCCGGACTGTCTTTGTCTTGTTTGTCCCTTTGCCTTGCTGTATGAGGTGGTGGGGCTCCCCCGAGGCATGTAGTCGGTTGCTTCTGTTCTCCCCCTTGGCCAAAGGGTTGAAGGGAATGGGAGGGGAGCAGCAGTCGGTTGCTGCTCCCCCTTGCAAAAAAGGTTTGAATGGGGGGCGGGGGGGAGAGAGGTGCAATAGAAGCCGGGGAGGGGAGCTGAAACGCGAGCGCGTTCACACAACCTGGGAGAAACCCGTGCGCGCAAAAAAAGGGGGGGGGGAGGGAGTCCTGCAAGTCAACGCGTTTGCAAAAGCGCCTCTCGGCCGCCCTCTAGCGGCCGCCCCAGTCGACGCAACCCCAGGCCTCTCCGCCTACCTTAGCTAGCGGCGGTGGAAGGTCTGTCGCGAAGTGATGACGCCACCGCGGGAGAAGCTCGTCTCCTATTATGAGCGTTGCGGCATAGCGACGCGCGGTTGCTAAGGGCGCCATGGACGCTACCAAGAGGCCTCTGTACATCCCCCCGCAGATGGGCCTCTACGCCGAGAAGCACCGTCTTTTCGAAATGATGCAGGTGAGGGGAAGCCGGGCCTTGCCGGCTGGTTTGGGGAAGAACGGCCGCCGTCCCCCTGTCTTCGGGGCGCGGACAACGGCGAAATTCTCCCACCGCAGCCTTGGCCGAGCTGCCTTGCGAGGAAACTACGCCTCCCAGCATGCTCTGCGCCCAGCGAGGCTTCGCATTGCTTTGCCCCCTGCGGAACGTTGTTTCTCTTGCAAAGTTGAAGGACTACAGCGCCCATCCAGGCTGGGGAATAGGGGCACTGGAGTTGGTGTAGATGTGTGATTTTTGCAGGGTTGCTGCAATTTTTAAATCACAAACTTTTGCAAAAGTCATGCATTTTGTAAAGGCTGGAAAATGCATTTTGTTGTTGTTGCTCCAGTTGATTTTTATAAGAGGAAGAGGGCGCACAAACATGATTGCAAAAATGAGAAGTTGCTTTAGGGACAGCTCGATTTGTTTTATTTTTTTTTTTTTATCCTTGTTTTAGATTCTTTTTTTTAAATCCCGCCGTTATTATTTTTATAATTAACTCAAAGTATCAAATTTACATAATACCTATGCCTTCCGCTCTTATTTTCCTCCCAACAACAGCCCTGTGAGGTGGGCTCAGCTGAGATAAAGCGACCGGCTCAAAGTCGCCCAGCTGGCTTTCTTGCTTAAGGCAGGATTAGAACTCAGGATATCCAGGTGACTGGCCCAATGTCACCAGCCAGCTTTCATGCCTAAATTGGGACTAGGAATAGGATCACAATACAACCTACATCCCAGTACAATAATTGTGGGTTCTTCTGCTGACTGATAGAAGTCCAATAAAGAAACTAATTTTTCAAAATGTTTCCAAACTTGGAAGCAAGATTGGGGTGAGAAAGTAACATTTTAAAAAGTGAGTTAAAAAACATCACGAAGTTTTGTTTTTGTTGCAGCTTTTTGTTATTGTTGTTAGATACAATCCTTTCCAATTGCAGGTCTACTAATGTGCTTCTGAATTATTATTTTTTAATGTTAGCCGTCTTTGTGTAATATAAACCAGGAAGTTCTCCCCCCACCCCAAGTCAGTAGCATGAGCAGAATTGCCTGCAAGAAAGCAAAATTCCAGTGGCATTGTACCTGTTTCTAAAAAACAGGGGCTCAAAAATGCACCCATTTTTCACCAGAGGGCTTTTCCTAGTTAATTCTGACTTTGCAAACCTTTGGATCTGTGAAAACGTTTGGAACCGGGACTAGAAATTGCTTCCTTCTGACTTAGTTCCATTGATTCATTTCTAGGATTTGCTGGGAAATTTGCTAATCCACCAGCCGGAGAATCCTCTGGACTTCTTAATAAGACAGTTAAAATTCAGCAACTGTGACGGTGAGTAAGAAGGGTGATGGAAGGTGGCCTGTATTGAAACGATTTGCTGAAAGTTTTGAGCAGTTTTCCCAAACTGGAGTGAACAATTACTTCTTTCAGAATGGATCGTGTTGCCTGGGGATTCTGGAGGTTGTCTCATTCCCAAACATTTGTAAGACTTCAGATTGGGAAGGAAGGTTTAAGAGAATTCACCCTTGGCAACTTTAAAATGTGTGGACTTCAACTCCCAGAATTCCCCAGCCAGCACATTTCAAGATGCTTGGACTCCCAGCATTCCCAAGCCAGATTAGTGATTTAGAACACCCTTCTTAAATAAGTGAAGATGCAACTCTGTCCACATCAAATAAAAATTAAGAGCCGATAAGCCAGGAAGAATAGCGGAATTTCTGTAAGCCTGATTTAATAGCGCTTTCTTTTTCTTGATCTTGAAGGAAGAACTGGCTGTTTTGGAAGAAGGGGGCTGGGTAACCCCCTTCCCTTTATTAAAGTCATCAGCAAAGCTATGAATTTTCATGATTTCTGCTGGCAAGTCAGTTTTCACCCCAGAGAAGGTTTCAAGCAGAGATGTGGAGGCGAAAAGAAAAGAAAAAAGTAGCTATTCCTGTCATGAAGTCAAAAATGATTTTAATTAGTCATAAATTCTAAAGCAATGTGTTGAAAAGGGAGAGATTCCCTTCCAATTCTTCACAAAAGCAGTAATAATAATTTAGACCTAAATTTGTGGACAAGGATAAAGCTGTTGAAGATTTAAAACCAGAGAGGTTGCCTCACTGAGAAAGTGAGGTACTTTTCTTACTTTTGAGCCTTTGGGCTTTATTCAGACTAATCACCATAGATTAAAGATGTGCAACCTTTCACCCTTCCGTGAATTTTTGTTTGCTTGAAAAATTAAGTTTGTATTTGTGGAAGGAAGACATATGACTTCCTCAGAGCCTGTATGATTAATTCATGGTGTTGCTTGCCATAAAATGCAGTGTGATCCTTGCAAGATAATGGCTTTAAGAAAGACTGGTACATTTGTGGAAAGCTTCATACTGACAGCTAATATGAATTTTTAAATTAAATTTTATTAAGTTTTCTTCTTACCGCCCGATGCTTGGAGATGATTTGATTCACACAACAACTAAACCACCTTTATTTAACCACAATTGGCTGGAAACTGCAAAGTATCCATCCAAATGGATCTTTCTGCGTTTTCTAAAAAAAAACCATGAAGGTCTGGCTCTTAGACCCTCTCATTTTATTGCTCTCTTCTTTTTTAAAAAATTGACTTTATTATAATTTTTTTGAGGGTTGTGAACTGCCTCAGAGTCCCTCAGTTGGCAGGCAAGTGGGGAAAAATTATTATTAACCACCCCACGCTTCCGGTGGGTCTCTCTCTAACATATCCAAGCAAGAAGCTGTTGGCACAAACTAAAATCAAAATTTCTATCTCCTCTGTTAGACTGAACAACAAAAACAACAACCAAGGACTTGCCTTGTTTTATACAGCTCACAATTCCAGTTTAAGAAACTTTAGATGGCTGAAAAATTCAATAACACAATACAACAAATCAGAATTACAATGGTTTTGTTCAGCAATTTTGCCAGAGTTTTTAGCTTGCTCATAATGTTATGCCAAGATTTGGTCAAACCCAGACTTTATCCTGGTTTACAGCTTGCCCAAAAGCCAAACTCTGTCCTGGTTTAGAGTTTACCTAATAGATAATAGGTAATAGAATAAGAAGCAAAGGAGAAAGTGACTCATTTTCCAGTAGTTCCCATAAACAGTTTTCTTTTCAAAGATACCAAAAATGTGACATATTTTGACCTGCCTCAAACAGGCATCTCCTTCTCCTGATTTCTTAGCATCCATAAATCCAGATCATAATCTCTGAAACGGCACAGCATTCAGGAGAAGCTCAATTCTACTTCCGCTGATCGTTTGGATGCTGAAATTTTATCTATTAAATTTGTACCGCCGCCCATTTCCCTGCTGCCACACTGGGCTGCTTACAGAGGAAAAAATAATAACCTTTAAAACGCAACAACAACAACAAGCAATAAAACTACTAAGGCACTTTTGGAACTGTATCGATTATCAATCAGGAACCCTTGTCGAAGTGTTTTTCCGACATATTTTAAATCCATTTTTTTGGGAAATAAAATTAATTTTTCTCTCTTTGCCATGATCCAGGATGAGTTAGGATGCCTCAGAGCCTTAAAAAACAGTGGGTCAGCCTCTATTTAAATTTTTATTTAGTTTTGGCTGTTTTGAATTAATGGTGTTTTTTTTTTTTTACAAGCTTCCCCGTATTTTCCTCTGGAAGAATTCAGTTTTGGTTCCTCTCCTCTCCAAAATCCATCACATATGTTTAGGGATGGTGGAAGATTTTTATTTTACTTTTGGTATTTTTTTTTTTAAAAAAAAACCCAGCGTGCAAATGTGTAAATCAATGCATTTGCTACGTCTGCTAGCTGTTCCTAAGCAGAAGGAAAAGCAGATTTAGTACAAAGCGAACGTTTATAGTTGCCCTGGGCAATATTAAAGCATGATACGGTGTGTATAATGATACGTTTCGTTTTTTTTATCAAACGTTTGTCCAAGAAAGCAGTGTATTAAAGCTTCAGTACCTCGGGGTTTTGGTCTGAATTTTAAATCATGCTTCCTACTTAAACCTCAAAAGGAACTGCAGCTAGAAAACTGCTTTTTAATTTTTTTTTCTTTTTTTCAGTTTGCTTTGAAGCGGGTGGAAGAAGTTGATTAGTGTTGGCACCAAAGCATACATCCGATGACTCTGTTTATAAATAATTCCTCATTACTAGGATGAAGTTTCAAGGTGTTAAAATTCTAAGGGGGTGGCGGTGGTGGAAACAGAAGTAGGGAAAAAAAAGAGAAAGAAAGGAAAAGAAGAAGAAAAAGAGAATAGAGGGGGGAAAAAGCTGTATGTTTTAATTAGAGTCGGACAGAAATTAGGCGATGAAACAGCTTAATATACTCAGTTAAGGTGTTCTTTTTCCAAACCTTCTGGTTGCCCTTTTCAAAACCAATAAGGGAAGGAACATTGCCTTAAACCTCCCAAGCCAAGAGAGAAGCTTTGTTAAGATGAATTTGTAATCTTGATTTAAAAATTGTCCTTGCTCAGGTTTGTCTTTAAAAATGCTTGCAAAACTTCGTGGGGAATAAGATGGCTCAGCACCATTCTTCTTCCTTAGCTACCTTTCAAGATCAGACAGGGTTTTTTGTTTTTCTCCTGTTCTTATTTTCTATTTTAATTGATGGTTTTAGTTGATTATGTTAGATTTTAGCGTGTTATTTTTGCTATTATTTCATCACAGAATGTGGTTCTTTTATTGCTTTAGATTTTAGTTCCTTATTTGAGTTTCTCTTGCTTTTTATTATATGTTTTCGCTTATTGTGGTATATATCTTAGTTTTTTTCCCCCATTGCTTTGATGTTTTAGTTTATTGTGTCATATGTTTCAGTTTATTTTTCATTGCTTTGAATTTGGTCTATTGTACTATATATTGTAATTATTTTTTAATTGTTTTAGATATTAGTTTTTATTAATAAATAGAAATAATAAACTAATAATATTAGATATTATTTGGGTTTATTTTGTTTTTTTGTCATGGGTTTTGTTTATTTTTCTATATATTTTAATTCATGTTTCATTGGTTTAATTTTAGCCTGTTTGAATTTGTTTTTATCGTGTATTTTAGTTTATTCTAGTTTTTCATTCATTTTGCTTTATTTTCTATTTTATTTTAGTATTTTATTCTATTTATTTATTTTAGTTTATTATTTTTTATTTTAGTTTATTGTTTTATTTCATTCTTTTTTCTAAAAAAAAAAAAAAAAAGGCCATTACACTCTTTTGCCTGTTGTCTGTTTCCAGAAAAACCTCCTTAAAGGAGGCCATAGAAACAAAAACAGTAAGGCCATTTAAAAAACAATCAAACCATTTCCTTATTTTTTTTTTTAAAAAAAATACAGTATCAAAATGTCAGCTAGCCTGTATCAGTATTCGTTAGTTAATTTTAACATTCCTCTGGATGAGCTGCAGTCCTTCAGGTTCATATTGCCCCCCTAAACCACATTAGGACTTATCCAGGTTCTTTTGATCCGACCACACGAGAAACCCAATGGCCAAGTTCCCACAACCACTTGACACCCAACTCCACTGTGGCTTAGTTGTGTGAACCCAGCCCTGCCCCGGGGAGAAAAGGAAATGGTTTCTTTGCCCTCCCAGACCCCCTAAATTTGCTATCTTTGAATGCCACTCCTGATCTCACCTTAGTAACGCTTCTCCCGCTCCCCAAAACCTGGTTTGGTTCCATTTCTTCACTCAGACATCTCCTGTAACCCTGGCTTGAATTCTCAGGCCATCTGCCCTATTTTAATCCTCAAATTAGCAATGATACTCAAGAGGGGAGACTGGAAGTTTCATTTAGGAAGGAGGCGTTACATCCCCAGGCCTGAAAGAACACACACACATACAAAATAATAATAATAATAATAATAATAATAATAATAATAATAACCACCCACCAATACATCACACAATCCTAAACGCTTGGGAAGTGTTCGACTAGTGATTTGTGATAATGAAACCTAGCATAGTTATCTCGTTTGCTGTGTACACTGTCGTTTTTTGTGAATAATGATGATGATGATGATGATAGAAGCCTAAAAGATGTTCCTCGTGTTTTTAATTGTGCCCTGAACGGAAAGGTGTGCTCCTCTCGGCAACCCCCTTTCCCACAAACACAAAGGAAACAAGATCAGGGAGAATTGGAGATGAATGTTCTCAGCCAGAGCAGAAAGAAGCTTGTCTCTGGTGGCCGAGGGGAAAAAAACCTGGAAAATGTTCAAGGGGACTTCAGCTTCTGAGCTCACCCTGGGAGGAAGCTAGTTGCAACCATGAGACGTGAGAGGAAAAGCAAACACTCTCTGTTGCTTTCTGATGAGCGGGGAGAGCGGGGAGGAATCCTTTCTGGGCTGGCTAGTTGCAGGAGAAGGACGCACAAGAACAGAATCGGAAGGGACCTTGGAGACCTTTTAGTCCAGCCCCCTGACCAAGGCAGGTGTCCTCAAACTATTTCAGCCAAATGGTTGTCCAATCTTTTTGAAAAGATCTAGAGACGAAGATGAAGAAAGATGTAGAGATGGATGGATGGACGGAGAGATAGAGAGAGATAGATAGATAGATAGATAGATAGATAGATAGATAGATAGATAGA
>NW_020716953.1:326823-355488 GCF_900518725.1 Notechis scutatus | reverse complement strand
TCTGTGAGCTGTCAGCTGCTTGGCCCCCTCCCCCTCTCTCCCTCCCTCCAATTTTTCTTTCTCCTTCTTTCTTTTCCACCCCACCCACCGTGGAGAGTGACTGACGTATCCCCACTCAGCCTTGTCAACGTATCTTTAAACATCACCCAGGTGGGGTAAACCGAACCCAATGTAAATTATTTCTTGTCTTCCTTGCTGGGGTGGGCAGGTTGGGTGGGCTTTTTCCTCTGTCCCCATGAATATTTCATGCTAGGTTGCATAAATATTAATCCTAATAGCTGTGCACAGCGGTTATTATTTCTGTCTTATGACAAATATTCATAAAATATTCAGGATCCCTTTTCGGGAACATTTACACACTTGATTGTGGAATGTCTTTTCGGGCACGCGCTAAACATATTGGGGTGCTCTTGATGGACCGGTTTCCCCTCCCCTCCCTTCCGCCAGCCTCCGCTTCCCTCCATCCTCTTAATTAATACTCTGAAATATAAATATTTAATCAGATTTATTTTGCGTTTTCCCCCCCCCCCTCTATTAAACTGGAAAGGTTCGATTTGACAGTATTTAAAAAGCGAGAACGTATTCTCTATTAGGAGGCCGGTTACTTCTGACACGTGTGTAACATGGCATATCATTGGTTCTTTCTTTCTTTTTTAACCCCTCCCTGTTCCCTTATTTGCATTTTTGGGGACCTGTTTTTCCCCTCACCTCTAAAAAAAAATGTATTATTCAAAGAACATAAAAACCTCGCCCTTCCTGGGAAAGTTTCTGTCCCGAGCATAAAGGACTGCTTCTGTTTTGTTTAGTTTACTTTCTTTCCTTGCACCTCGTACAACGGAATTAAATGCCATCTTCAGTGTACGTTATAACTATAAAAATAGAACCCAAACACACCTCCTTCCCATTCTATACAAATGTTTAGGAAAGGACAGAGGGGATTAAATGTCATTTTTCCCCCCCTCGTGCATGCCAGGCAGAGAATGCATTTGCTGCTTTCCCCAAACCACTTTCAAAGAAAGGCAGCTTGTTTATTTAAGCTACCTAATGGGTCCGGCATCTTGGAAGCTTCTTGGATGCAAAGTCAAGAAATCAGAACTGAAGAAGCTTCTTGGACAAGAAGGGAAACCTCTTTTTCTTCAGAGGACAAAGAGAGTCCAGTTGCCCTTTGAAAAAAGCACCTTGAAGACAGCATGGATTTGAGCCAAACCTCTCTCCAGCAGTTGAAGCCCCGTCTGGAATCTGCTTGACATAAGATGGTACCGGTCAAAGGGGGGCGCAAAAGATCTCAGAGAAGAACGGAAAATATTTTGTTTTGGGTAGAAAAGAGCCTGACGATGTAACTTTTAGGGAGAGAGAGAGATTAAAAGGTAACAGTTCTTAAAAACGTTGTGAAGGATATTGGAAGTCACTTCTTCCCCTTTCTAGCTTTTCTCTTTCAATTGCCTAAGCAGGGGGTTGGACGAGATGACCTCCAAGGTCCCTTCCAACTCTGTTATTCTAAGTTAAGTTTTTGTGCTACTTCCTTCCTTCCTTCCTTCCTTCCTTCCTTCCTTCCTTCCTTCCTTCCTTCCTTCCTTCCTCCCTCCCTCCCTCCCTCCCTCCCTCCCTCCCTTCCTTCCTTCCTGTTTGTATCAGTTTCTATCTTTTTGTCAAGGTTAAGTAAAAAATAAAAAATCACACACACACACACACACACACACACGCCACATAAAACCAACTGGACTCCCACCAAGTTCTCCCTCTGGCTCTTCCCAACCACGCAGGCCTTAGCCTCTCCCAAACCCGCCTGTGAAGGAACACACACACACACACACCCCGCCCGCCCTCCTGCCGTGCCAGCAAAGTGAGGAGGGGGCTAAACAGCATCCAAGTCGTGGGCTTCCTTTTCTTCCCTGCTCCGTCAAGTGCCATCAGAACAACCTCCCCGGGGGGAATTTCCCCATGATGGAATAACAAACGAGAGTAAGGAGGGAGAGAGCCGTGCATAACAACCAGGGAAGGAGGCGGGAGGCCCCTCTGGGAAGCTGGTGGACCTCGCCTGCCAGGCGGAAGAAGAGAACGAACGAGGAAGTGTGGGGATGAGCCTCTGAAGGTGGCCTCAACCCCTCCAAATGTTTGCTCCGTGCGAAGGCCAGAGTAAGCAGGGCATCTTGGGTTACGTTCCCAGAGTGGAGAAGAAGCTTCCACGTTTTCTCAGGTTGGGTGAGTGGCAGAATTGAAAACCCAAAACCTCCTTCCTTTGGGGAACTTCATCGAGGGGATATTATGATAACAGATAATCAGAGTTGGAAGGGACCTTACAGGTCATCTAGTCCAACCCCCCCCCCCGCCCAAGTGGGAGACCCGACACCATTTCCGACAAATGGCAAATCTCTTCTTGAAAGTTGCAAGTCTCAAGCTCCCACAACTTCTGTTCCATGGGTTGATTGTTCTCGCTGTCAAAATATTCCTCCTTATTTCCAGATGGAATCTCTCCTTGATCAGTTTCCATCCATTCTTCCTTGTCCTGGCCTTCGGGTGCCTTGGGAAATAGCGTGACCCCCCTCTTCTTCTCTGGGGCAGCCCCTCAAATATTGGAAGACTGCTCTCCTGTCTCCCCTGGTCCTTCTCTTCACTGGACTAGCCTGGCCCAGAACCGGTCCGAACCGGTAGAATACCATCACTGCGGTACCCATATGGTGCAGTAGTGGGAGGCTGCCGGTTCACACCGGTTCTATTGAACCGGTAGCTCCGGCGAGCAGTTGGCTCTGCCCTTAGCTCAGCTGATCCACGTAGCAGAACGAATCGCCACACCTCAGCTGTTTTACTCACCAGCGCTGACGTAGAAGTGTGCGCACGTGCGCGAAGTGCACTCTCCTAGAACCGGTAGTAAAAAAAAATTTGAATCCCACCACTGATAATGGTGACCGCCGTGGCTTACGATGGGGAACGTCAGTGCGTTTCAGGCTTAAGAATAGGACTCTTCTGGGCACGCAGGGACTTGAGACTGATGATGTGTTTTGCGCCCCTCCTTCGGGCACACCTTGGTCCCCTTCTACAATCCAACGTTTAACCAACGTTTATCCTATGTTTTAGCCTCCAGCCCCCTAATCATCTTCATTGCTCTTCTCTGCACTCTTTTGAGGGTCTCCACGTCTCGCTTGTCGTGTTCTTCACCTGGCGATAGGTGATGCCAGGAAACAAAACCAGTCCGATCCTGGTCATTTTTAGGCAGAAGATGGGAATCCCCTCCCCCCTTTTCCCATTCTTCCACCAACTTGCCTTGCCTGCTGACACCGCCGTGGATAATAAGACAGACACCCCAAACATACATATATCGGAAGACGAAAAGCGCATTTTTGACAAGACGTGTCCAAGATGTGTTTTGTTAGTGGCTTCGCAAAGAAGCTCTTTTTTCGTTGTTTTCGACTCCCTCCCCTTTTCCCTCATTCCCGACAAGCTTTCTTGAGATGCCTTTCCCTTTTTTGTGGGTGTTTTGTTTTGTTGATTTGGAAAATATAATGGGGGAAGAGTATCAATTATCGGGGCGATACAAACAGCCGTCTTCTTTCTCCCCCCGCCTTCTACCCTCCACACACCTCCTTTCTTCCTTTCTCTGCGAGGATATTCATCCGGAGACACGTTGTCACAAGTTATTCATTCTGACAATTGTGTTTCCTTAGTGTTGTTGGGCAACGGAAACAAAGCTGAAACAAAATGTTTGGAGTGTAAAGGATAAAAGACGGTTGGAAACTCTATATTCTTCTCCTGTCTTCAGAAATCATTAGATTTTTCTCGGCGTTTTTTTTTTTTTTTTGGCTGAGTTTCTGTTTTGTGTTTCTCGTCTGTTTATCCCCCCCTTAAAATAAATAAATAAATCCCGCAATGGGAATCGAAATTATTATCTGTAAACATTTGAAGAAGCAAACAGGAATGATTTTCATAACTTTAGGTTCTACAAAGGCGCCGCCTAATCTCTTCTGTGCTTGGCACGGGGAAGAAAGCTCCCTCTTTCATCTGATTTGAGTCTCTCCAGCAGATGTAAAATGTTCCTTTTGGTGGAATGTCTCAAGCTTACCAGCCTGAGAGGCAGCACACCAAAGCGGAAAAAGAAATAATAATAATAATACAAAAATTAGAGCATAAAAGCCAAGCCGAGAAACTGCAAGGGGGAAAGAAAGCTCAGAGAACGGCTATTCCAGAAAGCCTTTTCACCCCCCCCCCCGCTGCTAAACTGAAATCTAAATTTAAATTAAATCTGAATGAATCCTTGTAAATTGGGCGCGAGTTCAAAAACCATCAGGGTGCTGCCTGCGTTCTTGTGACCGAGTGGCTGGGTTGACACAACGCAAACTGCATTGTACCGGACGTTCGCCCTGTGGTGAGGAGGTGAGGTGAAGTAGAGGCAGTCCTGGACTTACGACTACAATAAGCAAGGCAGTTGTTGAATGAGTTGCGTCCTCTTGTGTGAGCTGGTTTTTTTCTGCCATGGTGGCTAAGGTGAACCCCTTCTGTCGTTAAGCAAATCCTGAGGCTGTTAAGTGATCCCGATTTTACAATTGGTTTTTTTTTGGGGGGGGGGGGCACAGTTGAACAAATCCCTGCAACTCTTCAGTGAAGTTCAGTCATTAAGCGAATCCTGACGCTCTTCAGTGAGCAAACACACTCTGAAGGACCAGCTTGTCCTTCAAAGCAATCGGCTTGCTCTTTCTGCCGTTGAAATCGTCCTTCACCTCAACCCTTCTTCATTTCAGGGTCTTTTTCCTGAACGTCCCAGCGGAAACCATTCTCGAGCGCCTGTCCTACTCCATGGTGGATCCAGTCAGTGGGGAAAGGTTAGTGGCTTTGCCTGACATTGCTAGGGTGTGTGATGTGTGTAGGGCGCGTGGAAGAACAACAACGTGGTGATCCAAAGGGACGTGGCACAAAGGCAACACAGTCAGATAATCAGCAGGAGTCCCTTTATTATCTCCAACTTTGCCCCCAATGTCCAGGTTACCTTTGGGCTGGAGAAAAGCTCTCCCAGGAACAGCTTTTGGCTGCAGAGAATTTAGTCCAAAACATGGTCAACACAAACTGTAACTTAAAATCCAAACAAATCAAAGTGAAGTAATTAGTTTGGCAGGGCAGGACCAGAAATTTCAGACTTGAAAGCACGGTAAAACTCACACAGTTGGGAAGACACCAGGAACGCAGATAAGCCATGACGATACAAGATAAAGTCATGTTTGCTCCCAACAGTCTGCTGCACCACGCAGCTTGCCTTTTTTTATACATGTGTTCCCAGCTGCAGCTTATGAAGGGAATCAGGGCCCTTTCCTCCCCCATAAGCCATGCAACCCACGTTGCTCCCTTCTCTGTTCCTCCCTGCGTGCCCTAGGATGAAGAGGGGGTGGGCCTGGGTCTTCCTCTGAACTCTCTCCCCCTTGTTCTACCTCTCCCCTGCTCTGCCCAGCCGGACTTTGCCCTTCCCCAGTTTCTTCCACAGCCAATGGAGCCACACTCCCGCTCCCCATGAGCTATTCGGCCTCCCCCTCTTTGGGCTCAAATCGGCCGTCAACCAACCAGCAGATTTGTTTTAAAGCTGGTATAAAACACTTAACACGCGCAGGGACTTTGTGTCACGCCTTCCTTTTCCTGAGTTTTCTGCCCCTTTCCAGGTACCACACGTTGTACAAACCTGCCATTACCAAGGAAATCAATGACCGCCTGCTGATTAATCCAAAGGAGATGGAACAAACCATCAGAAGCAAAGTCGACTTGTATTTCAGGCTTTCTACCAGTCTGGAAGAATATTTCGAAGATGCGATATTTATCAATGGCGACCAAGACCCCCAGACGATATTCGAGTACATAGAGAGTTACATGATCAACCCACTGCCGGTTAAAGAGATCTGGGATCTGTAGTAGCTCAGCCTCCGTAGTAAGGAAGCTGAAACTTAACTCTCCATCTAAGGAGTAATTTGAAGTTTCTTAAATAAGGAAGTCCAAGCGAAGCCATAAACTGAGTTGGATGTTCTTAAAACTGGAGTCGTTTTATTTTAGGTTCGTTTCTGATTTCTCTTCCTGTGTAGAAAGACCAAGCAGCTCTTTTCACACAACCCTCATGTGATCCTGCTTAAAGCTGTTTGGAGGAGAAAGGGTGACACTTTTGAAGGACAGGATAGGTGTCCCCTTCCCCGAATTAAATTGTGATCTGTTTATCCCTTTGTTCTCCCCACCGTGAAGTTTTAAAAAAATATTTGAATTGTTAAGTGGGAAGAAAGTGGATGAAGCCAGCGTTTTTTCCTTCACTCCTGCTGTGTTTGCTGAAAAACTCATTTCTTTCCAATTTGGTCCCTTGGTTTGGTTTAAATTGTGCAGATCACATTATTAAAAGCTTGTTGAATCCCAGACAATGGCACTCCAGCTTTTTAAAATTTATTTTATTTTTTTCTCCTGGTGCCACCTTGGTGAGTCTTAAAAATGCCCTTTATGGAATATGCCAACCTTGGTTGGTTGCACCTGTTGCGCATGGCTTTCAGGTTGTCAAGTAGCACCGTTGTGTGTGGATATGTGGGTCCGTGCAACATTCAGCACACCCCCTGAATAGGATCAAGCCCTTGCCTCTCACCTCCACGCATTCTTCTGCATAATTTTGCCTCTCTCCTTCGCTGTTCTTGTAGGCGCTGAAATTTCCAACAAGGAGTCCCCACAGCTCTCTGGCTGTTTTAACAGGTGAGCTGCCTTGGCATCCATGTTGCCCAGGTAGTCCTTGACTTACCAATGTTCATTTAGTGACTGTTCAAAGTTACAATGGCGCAGAAAAAAAAGGACTTGGGATCATTTTTCACCCTTTAAGACAAGGGTCTTCAAACTTGACTGCCAACTCATAAAAATATTTCTATGATCTTTTTAGAGCTGCCAACAGAAAGGGAGGAGAGAAAAGGTGCGGCAGCTTGCAAACTGAAAGTGCATTCCATAAATGTTTTCAAAGATAGTAGCTAGGTGACTGAAGTTTCTGTCGTGCAAATATCTAACTGGAGAGCATGATTGGTGACTCTGGGCTATGGATGTGTCCCATTGGAGAATATGAATTATGATACACTCAGGGGTTGGGGGAAAACCAGGGTCAAAGGTGACGATGAATGATGTGCCTCAGAGTTGGCTATACCCAGGCAGTGCCAGCATGTTAACTCCCAATAAATCCTTTTGAAGTTTTGGAAGTTTGGCTGGAGACTCATGATTTAATTGGGGGTGACTGCCAGAATCCTGACATTGACAGCTTTAAGACTTGTGGACTTCCAACTCCCAGCATTCCTCCTCCAGTCATGTCAGCTGAGGAATTCTGGGAGTTGGAAGTCCACAAGTCTTAAAACTTGCCAAGTTTGAAGATCCCCGTTCTAAGATCATCTCCAAGGTCACGTGATCAAAATTTTGGACCGGTTCGTATTTATGATGGTGGCGGTATCCCTGGGGGGGGGCGTCATCCGATCCCCTTCCGAGAAGCAAAACTCAGCAACTGGGTTACCCACTTAACAACTGCAGCTTGACGACAGTGCCCTCAAAAAAAGTCGTAAAATGGGGCAAAGACTCCCTTCTCGCTTAGCCACGGGGATTTTGGGCTCCCTTGTGTGTGTCGTAAGTCGAGGACGCCCGTAATGGTATGCGAGGAAGAACCTTGGAAGAGAAGCTGCCTAGGAGACGGTCAGATAAGAGGAGGCGTAGCCCAGAGCTGCATCACAAGGGGAGGAAGAATCTCAGAAAGAAATCTCTCCAGTGCCTCAGGCTGTAAAAGAGACAGTGGGAGACGAATCCTTTCAAACCGGCAAGATTCTGCCGCAGAGTTAGAAGAAGAAATCTAGTAGAATTTGCCCGCGCGGTTGCACAGGCAAGGCTAACACATGGACTCAGGGATCCTCCGTCTTCCTTTAGGCCGCCTGAGCTTACTAAGCCCCTTCCTAGCCACGTCGCCAGCACACACACACCCCTCCCCAAACCAGGACCCCCGGGGGTTGAATCCTGAAGGGTTTGTAACCCTTCCCTTCTTTTCCCCACCGGCTGCTGACGTGAGTGCCTGCTTTCTGCCCCCACCGGTGGCAAAGATACACCGCTGTGCATAAATTGGACAGCTGGCTATTAATAATAAATAAAGGAACTACATCTTGCTAATATCGCCTGCATCAGAGTCCCGCTACTAAATATTGATAAGGAAAACGGCTTCGCCCACGCATTTAAATACTGTTTGCTGTGCACAAGGCAGGGTACAAGGCACGGCAACAGGGCCTTTAATTAGACAGGTACATCTGTTTAATTAATTTTCGCCATCGAGCCTCGCTCTTTCTTCCTTCCCTCCCTCTTTCTTTCATCTATATGCGCCCGGCAATATTAGTTCCGCTCAGCTGAGTGTGCAGAAAACCCCAGCCAAGCATCCCGGCCTCATTGAAATGCAGCCGGCGCGTCTTTCCGCCGAGTTTCGGGTCAGCGGATGACCCCCCCCCGAGGGCGTGCGCTCCGCCTGAAGTGTAGGCCGTTCTGGGTTAGGAGACCATGCTAATATTCGTATAGGACTCTCCCTCGGAAAGCGCTAAAACAATTGACATTCGTTTAATTACCGGGGAATGCTTACGAGGCCTTTGCATAGTTAAGAGAGAGAGACATACACACACACACCCGCCCACGATAGCAAAGGTTCAGCAGGCAAGAAAAAGGAATTAGGTTTTTATAATTGGACAACGACCTTTCCAAACCAATTTGGGACCCGCGACAGATTTGATTAGCATCTGATTGTGGCTAAGTAAGCACTGGCCAAGGAGACGAGGAGATAAACAGGATGGGGCGACCGTGACGAGTGCTTTGATTTGGCCTTTCCCCCCCCCCTCCCATTTCCTAATTTTTGAGAATTGGCACACACACACACACACACATAATCTGGGAGGGGGGAGCCCCAGTGAGCCCCCTCCACTCCCCCCAGGACCCTGCCAGCCGTCGTAAATACGAGGCCGTTGCCAAGCGCCTGAATTTTGATCACGTGACGGTCGTGTGAGGACTGATTGTTAATTTTTTTCCAGTGCTTTTGCAATTTCAGACGGTCGCTAAATGAACAGTTGTAAGTTGAGGACTGCCTGTAAAGTTGAAAGGGAAAAATTGCTTGAAAAAATGGGGGTGGGTGGGGGAGATGTAATTACCATTAAACAGCACCACAAGGATAAGGGGGGAAAAAACAAGAAAACCACTGAAAAGAGATTTTTATTCATTTTTCTTCCTTGGAAAAAGTTCAGAGTTCCTCAACGTTTGCTGTACGTGAGGCCACCATCTACACAACAAACACACAAGCCATCCCACCCTTTGTGGGGATCACACAACAAGAGAGTCAACATTTCGTTAACGCACACACACCAGCAAAGTTGTGTGTTGCTTTATTTACCAATGGCTTCATGTCACACAGTGGCTGCGATAGCAGACAATACACAAAATCACACACACACAAACATATACACACACACACCAACATTTAGAGTCAAGTATCATCCTGAAGGGAATAGAGGAACACCTGGATTTTTTCTTAACACTGCTTTGATTTGGGTGGGGTAGAAACACAACGGCAAGAGTTTAATTTGCTGCCTTTGCCTTTCAAAGCAAAAGCTTAACTAGAGTCAGGAACTACGTGAATGGTTTTTGGGGTGGTTTTTTTGGTTTAATAACCCCGAATTGCTCAGATCAAAAGTTTGCCACAGGTCTGAGCTACTGAGAATTGTCCAAACATGGAGCGGAGGGTGAGAAATGTATTCCCATGAACGCACAGCCATGATGAACTGTGATTAACATTTGAGAAGAAGGAGAGGCGATGGGAGAGGAAGGATTGACCGCAGGCGAGGAAATCAAAGTCTAAACATGGATACTTAAACTATTACAATCACAAGGCAATTGGCTCATTTAAAATAATGGTTCGGAGGGTATTTAGCTGCCTGGAAGTATTTTCCCCCCCACGAAAGAGGCCTCGCACAGGTTTTGCTCATCTTTCTTCCCTGACTACAGGCATGCAAGTTTTTTCTTCTTCTTCTTCTTCTCTGAAACCGTTCAAAAACTCATTCATTGTCTGTGATAATTTAACAGTCTCCAGTTCAGTAAGTGCCACCGTCTGTTAGGCGTTAACCAAGGGAAGGAACGGAGTCCACGTTGCCCTCCAGCCGTCGAGAAGTGACCTCCTCGACTGGACAAATTAGACAATTGCTCCAATCGTTAGCATCTTCTGGGTGGAACAAGGTGGTCCTGGATTCCAGAACTTAATGGTCAAAACCCCACCAAGTGGCGACCTTGAATCTGAATAGAGTCCAGAAGCATTTCAAACACAGAGGTGATGCGATTTAAGAAAAGACCTTGGCATTTCCCGAAAAGGGGAGAGCTTCTCTAGCTCAAATTTGCAGAGTTTTCCAGGTCGGAGCGAGCTTTTGCGCAGATCCGACGCTGGCTGGTGCTTTAACCACTAGGGACCACTTCTCCAAAGCTCGTCGTCTTGAGTCATTCTCTAGAAAACAGGCGAGTCACAGAAAATGCAGGGCCCCTGCAGTAATCTCTTGATCCATTCAGGATCTGGAAGCAAGAACAGATGTTGTTGAAGGACAAAACAAGGGAAAAGAGGAAAAGACACTTGAGATGCACCAGGTGTTAAAAGAGCAAACCGTCCTTAAGGTTTCAGCGATTATGTGCTTATACAGCAAAGAGGAAGTTAAGAATAACGATCTTTGGAAAGCTATCTTCAAAATATATTGGACCAAAAAAAAAAAAACGGGGTGCAATTTGATCTCCTTCTGCCATTTTAGAGGTGAGGTGGGATGAAGGGAGCCATAAGGTCTTATTCGCAGGCACACGCTTTCCACCATTAGGTTTCAAGCAGGTTTTGAAATAAAAGAATGAGGAACATAGCCAAGACTCAAGAAAGATGTGAAACAATGGAATCTGTGATTATTTGGGCTGGGCAGAGGTAAGACTCGGATCCCAACAGAGGTTGGAATTCTTCATACCCCTCGAAGGAAATAAAAAGTTGGTAAGCCCCCTGCCCGGGGATAGAAAATTCCCAGATTTTGCAGACTTTTTAAGCCGTAAGAAAACTCACCTTCTGAAGTGGAATGGCGAGCGATGCTATCCCGGAGCAAACATCTCCTGTAAACTAAACTCTGGCAGGCCCGGTAGGTTAAAAAGCACCTGAAGTGAGAACATTATTTGGGGGGGGGGGAGAGGAGAAAAGGGGCAATGATAACAGGCTCAATTCACAACAGAGCTTAAACGTGGTCACCTTTTTCTAACCTGCACCAATACATTGAATTGGACACTAATCAAACGAACGGGGTTTGCGCCGGTAGCTGAGCAATGGGAAAACCATTAAGTTGGGGGAGAACAAGAAAAAAGAAAAATGTCCCAGGGAACGTTTAACAAACCTGAGCCAAATGTGTCCATTGGAGCAAACTGCCTGTTTGGGGTCCGTGAAGGGCAGGATCTCTTTACATAAACTGCAGCGTTCGGGGAAAGTTTGCTTGTTCATTTTCTTTAAAATGTGCCCAATCAGCACCTGGGGAAACATTGCAACAGGGCTTATAAGGAGAGACAGACGCAGGAGGAGAGGTTTATGAAGAGCTGAAGATGGAACAATCCGCCCGTTCGCCGTCCCCCCCAAAAAATCTGCTTAAAATGGAATTTAAGGTGATCACAATAGCCCTGACTTATGTACCGCTTCACAGGGCTTTTACAGCCCTCTCTAAGTGGGTTACAGTCAGCCTCTTGCCCCCAACAATCTGGGTTCTCGTTTTACCCACCTCAGAAGGACGGAAGGCTGAGTCAACCTTGAGCCTGGTGGGATTTGAACTGCCAAATTGCAGGCAGCTGGCAGTCAGCAGAAGGAGCCTGCAGTACCGCACTCTGACCACTGCACCACCGTGACTCTTACTGATAAGAAGTGGGGGGAAGGGAGGTCCCACAGGTGATGGTAGACCACAACTGAGCCCAAAATTCCCACTCCTAAGCAAGGCAGTTAAGCGAGTTTTGCCTCACTTTACGACCTCACAGTGCATGGAAACCCGGCCGGCTCCTGGGACCCCCCCCCCCAACGGTTCTGAGGTCAAGGTGCCCCTCTCCCCCCCTCACCCGCGCTGTCCTGTCCTCGTAGCTTTTGTCGGAAGTCAGGAAATCACAGACGCCCCTGGTGGGGATGCTGGTGTTCTCCGTAATCCACGTGTGGAGGTAGACCTCGCCCAACACCCGCTTCATATGTTCCCGCGTCAGGTGCATTTCGACCGCTTCCATCTGGGCCTGGATCTCCAGCATCTTCTCTTCCGTCAGCTGCTCAGTCGAGGGGGCCAGCTGGGACTCCTGGCCTTTCTGGGCCTCACTCGGACCCTGCCTGCCCTGTTCTGAAGGCGGCTTCTCGCTGCCCGCTGCCTCACAGGAGTCCACGATCAAGACCTTGGTGTCCTCGTGGCTGGGCCTCCACAGGGCCTCCGAAGGAGGGGTCTGCAGCGACTGGGACAAAACCCGCAGGAGGAAGAGCTTAAAGCGCCAGAAGTACGTGGACCCCGAGCGCTCGATCTTCTGATCCAGGGCTTCTTGCAGGAAGCGCGGGATCTGCTTCTCTTTCAAGACCTTCCAGCGCACCAGATCGGTGAGGTCGACTTGCCGGTAAAGGTTCTGGACGGGCGATTCCAGCAACTGGGCCGCGGCTTCCTCGCACGTCTTCAGGGTGACGAACTGAACCTGGTAGGTCTTGGTGGTGGGGTGGAGCCCGTTGGCCATGCCCTTGGTGGTGATGGCGGCCAGGTAAGCGCCGCAGGGGCTGACGGCGATGCCGTGGCTGCGGATGGAGCCCAGCACATCCGACAACTTGATCAGCTGGTGCTCGAACTTGAGGGCGAGGTTGGTGAAGATGGGGACCAGCTGCCGGACCTTCCCGTCTGCGGAGCAGGTGTAGACGGTGCCGTTCTGCTTGTCGGCAGTCATGGAGACGATAGGCAATGAGTGGAGCCCGGTCACGTGGGAGTTGTGGACATTTAAGCCCGCTTTGGATATCAAGAGGAGACACCAAAAGAGGTAACAGCCTCTCGCCGCCACCACCAAACTGCAGCTGCATTTCTGGTAGGGGTGGTAGAGAGGGATGCTCTTGATGTTCTGCACAGGCAAGTGGTCCACTTCCTGCCACAAAACCACCGGCTGTCTCAAGGTGAAGTAACCTTTGACAGCTTTGAGGTTGACCGGGAGGATCTTCACCGGCCCGAAAGCGCTGCCCACGATCAGCCCGCTCATTTTCCGGTTGCTGTGCTCGTATTCCCACCAGGCCAAGACGCTGGGGGAGGAGATGCCCGACTCGATGGTGTTACAAGACGAGATGGATTCCTTGCCGAGGAACGGGAGTTGGCACTGCCACACAGCGATGTTCCCGTTTTCAAAGACCACGGCCAAGAGGACGCTGCTCACCTCCCGGCACTCGTTGTTGTGCTTCACCTGTTGGATAGTGCAAATGCCGGACCATTCCATGCGGACCGGCGTCTGCATGCTGTGCCTCCTCTGGAATTCGGCAAAGTTCCCCAGGTCTTCCTGAAAAGGCTCCTGTGTCTTAGAAAGCCTGTAGCTGTTTTCGTACAGGCACTCTCCGTAGAGTTCGGTCAAGTCAACTAACTGCACCCACTGAAGTCTGTTCAGGTTAGCGTGGATGGTCAGTCGATTGTCCATGGTCAACGCAGCCAAGAGACACCGGCCGTTGGCGTCGCAACCCAACGGAGACCAGCTGCAGTATCGGAAGCCTCGCATCGAGGACAGAGATTTCCCTTCCGGATTGAAGACTCTGTCTAAGGTGAATGTCTGGCTGACGACCGGATCGTTGGAATTCGCAAACTTGTGTTTGCATTCGGCGACTTCCTTTTTGGAACCAACCTGTGGGGGGAGAGGGAAAAGGTTTTACAATGCAATTCAAAATGATAAAAAATGATAAAAAGGTTTTTTTTCCCCACCCAGGATGTGCCTTGCTAAGTATTGGTCGCAGTACATGAGGAATGAAGCACTACAGAGGGAAAAAAAAATCTAAGTACTGATTTACTGATAACATGTGGTGCACAGGCTCAACCCCAGTCTGAACTGTATGCAGACCGAGATCAAACCAAGTCCAAAACCGACAAGGGAATCCCTGGAAGACTGGCAATCAGCCATAAGCACACCACACAAAAGATACAATCGAAAAGACCGAAAGGAAACAAAAAGACCAAAACACTTCCTCACCAGCAATCAACACTCAGATGGACAAGAGATGAACACCCAGATTAACAGTAGGCCTGCAAATCAAGAAGCAAACAATACCCCTAATCGACAGCCCAAACCACGAACCACCAGGACTGCCTCCACCAACACTGACAAGGCAAGCTGCTAGAATATAAAATGACACACACACACACACACCCATCCCTTCTAGCACTGATGGTGTTCCTTAGTTGGCTGATGAAACGTCTGCAAGAAAACCACCAAGCTCAAAGATCAACTCATTTCAACCCCGAGCAACAAATGTTATTTTATCGATACCCAGAGTAAGTGTAGCCCCCATCTTCATTCAGGTGAGGGTTTTCCTCATTCCTAGACAGCCAAAGAACGTAATCACGGTAGTCCAAAAGAGGCGTCAATCCTTCATCCTTGGATTTGGTGCCCTGGCTGCTCTTTCCACAGCTACGGGGCCTTCGACTCCAGCTCCCATTAATCCCCTCCACTGGGTAGGGAGCCAAGGAAGCGTTCAAGAGGAGGGGGAAAGAAAGAGGAAAGAAAAAGGAAGATAGGAGAAGGAAAAGGAGAGGAGGAGGAAGAGAAGGAAAGGGAAGGAGAGGAGGAAGAAAGGAAGAAAGAAAAAGGAAGAGGAGGAAAGCAGGGAAGAAGAGGAAGAGAAGGAGGAGAGGAGGAAGAAAGGAGGAAGAAAAGAGAGGAGGAAGAGAAACGAGGAAAAGGAAAGGAAGGAAGAAGACAGGACGAGGAAGAGGAGGAAAGAAAAAGGAAGACAGGAGGAAGAGAAGGAGAGGAGGAGAAGAGAAGGAAAGCAGGGAAGAAGAAAAGGAGGAAGAGGAAGAGGAGGAAAGAAAAAGGAAGACAGGAGGAAGAGAAGGAAAGCAGGGAAGAAGAAAAGGAGGAAGAGGAGGAAAGAAAAGGAGGAAAAGGAGAGGAAGGAAGGAGAGGAGGAGAAGCCCACCTAGGCCTCCCCTCGCCCCCCCCGTCCTCCACCCAGTGGCGGGGAATTCCCCAGGCCCACCCCGAGATGACAGGCGGCGTTGGGGGGCGGCACGGCCGTGCGATGGATGACGAGGTCGCTGCCGCCGCCGCCGCCGCCGCGGATGTCGCTCAGCTGCTCGAGGACGGCCACGCTGCGGGCGGTGCTGACCGACACGCGGTGGTCCTCGGACCAGGCCAGGGGCTCCGAGCCGCTCACGCTGTGCTGCAGCCGCACCGCCGGGTCGCGCCGCACCGCCGTCACCCGGAACCCGGCGCGGCTGCTGGGGCCTGCCCTGCCCTCCGCCGCCGCCTCGTCCTCTTTCCCCAGCTCTTCGGCCCCGTCGGGCGGCGACGACGGCGAGGGGGACGCGGCCGTCCCGTCCGACGGGCTCTGCTCCGCCGCCGCCATCTTGCCGCCGGCCAACAGAGCGCATGCGTGACGCGCGACGCCGCGAGAAAGGACCCTCCCCCGGGACGGGTGGGAGGGCGAGAATGTCCCGAAGCGTGACTATACCATTGCCTGCGTGGAAAGGAACCCTTTCCTGTGCTTAATAGAACAGAGTTGGAAGGGACCTTGGAGGTCTTCTAGTCCAACTCCCTGCCCAAGCAGGAGACCCTGTACCATCCCAGCGGCTGTCCAGTCTCACCTTTAAAAAAAAAAATTCCTCCCACCCCGTCAGATTGAGAGCTCACCTCTAATTTTCAACCCCCCCCCAGCAGGTTCCTGTTGGAGAAAACACCGCTGATATGGCTGGGAGAGAAGAATAAAAAGGAGCAGCATCCGAGATGAAGGGGCGAGGGGGGAAGATGGGACTCCTTTCCCTTTCCAGCTCATTCAAAGTGGGTTGGTTTGGATTATTATTATTAATTTTTTTAGCAAGGCCATCCACTAGCCACCTATACAGGGAGTCCTTTCCCGGGCAAGGTTCCCACGTGGGTGGCAGGAATGGACAGGCTGCATCTTTGCAATTATCCTCCTTATTAATTTTTTACAAATATTTTTTCAAGTTGCATTCCTGGCTCTGCTGCGGCCTCTCTCCCGCTAGAGGAGCCCTTTGCAAATCTTGGAAGCCGAACCTCCCCGTGCAGGAATCGTCTACCGGAGCTGGGTTCGCCTAGCCATGGCTTCAGACGAAGGGTTGCTTATTAATGTCAGCACGTTGCCTCTGCTTAGGTGCCACCGCCGCCGCCCCCCTGCAGGACGGAGAGCCCCCAACCCACGATGGGGCCGCGGGAAAAAGGTAGGCTTGTTGCAACTGGGGAAATGGGGGGTGGGTTGGGGGGGGGGAGAGAGAGACGGATGTTGGTTTGTACAGAAGGGATGCGTTGCAACGGGACACCTGGACAGCCATTTGTCTGAAATGATATATAGGGTCTCCTGCTTGAGCAGTGGGTTGGACTAGAAGACCATTAACAAGTGGAATTATTAATTATTATTAATTAAAAAGTGGAAGGGCTTCCCTCCAGAGGTGGTGGCTGCTCCATCCCTGGAGGCTTTTAAGAAGAGACTGGACAGCCATTTGTCTGAAATGATACATAGGGTCTCCTGCTTGAGCAAGGGGTTGGACTAGAAGACCTCCGAGGTTCCTTCCTGCGCTGAATCTTTTGGCTTCCCCAGGTACCTTCCCCAGGTACCTTCCCCAGGTGGGTTGCAACACCCATCGTTCCCGGCTCCTTTTTGGCAACTGAAAACGGTGCCCGTGGGTTGTCACGTTGGATTTCCTTGCTGGAGAATGTTTGGAGCTGGCATGCCTGTTGGATTCGATGGCTTGCTTCATTCAAAACGGTGTTCAGGGAAGATAGAATCCTAGGGTTGGTTGGAAGGGACTTTGGAAGTCTTGTAGTCCAACCCTCTGCTCAGGGTAGGAGACCTTATACCATCCTGATCAAATGATGGTCTAGTCTTTTGTTGGAAACCTTGACTGATAGAGCCCCACAACTTCTGAAGTTAAGCTGTCCAACTGATTGATTGTTCTAACTGTCAGGAAATTCCTCCTTAGTTCTAGGTTGCTTCTCTCCTTGGTTAGTTTCCATCCGTTGCTTCTTGTCCTGCACTCGGGTGCTTTGGGGGAATACGTTGACCCCACTCTTCGTTATAGTACCCTCAAGTACTGGAAAACATGAGCTATCACATCCTCCTCACCCCCAATCCTTCTCTTTGATAGGCTAGACATACATACCTTGTTCCCTCAACAGTCGATTTAACCTCCAGACCCATGATTTCCCCAGTCAATAGTTAGCATACAAAACCATCTTTCTGTGAATGTATTTCCTTCATCCCTTTCTTTTCTGCTCTCAGGCCATGAAAAGAACATTAGAAAGCACACAAGAAGTCACTCCTGTAAAAAAGAAGTGTGCTTCTCCAGTGGCCCAGACCAAAAAGCTATGGAAAATACCCCCAAATCACAATAAAGGAACTGGGCCGCCAGGATCACCTCCGGAAAAGCTTTCGCCTGAAGCCAGAGAAGACGACTTCAGCAAGAGACCCTTTGTAAAGACTTCCAGCCTCTTTAAAAACAATCCAGAAATCCCCGACTTACAGAGGTACTTCTCTTCACTAAGTCAAAGGAAAAGATGAATTGTAAACTATATTATCTGCTGCTGTGTTAATGTAACTGCCATTTTGGATTTTGCTTTTGAAACTGTAATGGTGGTTGTATCATGATGTGAAGTTCTGGGTTTAATCTTTGACAAAACAATTTTGTTTTATGCCAACTTTTGATTGGTTCCTTGGTTGATTTCCTCCTTATCTAGAACTGCCGTGAAACAAGTTCAAGAGGAGATTTTCACCTCAGATTCCTTTGATCAGCTGGGTCTCCATCCTCACTTGGTAAAGTTCTTTCCTTTTGGACAGGTGTACAGCAATGTTTCAATGAATCTTTCCTTTTATTCGGGCTGTTTTCAGGAAGAATTTTTTTGGTCATGGAATTATACCATGTGTGTTATGCATGGGTATTGGTAGATGTATATACTTTTCAGAACAGGCAACAGAATTTCATTTTTAATGTGTACCAGTGTTTCCACAGTAAAAAATGACAATCAAGGTTATCTTACCTGGTTTTCTATACCAGTGAAGATGTCAAAATGATACGCATTGTATTATTGTGCGAATGGCACAGCTAAGTAGTTGCATAGAGATGTCAGAGATATATTTATATGACAATACACAGTATATCATCTTTTGGCCCTGTGTGGACACCGATCTTTGCTTTATAAGTTAATGTGGGATGGGAACTCAAACACAATAGCTTTTTAAATAAGCAATGTTTAAACAAACCAACGTTAAGTACAATCAAGTATTATGCTAAACTAATCTTTGAGCCTAATGTAACTGTGGTCATAATACAACTCCAGCCCTATCCTTTACATTTATTTATTTTTTTCTATTATCAGACTTCAACAATAATCTCTTCCTTGAAACTATCAAGCATGACCAGGTAGAAGGATTTATGTTTGTTTGGGGCATATGAATGCATGAAATATATTCAAACAAATACCTGTATACATACAGACACATACCAGACTAAGTGAAAGTCATTTTAGGTGTGTGTATTTATATACATACATGCACACAGTGGAATGATGCAAAGCCTGTCTCTTTCCCTCTACCTTTGTCTCTCTCTCTCTCTTTCTCCTATATTTGTGTACGTACATATATACATGCTGTATACAGTATATATTCTCAGAAGTAAAGCTATTTTATTCTTGAGTGTTTTTGTGTATACATGTGCACCCAAGGATCAAATAAAGCTATCATGTCTACAGAAAGACATTCATGCAAAGCAGAATCAATCGAAGCCCCTTCAGTTACTAAATTATGTAGTGCATATCAGTGTTGGTTCGTGTATCTCCACAAAAGCTCAGAAAACAACCCAGCATGCCAGATAAAAAGCATCACCAGCTATGAGTAACGGTGAAAAATGCCACGTGGAAATGTTACAGGCTCCAAGGGCAGATTGAACACAGCTTATTGGTGGAACAGTTGCCTTGTTTGCCTTCTGACTTACTTTTGTTGTTGTTGTTGTTGGTCTCATTTTGTCTCTCAACCCGCCCAGTGTTCAGAAGGAGACCATTCCCACATTGCTACAAGGGAAGGACGCTCTGATCAGATCACAGACGGGCTCAGGTGAGAATTTAGCTGCTCCTGTTTGGGAGTGGCTAACACTGGATGGAGATGGTGCTTCCTGGGGGTTTGAGGGACCCTCTTGTGCTTAAGGGGGTCTCCACAGATAAATGGGCCTGGGCCTGTTTGGGGGTTTCTTAAGAGATGGTAGGCAGGCATTAAAGATCTGCAAAATTCTGCTGACAAATTATTTTTGTCAGAATTATTGTTTTTTTCCTAACCTACCTACCTACCTTCCTTCCTTCCTCATTACTCTCTTCAAGGAAAGACACTTGCTTATAGTATCCCCCTGATACAATCTTTGCAAAAACTGGAGCCCAAAATCAAGGTAAGTACAGACTTCAATTGCAGAAAAGCTACTTTCCCTAAGAAAGAGGCCTAGATATATGTCTATATATTTTATGTTCTTGATTGTACATATTCTGTAGTGTCCTTGGTGCTCTCTGAACTCTGTTGTTTTCTTGCAGATGTTTCATTACCCAGCTAGGTAACATCATCATGCTAGAAGGGAGTGAGGTTTGCAGGGAAGAGGAACGTGGGGTCCTTGGTGCTCTCTGCGATTGGCAGTTTTCTTGCAGACATTCTATTACTCAACTAGGTTATATCAATCTTGTTGGGCAATGAAACATCTGCCTGAAAACAACTAAGCACAGAGCTACTGTATATAAACAGGGAGCAAGCCAGGCTCAGTAGCACAGTGAAGATGTTATCTAGTTGGGGTCGCAAAATGTCTGCAAGAAAACATCCAAACTCTGTGCTACTGTACATAATAAACAGGAAGCAAGTCACACCCACTAGCACTGATGATGTTGCCTGGTTTGGTAATGAAATGTCTTCAAGAAACCAAGCTCAGGTCTACTGTGTATAAACAGGGAGAAAATCACACTCACTAGCCCTGATGATATTCCCTAGTTGGGTCATGAAATGTCTGCATGAAAACCACCAAGCTCAGAGCACCAAGGACCCCACAGGTCAACCCTGAGCTAGAAATGTTCTATCAGTCGTTCCTGTCCCGTTTTGCCCTTCCGTCTCACCTGTATCTCACTGTTGCTTCCTCTAGCGTAGTGATGGACCCTATGCCCTCATCCTGGTTCCAACCAGAGAGGTGAGTTTATTTACCCACTTTCCTAGGTTAATTTTGATCTTGATTTGCTGATTTCACATCCAGCCATGCCTGGATACCTTTGAATATCTCAGAGGTTTTTTTTAAAAAAAAAAAAACATGGAATCACTGCTTAAAGTCAACCTGATTGGTAGTTCGGCTGGAATCGATCACTTCTCCTCCCTTGCAACTGGGGATCATTCCCATCATCCCCAGCCAGCAAGCCCACAGGGGACGATGGGTGCTAACCCAAGACCTCGAATGCCAGAATTGGGGAAGGTTGATAACAACCTCTCCAGAGCAAACCCTGTATGTTTTTAACAACAGACATCTAGAGTTGTGGCAAAAACTCATATTTGGGGGATTGAATAGTTAAAGGCAGTGTAATGTTGCGAATGCTGCAAATAATTCCTATTTTTTTCTTCTTATTTATAGCTCGTTCTACAGAGTTTTGAAACCCTCCAGAAGCTCTTAAAGGTAAGCATGGATTGAAAAGAGATGGAAGCCATAATTGATGTCAGTTTATTGTCTCGGGCTTCTCTCTGTCGATCCCTGTGGAAAAAAGGGATTTTATTTCAGAGATGGGTCTTGAGGTGGAGGAGAGAATTTGTATCTAAACCAAAAAACACCTGTTTAGGTAAACGGGGATCATTTTTGGGAGGTAATGTTTGCGGGGCCTTCGTCTTCCTCTCTGTTGGAGGCCTTAGGTGCATTTATGAGGCAAGGCGCCATTTTGAGCCTGGTTGGAATGTGGAGACTGCCTGGCCTCACAAAATGGGGGCTCCGTTGGATGTGGCCCCCAGCCAGATGTTTCTGCCAGAGAAAACGAAAACAAAACAACAATGGATACTAAATAGGCTTAATTTCTCCTTTAAAGCTTTAAAGTTTCACTGTCTCAGTTTCCTGCACTTTTTAGCCATTTACCTGGATTGTGCCGGGAGTCTTGATGGGGGGTGAAAAGAAGAAATCCGAAAAGGCCAGGTAAGGGCTGCGGGAAGCAACTCAAGCAGAAGGGGCCTTCCCTAGTTTTCTGGAAAGTAAAACCTCCTTTCTCTCTCTTCCTTCCTTTCCTTCCTTCCTTCCTTCCTTCCCTCCCTTCTTCTCATTCCTTCTCTCTCTCTCTCTCTCCCTTCCTTCCCTCCTTCCACTTTTATCTTCTTCGTTCCTTCCCTTTTAATCTCCTTCCTTCTTTCCTTCCTTCCTTTTATCTTCTTGTTTTCCTTCCCTGTTAATCTCCTTCCTTCTCATTCTTGTTGCCTTCCTCCATGCATCCATCCATCTCATTCATCATTCCCTCCCTCCCTTTCTTCCTCTTTTATCTTCTTCTTTCGTTCCTTCCCTTTTAATCTTCCTTCCTTCCTCCTCCTTTCTTTCCTCCCTTCTCTTTCCTATTGCCTTCCCTCCATTCATCCATGCACCCATCCCATTCCTATCTTCCTTCCTATCTCCTTCCTTCCATCCATCTCCTTCCCTCCCTCCCTCCCTCTCCTTTTATCTTCTTTCATTTCTTCCCCTTTTAATCTATCTCCTTCCTTCCTTTCTTCAGATTACGCAAAGGAATAAATATCCTCGTGGCAACTCCCGGACGGCTAGTGGATCACATCAAATCTACCCAGTGCATTCACTTCCGCTGTATCCGGTGGCTGATTCTGGATGAGGCTGACAGGTAGGAACATCCTGGATATTTGTGTGAGGACGGTCACTTTTTTTACCGCCGTCGTAAATTTGGATGGTCACTAAAATGAACAGTTGTAAGTCAAGGACTACCTGAAGTTGGTGAGTGCTTGCAGGTGGGTATACATGTGTTGCTATGCCTGTCCTTCTGTCTATATCAAGAAAAAAGAAATAAGAGAGAGATAAAGCAAATCTACTAAGCTTTAGAGGACTAAACGTTGAAAGTCGAAAAAATTTTGTTTCAAGATTTTAATCTTTTTAATTGAAAGGAAAATTAAGTAAAAGACAACATGGGCAAATCAAGCCTGTATAAATCTTTTTTTTTTTTCCTTCCAAAATGGCTCATTGTACTCAATAAACACAGTGAGGCCTAAGGTTCCCATTTCTGTCCTTTTTTTCCTCCCAGAATATTGGATCTCGGCTTTGAAAAGGCCGTGGCTGCCATACTGAATGCCGTCAACGCAGCCAGCCCAAAACGGCAAAACGTTCTTTTGTCAGCCACACTTTCTGAAGGTGAGTGTTATCCTAACAGAATAACTAGAGTTGGGAGGGACCTTGGAGGTCTTCTAATCCAACCCTCTGCTCAGCCAGGAAACCCTGTATACCGTTTCAGAGAAATGCTTGCCCAATCTCTTCTTAAAAGCTTCCAGTGTTGGAAGTCATGGCTGACTTTTTATTGTTGTCGTTTTGTTGGGTTAGGTGGGGTTGTTGGAGGTTTTATTGCTTTTGATGCTATAAGCTGCCCAGAGTCATCTAAAGCGAGATGGGTGGCAAATAAATTTAATGAATAAAATAAAAGAATTGATTGGACCTCCAATGCAGGTTGTTCCTGGGAGAGTTTTTCTCCAGCCAGAAGGTAACCTGGACATTGGGGGCAAAGTTAGAGATAATTAAGGGGCTCTTTCTCCTTGGTTATCTGACTGCGTTGCCTTTGTGCCACGTCCCTTTGGGTCATCACAGAAAAGGCATTGATTTTCAACTCCCTTTGGTGCAGTGGAATAAGATAACAGCATCAAACCTCAACTTCTGACTTTTACATAATATTATAAAGTAGCCTTTTCTATAATAACGAACCTATTCATCGGCAAAAACCAAAATCAAAGTTTCATTCCCCCCCCACCTCAAACACAAAGTCCAGAAGCGGTTTCCGATTAAACACAAAAGTAATGTTTCCCCCCCCCTTCGATGGAAGCAATCCATTTTGCCATCTCTGCTTGTTATATATTTCTTCTTTCTCCCCCGCCGATGGGCCACAGGAGTATCCCGGTTAGCCCATATCAGCTTGCAAGACCCCGCCTGCGTTACGGTGGCCTCAGAACCCCCGGGGGGTTCAAAGACACCGCGGGAAAACGACTCTCTCTGGGAAGATGTGGGCATTCTTCCCGCCAAGGAGGAACAGCAGAGCAGTTTCGCTGTGCCCGAAAAACTCCGCCAAAACGTGGTCATGGTTCCCAGCAAGCTAAGGCTGGTGACGTTGGCGGCTTTCATTTTTGGAAAGTTCAAGGTAAGAGATTTGAGAAGGAGCGATACGATCAGAAAACTTGGATTTTTGTACTCTCTGACTTGGATAGAAATGTTTTATCTGTTTTCTTTGTTTGGTGAATTTGGGTATAAGCTCAGCTCCCGAAGGCAAAACATGTTTTCAGTCCAAAATGTCCAGGCAACATTCGGAAGCAGGCCGACAGGCTCCCAATTCGCTGAACTAGTGGTTCTCAAGTTACAACCATATATTTACTGCCTGTCCAAAGTTACAACGGTACAGAAGGAAAGGACTTATGACAGGTCCTTGCCCTTACAACTATCGTCTGTGGAGATCCTCCAAGTCATGGCTGTGGCAAAGGTGCTTTTCCCAAAAGACAATGGGACTTTCTTGGGGGGGGTGTTGTCTGAAAAGGTTTCGCTTCTCACCCAAGAGGCTTCTTCAGTTCTAACTGAAGAAGTTCCTAGTGCTAGAACTGAAGAAGCTTCTTGGATGAGAAGTGAAACCTTTTCGGACAAAAATAACCCCAAGGCAGTCCAGTTGTGTTTTGGAAAGAGCACCTTTTGGACTTAGGGTCACTGTAGCATCCCCATGGCCCCATGATCAAAATTTGCTGCTTAGCAACTGGCGTGTTTGACATGCAACGTCCCACGGTCATGGGATCACCTTTGGCAACCTTCCCATTCAGCTTCTGTCAAGCGAAGTGAAGGGCAGAAGCTGGATTCTCTAAATGACCGTTACGACTGTTACAGACCAATTAAACTACCTTTGCGTCAGAATCTTCTCAACTAACAGCCCTGGCTTAGGGTTAGATAAGGCTCAGCTGAATTCAAGGCAGATGGGATTTCGTTTGCTTGCAGCGACAGAGAGATTCTAGGCTGGTGCCTCTTTTGATTCCGCCCCCCCCCCACAAGTTCTGCCACCACCCCTTCGCTTACACACTAACCTGCCACGTCGTCCGTATCTCTCTTCAGTTAGAAAAACGCCACAAGATGATTGTTTTCTTCTCAAGTCGCGAGCAAGTGGAGTTTCACTACGTCCTCTTCCAAAAAGTGTTGTGCGCGGAGTCTGGGGAGGAAGGATCGGGGTTAGCGCCAGCACCTCTTTCTCGAACTTTGACCTTTGCACGTTTGCATGGTGACATGAAACAAGAGGTGAGTTCAGATCTTTCCTATAAACTGCCTCCCCCCCCCCCCGTTTTTTTTTAACTTCTAGCGAGAAAACTTTTCCACAATTCGTACATAGCAACGTTGAAATCTGTGCATTGAGGGGTTTCTCCCCCTTCTTTGGAAGCTTCCAAAAGCTAAAAAAAAAAAATACAGGCAGTCCTCGGCATACAGCGGTTCATTTAGCGACCATTAGAAGTTAGAACAGCCCTGAAAAAGGTGATTTATGAACATTTTTCACGCGATGGTTGCAGCGTCCACCTGATCAAAATCAGAACGATTGGCAACAGGCTCATATTCGTGTGATCAATTTTTGCAACCTAAGCAAACTCATAACGGAAAACCCAGATTCATTTAACAACCTTTGGTCAAGAAAGGTTGTAAGACGAGGCAAAACTCACTCGACAACTGTCTTGCGTAGCAACAAAAAATCTGGGGCTCCGTTGCAGTCGTAAGTCAAGGACTACCTCTAGTTAAGATGACCTTCAATCTTGGCCAGCTCTCCTCCTCTTTCTCACTCCCTTTTTGAAATCCCCAACTTTGGGCAAACTACAGAATGGCTTCAAAAGGTGGTGGCTGTTTGCTGTTTGCAAAGAATTTCTGGTTTTTCATAATCTTCCAAGAAATAATAGCCAGACAGAGGACGTCAGCTCTGCCAAACACCCTTAAAAAAAATGTAAACAATTCAAGGTTTAATTCGTTCGTTCGTGCGCATGCTTCCATACTGCAACATAAGCCCAAAATACATCTTTGGCTCCCGAAATTTGCAATCTAAACAAGTAAAAATCAGTTAAAAACCAGCAGTCAAAAAAGGGCTTGCGTTTTTTTTGCACAATATTTTCTTCTTTCGGTTAGAAAAATCAGCTGAAAATTAAAAGGGTTGGTGACGTCTTTTTTTTTTTAATCTTCTTAAGGATTTAGTTCGACTTGCCCGATCTGGCGAGACTTTTTTTGTGTTTTCTCCTTTTCTCGCAGGAGAGATCGTCCGTGTTCCAGGCTTTCCTGCAATCGAGCACTGGGGTGTTGCTGTGTACGGTGAGCTGCCAAATCATAATGTATTCAGTGCTTAACGGAACGTATCTCTGTTTGCCAGGGAAAGATCGCAAATTAATTCAGACGATGACATAGCTGAACGTAAGGAGAAGGGAAGCAGGATCACGATTAACCTGGGTTACGATGGAGGATTTCTAAGCAGAACCAAGCAATCTGTTTTAATTGTCTGTCTTTCTGTCTGTCTGTCTATCATCCATTCATCCATCCATAGATCCATATCTTCTAGTACTCTCTCTGTCTCTCTATCCATCCCTTCGTCCATCTATCCGTCCATCTATCCATGTCTTCCAGCACACTCTCCATCCATCCATCCATCCATCCATCCATTCATCTACCTATGTGTTTATCTGCCTGCCTGCCTGTCTACCTTCCTCTCTATCTGCCTGTCTTCCTGTCTTCCTGCCTGCTCCTCCGTCTCCTTGCCTGCCTTCCTCTCTATTTATCTACTTATTTATCTACCTACATACCTACCTCTCTCTCTGCCTGCCTGCCTGCCTGTCTATTTACCTACCTATCTCTATATCTACCTACCTAGCTCTATATCTTATTTACCTACCTATCTCTCTACCTACCTACCTACCTACCTCATTTACCTATCTACCAACCTCTCTATTTACCTACCTACTTATCTACCTACCTACCTCTCTACCTCATTTACCTACCTACCTACCTCTCTATTTACCTACCTACGTACCTGCCTACCTGCCTGCCCGCCTTATCATCCAACAAGTTCACCTTCGGCTTTCCTAAGGAGCTGCGGCTGCTGCTTCTGCCCTTCAGTGCTGGAAGCGCCTGTCCCTTCCCTCTGCCCGTTGACTCCATCACGCTAACGCGTCTTGCCAGTTTTCTGGCGGGCACAGGCGGCCGTTCTGCCCCCCCTCCTTTCCTGACAGCTTGGGAGGGGAGGGGCTGCCGCCTTCCCCTTCCCTTCCGCCGATGACGCAGCCCCAATCTGTCGCCTGACTGCTGGTGGGGGCGTCTTCCCCGCTGACGGCTTTCCATGCTCGGCCTTAACGACTCTTGGCAGGTGGGGGGGGAGAGAGACATGGGGGGGCCCTCCCATGTCCGGTTTGGACCCCTCTCTCCCCCCCTCCCCCCCCATTTTGCTAAGGTGCACTTTGGGGAAGAGGAATGAATCATCTGAATCCGACTGACAAGCTGGCATCGGAACGAAGGCTCTTCCATCTGGACCTCGAAGCTTCACGTCGGCAGCCAGTTGTCACGGCTGCGTTGCCCAGGCTGGCTTGTCAGTGTCTTCTTTTTGCCCCCAAGATTTTGGTGGCAGGCCTAGCGTGGCCGCCTGGATCTAATTGGGGAGCTTTTGTTGGTCTTTAAAGGGATCGCGGCCAAGGGGGTCCTGTCCGCTTGCCCAAAAACGCTCTAACGGTGTGAGATCTATCCGAAAGCGCCTTTATATCCGGCCTCAGCCAATCAGGAGCTCTCGTTCCCAGGCTAGGCATGGAATAGGAGGTCTTTATACTCCTCTTTGGCCAATCAGCAGGCTGCCTTGACATGGAGTCACCCAACCAGATTGCTGCTCTCTGCTGTTCCCCTAGAAGGGGCTGCTGACCATTGTCCTGCATTGGGGGAGGGGGCTATTAAGTCTCTTGGACTACAATTCCAGTCTCTCCTTGCCTACCTGAAGGTCAATGGGAGTTGTAATCCAACTTTTAGAAGATGCATTTTCTTGGGTCCTCTGCCATGCTGGCCTCCCTATTTTAAGTTGTTTATCCGTTGGAATATCAAGTTAGTAGACTTGTTCAGCAACTTCCAGGCATGGAAAAGGCTTCAGTTATGGAATTGTTCTTCCTGTGGGCCGGGGGAATGAAGCCTCAGTCTTGGCTTGCTATAAATATCGGGGGGGGGGGGGGGTTTTTGGGGTCTAGATAAAGCCAATTTGGTCTAGAAGTTAAGGCATCAGGCTAGAAAGCAGGAGACTGTGAATTCTAGTGCAGACTTATGAAAGCCAGCTAGGCGACTTTGGGCCGATCACCAGGAGACGGTGAGTTCTAGTCCCGCCTTAGACATGAAAGACGAGTGGGTGACTTTAAGCCAATCTGTCTCTCTCGGCCCCCAATATACCTTACAGGGCTGTTGTGGGGAAAATTGGAGGCGGAGAAAGCATCAGGTTTGTTCTTCTCCTAATTTATAACAAGTAATAAAAAAGACCTGGTGCAGATGAATAAATGCGAGTCTTAAATGCGAGAATCAGTTGTCAAGCATCGGATCGTGGCCGCAGGGAGGCCGTGAACGGTCGTTAAGGGTGAAAAACGGCTGCGAGTCAGCCTATTTTTTTTTTTTTAGTGCCCTGGGCGAACCCCTTGTGAAACTCCCGCCGTGGGTCTGGGAGGGAAGGGCTGTGTGGTTGCGTCTTGCTGAAATGCAGCAGGAGGCGTGCACAATTCGACAAGCGGCAGGCCTGGGAGCGGATGGTGTCAGGAGGCAGCTGGCCTTAATTGCACCAGCCAGAGTGGTGGTGGGGAAATGAAGAACCCCAAAAGACCCCACAGTGGTGGAAACACCATAATGAGGGCTGATATATTTGCATACTCATTATGCCTTTGCATGGTGTTCTGCCTTGATCTGCTTAAACTAATAACCCGTTTTGGCAGGGCGCGGGATTCGACACAGCCGCAAGTTGTGCCAAGCGCTGCTGGCTGGAGTAAAGCCTTCCTCGTCTCTCTCCCCCCCCCCCCTCAATCCGCTCCTTGAATTGGAACCCAGTATCTTGGCATAACGTCGCCTAATAAGCTGAAGTGCGTGGTCCAATCCAATCACCACCACCTCCGCTCTGGTTTTTTGGCAGAGCAGAAGGGAACTGGAGGAAGGAGTGGAGATAATGAAGTGGATGAGGACTGTTAGAGTGGGAAGGCGGGGG
>NW_020716953.1:300745-326423 GCF_900518725.1 Notechis scutatus | reverse complement strand
GGACACCCCTGCTCTAGAACTCCAAGTACCCCACAGTTCAGTCCTGAGCCTATCACTATTCCATACCTATTGGTGCCTAAATATTTACCACCCAATAAAAACCTCCTCCTTGACTCATCCTGCTCTAATTTTTGCTTCTCCTCTCCTTAAGCGTTGCCACCAAAGGAATTTGCCGGCTGTTTCATCCCAGTGTCTAAACACACAGCGAAACACGGCTATGAAACTCCACTTCACAAAACCTTTCAGCTTTCCAGGATAGATTTCTTTCCCTTTCTTTTTCTTTTGAGAGGTGCGCGAGCCATCTGCAAAATTAGCTTATATATCTGCGTGCATGTACACACAGGCAGTCAGGGGGACGGCGAATATATGGATATAATGGATTGCAGATCAGATCCGGAGAGACAGTTTCACGCCTGGGGCACGGCATGGCATCAAATCTAATTGCCCTTTCTGTTCGTAAATGGAGCCGCGTGGAAATTTATCCTGACAAATTCAGTGTGGCAAACGAGGCAGAAAGAACCCCATGTGCTGGTCGTTCGTGGCACACAGGTCTGGTTTGTTTTGGGGTTTGGGTTTTGTTTTTGTTTTTTGCTTTTTTTTTTTAAATCATTGATCACTTTCTTTGTTTCCTGTCTCTTTAATGGGCCAAGTGGAACTAACAAGTGGGAACCAGCAGAGATATTCATGGCAATTTTGAGCACTTTTCAAGAGCTGGTCGTTTTTTCTCTCTCTCTCTCTCTTGATGTTACTTTGTTGTTCTTAGGAGTTCTGGGCAGTTGAGCATGACGAAAACACAGTCCACCCAGATGGTCGCTATTTCGTCTTTGTGGGTCAAAATTTTTCCTAGGAAGCGGTTGTCCCTTTTATTTGCTTCAAGTCCTATTTCTTTTTTGACTTTTGGGATAACCTGAAAAGCCTCCCATAATGGCTTGCGGTGTGTGGGGAAAGTTGTACAACTCTAAAAGGGAAGAGAAGAGGAAGAATGTCAACTCATAAAACATTTTGTATACACGTTTTATAGTTGACAACAGAAAGAAGTGTGGGGTAGTTTCAAAGAGCAGATGGCAGTGTGGAATCGAAAGTACATTCCATTCATATTTTCTTCAAAGACTGATTAGATGACTGAAGCTTCTGTTGTCCAAAAATCTAATTGGAGAGCATGATTGATGACTCTGGGCTATGGACATGTTTTGTTGGATGATACACCCAAAGGGGTGGGAGGGGGGAAAGCAGGATCAAGGGTGACAGTGAATTACGTATCTCAGAGTTGGCTGCTCCCAAGCTAATGCCAGAATGTTACCTAATTGAACTGCCTTCGGGGAAGGAAAAAAATGGTGTGTTTATTTAACATTTTAATACCCCACTTTTTATTTTGTTTGGGGTTTGTGTGTGTGTGTGTGTGTGTGTGTGTGTGAGTCCTTTGGTGGGTGTGATGGATATTTCTTCTGCGGCGCTTGCAAAGAAGAAATGCATGAAGGAAAAAAATATCAAAGGAGCATGCCGACACCAACATTTGTGTGCGCCTGTTATTTCTGCATGTTTCGTACCCCCCCCCTCTCTCTCTCTTGGTACTTTTCAGTGAGACTTAGAAGTGGCATGAACCGCTGAGACAGTTGCAAAGTGACAGCGTTGTTGTCACCCAAATAATTCCAGTTTGTTGTTCTGCAAGGGCTTTATCACAAGAGAGAGAATGCCCATTCAAGGGCGACATCGTCTCAGGGCATGTGCGACCCCCGTGCCCACCACCCAACTTCCCCGATCTTCGCCCTGCTGTGTGAATGAAGTGGGCTGATCTGATCTGTTGGCCACAGACTGGAAAATAGGAGACGTGTTGGGGGTGAGGACGGGCGAACTCTCCTGTTGGATCAATGATGAGAGGCTGGATCACCCAGGCAAACATTTCTGGGAGGGCATTAAAAAACAGAAATGAAACATGCAGAGGTCAGAGTTATAGCTAAGAAACACCAGTGTTGTCCACTTGGCTTTGCCATAGATGAGAAGCAGACCAGAAGGGACGATGGTATTTCCTGTTTAAATCCCATTCCAATAGACCCAGGAGTTGGCAACCTTTGGCTCTGGAGCCGCATGTGGCTCTTTCGTCCCTTTGCTGAGGCTCCCTGTCACCGGTCAGCGCCACAATTTTGAGTTTCCAGTTAAGTTGGGGAGGGAAGCACGGAGCGCCAGGAGGAGACTCTATGGCAAAGGGTGGGTTTATTTTTATTTTTTATTTTTTCCTTTTCTAATTCCAGCATTTCAGAGATGAAAATGGAACAGATTTTGTCAAACTTAATGAAAGATGACCGCTTCAAAGGAAACCTGGAGAGATCTAAGGTCGGTTTTTCTCAGAGACGCGGTTTCTTTCTCCGTCTGATTTCATTCCAATTTCCTCTTCTTCTTTTTTAATCTGCAAGAGCAAAAGACTAGTTTGCGAGTTTTTGCCTAATTTTATGACCTTCCCCCCCTCCCTCGGCGATTTTCAGCCCGTTTGAAGCCATTTTCCCCTTCCGGAGGTTCGAGGGAAGCCTCTGGAGCCTCTGCAGACTGAAAACGGGCCCGTTTTTTCACCCTCCCGAGGCTGCAGAGGCTTCCCTTGAACCTCCAGGAGGGCGAAAACAGCCTCCACTGGGCCGAAAATCAACCTGGAGGCGCAGGCATGCGCAGTGCAGGTAAGTTTGACTGGGGCTCGCATGCCCATGCAAATGGCTCTGCCATAGGTTCACCATCACGGCCTTAGGCCAAGGGTCTTCCGAGACTTGTGGACTTCCAACGCCCAGAATTCCCGAGCTAACCTGACTGGAGGAGGAGGAATTCTGGGAGTTGGAAGCCCACAAGTCTTAAAGCTGTCAGGTTTGGAGACCCCCTTAAGCAATGCAAGGGGGGGGGTGGGGCAAAGGAAAGGAGAAGCGAGATCTCAAGGTGCTGAGGACCTCTTTCATTAGACGGGCCTCCAGGTGCGAAGCTGAAAACGTTGTCAAAAGGTTTTCTCACCTTTGGCCCCAGTAACTCGGATAGGAAGGCGCGGAGGAGGGCTGGTGGAAACGGACGGCCGTTGGGTGGCCTTTCCTGGTTTGAGCTTTGCAGTGAGGATCCTGATGAAAAAGGTGGGATGCAGAAGTGAAAAGGCTCCGGTGGGTTTTGCACCCCACTTCCCTTCCCCCGGTAGAAGATCCGTGCGTGCGTCGAGGGTTTCTTCAAAGCCTGCCCAAACTTTTCATTGAACTTTTGAGGGTCCCTTCTTGAGAGGGTGGGTTGGAGGTGGGTTCCTGGTCTGGTCTACTTGCGGGGGTTGATGGGTGGAGGTGGAGGTGGATGGAGTTAGATTGAGGTGGAGGTGGAGGTGGTGATGGAGACGATGGAGATGGACGTGGACAGATTTCTGTCTTGGCATGTGAATGTTTCAAGATGCTTCATCGTTTGTGACTGGAGAAGGGTTCAAAAGATGCCCAATCCCACCCATTGCATTTTTCGTAGCTCTTCAAAGAAAAGGGGGCAGTTGGCATCTTGATAGTTGATTTGTCTTTTTATATCCTTCCTTCCTTTTCTTTCTCCCTTCTCTTTTCTTCCTTCCTTTTCTTTCTCCCTTTCCTCC
The DNA here is from genome assembly GCF_900518725.1 of Notechis scutatus. Next base: position 322,834 of record NW_020716953.1, on the reverse strand, counting down.
CTCCCTTTTTTCTTTCCTTTCCTTTTCTTTCTCCCTTTCCCTCCCTCCCTTTTTTCTTTCCTTTCCTTTCCTTTCTTCCTTTCCCTCCCTCCCTCCCTTCCTTCCTTCCTTCTCTCTTTCTCATTCTACCTCTTTCTCTCTCTCTCTCTCCTTCCTGGAGAAAGGAAGAAGCGATACCTCATTTTTGAAGCCTAAAAGATAAGGAACTCGGGCCTAGGAGAAAGCGGATAGTGAGAAGTCCTTTGTAATATATTGCCATATTATTACTAAATCCCCAGACAGACTTGGCATAGCTCAAGTCACCTGTCACTTAAATTTGAGGTCCCTTTAATTTTCTCCCGGAATTTGCGCTGGGCTGTCTTTAAATTAAGTCCTTTATTGGAAGCCTGAAATCTTCCCTTGCTTCCTTGGCGCTGGCGTCTATTCTGAGCTCGGTTGCGGAAAAGTATACAATAACCATCAGTGGGATTTGGAGAGGTGTGAGGCTGTGTTTATTTAACACTCGGGGGGGGATTTTTCGAGTTTATTTGGTCCTCACTGCCCGCTTTCAATAATGCTTTGACAACCGGTCTGCCCTTCTCATTAATTTTAAACAGTTAAAACACGGGGAGGAGGAGGGGCAGGAATGGGGGGAAAAAGTTTTTCATTATTAAAGTGCTTTACTTTTTAATAACAGAGGATTCTGGACGTCAGGGGGAAAGGGCAGCTTCGCTTAATTTCACATTCATATTAAAAAAAAAGAGAGAGAACACACACACACGCCCGCACGCACACCGGGAAGGTAGATGACACTGTGTGCAACCCAACAGGGCTTGAAAAATGAAAAAAAGAAAAAGAAGAGAAAAGCTGGATTGACGAATGCCGGGAGCCTCCGGGAGCAAGGAAGGAGGGGGAAACGACTTAGTATTTTGCCAAGACAGGTTTTAAAGACCAGTTTTTAAATATGATTTGTACATCACTTTTCTTTTAACAAAATAATAATGCAGAAAGTCTACGCAAATCTATATTGGGGTGACATTTTACCTTCCTTACTTCTCCTGTGGTCCATTTTTCTTTCCCACCCACGGCCCCCCAAGGAAATCAAAGGGACATTTTTTTTTGTGCTATCACAACAACCTGACAGAGCAGTCCAGGTGTAAGGAAGAAGAAGAAGAAAAAAACAGAGAAATTGTTTGGTTTGGGCTTGGCGTCATATGGGGATCCATCCTGGTTTACCCATCCTGGTTTTACTGTTTGCAAAGGTGTCTAAAGGCAGCCTGCAATATCCTGGTCCACAAATCAGGATTCACGCCCGACTTTAAAGAGGGTTACGGTCTGGATTGAGCTACTTGTGGGTTTTTGCAACGCTGAACCGAGTGACCTAGGGTCATTTTTCATTCGTAACGACCGTTGCAGCCTTCCCATGGTCACGTGGGGATTAAAATTCGGACATTTGTCTACTGATTCTTACTTATGACAGCTGCAGTATATGTTTTGTTTAATAGTTTAATCATTACATACCATTAAACTATAAATAGTATCTGTTTAATAATCATAAAAAAAAAAATAGAATTGAACTTAGGAAATCAAGGGGATTTTAATCGTTACACTTGCCAAAGAGTTCTGTATTACTTTAAAGCCAGATAAATTGAAGTAGTCGTTACTGTTGCTATCTTAATTGCTTTGTTTTCGCCGCTTTGGATAAATATTCCTGTATTTGGATACTTCTATTGCTAGTGTGCCCAACAGGCATAAAGTAGGTTAGGTGGCAGAGTTTTCTCTCTTGCTTTTTGACTGTGCTTAAAAGTTTTCCCACTTCTTCCCTGTTCAGAAGAGCCAGCAGGGAGATGTCCAGGAAATACACCGAAGGGCTACCGTAATGCAGACCGAATTTGAGGATTTCATCCATTCCAGTGCTAAAACCATCCGATGGGCCAAAAAAGGTCAGGAATTTCCTTCCCTAACTCTCCGAGTTTAAGGGGGACGAGAGCAACTTTAATTTTCTTTTCTTTTTTTCTTAGTACAAAGCATGCCAGATAGTCCTTAACTTATTTCCATTTGTTTGGCAACTGTGATAAAAATAAAAAAGCAACTGGAGACAGTGAACAAGAGCTTTATTATTAAGCTTTTGCAAAAGGGAATTCTGCTCATGGCAGAAGACATTTCCCCCAGGAGGGCTGGGGTTTATATACAGGTTCAAATATACAGTCTCTGCCCCTTTCCTGGGTTCACAATCTATCCAAGCTACGTATCTCCCTACACCACACCCATATTATTGTAGCATACCACCTGTTTCCTTATCCTTGGAAACTACCCTCATTCTCATGGCTTCCTGTTATGGTCCTGTTATGACCTTCTGTAATACGGTAGATCATTAACCAGTTCCTTTTGGGTAATGATAACCTAGCATCTCCTTCTCATCTCCTTATGCCAAAAAATACAGACTTGCCATTACTTTAGGACATAAACAAGTTACAAAACAGTACATGTTTATTAGATATAGTTATATAACTGTCCAATAATCATTTCACAGTTCGTATATCAGATAAACATGGACTCTCTTCTGTTCTTCATTTTCTCAGGTGTAACTCACAATATGTAATTTTCACATATAACAGCAACTGTTTATAGTTACGACAGTGCTGGGAAAAGTGGCTTACGACCACAACATCCCCGTGATCAAAATTCGGCCGTTTGGCAACTGACTCATGTTTATGACGGTTGCAGCCTCCCGACGTCACATTCCCCCTTTTGCGACCCTCTGACATTAACCCGTGTTACTGACTCCACCACTGCAGTGATTCACTTAACGACTGGTAGGTAGTCCTCGACTTACCGACCACAGCTGATCCCGAAATTTCTTTATTTGAAGTATGCTTATTTTCTTTTATCATAAAAGGTGAAATACAAAACAGAAAACAAACATACAAAAAAAAAAAATCTGTCCAGCACTTAAAACAACAACAAAAAAATGGTGTACAAAAAAAAAGAGAGGGAGAAAAAAGAGATGAATTTAACATAAAACTTACGACCACAATTCAGCCCAAAATTTCCGTTGCTAAGCGAGACTGTTGTTAAATGAGTTTTGCTCCATTCTACGACCGCCCTTGCCACCGTTGTTAAGTGAATCCCTGCAGTTGTTAAATTAGTCCCATTGTCGTTAAGTGAATCCGGCTTTTCCCCCTTTGCTTGTCGGAAGGTTGCAAAAGGAGATCCCGTGACCCCGCCAGGACACTGCCGCCGTCATAAAGACGAGTCAGTTGTCAAGCATTTGAATTTTGATCGCGGAAATATGGGGGAATCCTGCAACGGTCGTTCGGTGTGAAAGACGATGATAAGTCACCCTTTTCAGCGTTGGACACTAAACAAAATGGTTGTAAGTCAAGAATTAGCTCAGGTAGAATTACCGGGCAGGTGTGCTGCTGCCGGCCTCTGAGATGCATCGGATGCTTTCAGCCTGTGAAATAACTCGCTCCAAAACCCAAAAGGGTTGGAACTTCCGGCTCCCGAGTTTATATGGGCAACGCCAGGCGAGTTTTCGTGGCTTTAACCAAAAGCAGGGCCGTCTCACTGGAGACTTTCAAGGAGAGATTGGGCTGCCATTTGTCAGAAATGGTGTAGGGTCTCCCGCTTGGGTGGGGGGTTGGACTGGATGACCTATAAGGTCCCTTCCAACTCTGATTCTCTGTACCTGAGTGGCGTCCTTAAGCGGAACGGAAGCGTTGGGTGTCTCTGGCCGGGGCGGCTGTTTCCAGCACAAGAGCTGCAGTCCCGGCTTCTCCACGGCCCATATTGGCATCGGCAGGTTCTGCCACGAGGCTCCCATAAAACCCAGACGGGACGTGCTCCCCCCCTGCCAGCCTAGGGGCAGGATAAAGGCCAAGCGTTTTCCGATGGGCCCTTAAAAGGCCTCCCGTCCTGTCTGTGCCTTTCTCCCTCCCTCCTGTTTTTATTTCTTATTATTATTATTATTCACAAAAAACAACAGTGTACACTGCAAATGAGATAACTAGGCTGAGTTTCGTATCACAAATCACTAGTCGAACACTTCCCAAGCATGATGATGATGATGATGATGACTATTATTATTATTATTATTATTATTTGCAAAGCTGCCCCCTCCCTCCTCCTCTTCCCTCCCTCCCCCTGCCAGTTGCTCTTCCTCTCGCTGCATGCCGGTCCCCCTGCCGTGCCCCCTTTCCAGCTGGCATCCACCAGCCACCCTTCTCCAGCCCAGCCAAGAGCGGTGAATAATTAACACAGCAGCTGGACTCTGAGGTGGATGGCAGGGAATCAAACGGAAACGGCGCCAAAGGCTCAGCCTGCCGGCGGTTCCTCGGCCTGTCCTTTCCCGAACCCCAGCCCCGAGGAGGGGAGCGGGGGGGGGGGCCTCTGGACCGAGTTGGTGTGGATGACCGGTTGTGGATCGGGGTCTCCTTGGCAGAGTTTTTAATCTGTGGCCGGTGAGATTTTGGGGGTGGAGAAGGCACCGGAAGGGGAGAGGAGGAAAGAAAGAGAATGAGGGAGAAAAAAGATGGGAAGGAAAGAAGGAGAAAGAGAAAGGAAAGATGGATAGCAAAAGGTTCTGAGGAAGGAGGGAGGGAAGGAAAGCGAGAAAGAGGAAGGAAGGAAGAGAAAGAAAGAAAAGATGGATAGAAAACGATTCTAAGGAAGGAAGGAAGGAAGGAAGGAAGGAAGGGAAGAGAGAGGACGAGAAAGAAAAGATGGATAGCAAATAATTCAGAGAGAAGGAGGGAAGGAAAGAGAAAGAAAGAAAGAAAAGAAAGAAGAAAGAAAGAAAGAAAGAAAGGATAGAAAACAATTCTAAGGAAAGAAGGAAGGGAAGAGAGAAAGAAAGAAAAGGTGGATAGAAAAAAATTGGAGAGAGGGAGGGAAGGAAGGAAAGAGAAAGGAAAAAAAGATAGAAAACGATTCTAAGGAAAGAAGGAATGGAGCAGAGAAAGAAAGAAGGAAAGAAAGAAAAGATGGATAGAAAAAGATTCGGAGGGAGGGAGGAAAGGAAGGAAGGAAAGAGAAAGAAAAGATGGATATAAGAAGATTCTAAGGAAAGAAAGATAGAACAAGATTCTGATGAAGAAGGAAGGAAGGAGAAAGAAAAGATAGAAAAAGATTCAGAAGGAAGAGAGGGGGAGAGAGAAAGAAAAGGTGGCTAGAAAAAGATTCTGAGGGAGGGAGGAAGGAAGCCTTTTTCTCCTAATCCCTGTGGACTAGAAAACTTGCCTTTTGTGCTCTTTCAGAGGGCTGTTTTTATAAACCCCATCCTAAAATTTCAAACCCTTTTTCCTTTGATCAATATGGACTATAAACTTGCCACCGGAGGAGCCGTTTCAGAGGCTTTGAGATGTCACTTGGCTCCCAATACCTGAAGTGGGCATCTTAAAACCCCGTATTTTACCTCACAATTCCTTCTCCTCCTCTACCCCCCCCCCCCCAAAAAAAAGAAAATGGAGGCTGGGAAAGGAGAGAGGAGGGGGCTGCCGCCCTTGGTTATTCCCTCACTGATTGGGAAATGGAGTTCGCTTTGCTTGGCAAACAGAGATTCCCCAAGTTCTTCTGGAGCTGAGCCTGCTAAAATGACATTTTTATTACTGTTCGTAAACCACAATCTCCCGCCGCAGGGAGGTTTAGGCTTAAGCTCTGCACAAATAAACCGGTGTTCCGGCTCAGGAAGGAAGGGCGGAAAGAGGGGTGGGGAGGGGTCGGCAGGAGGGGGGAGGGCAGCTGGGGTCAGCCTCGAGGGCTGGAGAGAGAGGGTGTCCACCAAGGGGTCTCCCTCCGGCCCTTGGGGTTTTCAGGCCGTTTGAAGCCTCGGGGGTTCCATGTTCCTCGGAGGGATGGAGGCAGTCCTGGTCTTCGGACCACAGTGGAGCCCCAAATTTCCATCACTAAGCAAGACCGTTGTTAAAGCGAGTTTGGCTTCCCCATTGACTTGGCTTGTCACGTGGCGTGCGCACACACACATACACACACACACACAGACACTGCAGCCATCATAAATACATGGATTTGGTTGTCCAGTCTTTTTTGGGGAAGGAAGGAAGGAAGGAAGGAAGGAAGGAAGGAAGGAAGGAAGGAATAGAGATATAGAGGAAAGAAAGAAAGAGATGGTTGGTTGGAAGGTTGGATGGATGATAACTAGGTAGATAGATAGATAGATAGATAGATAGATAGATAGATAGATAGATAGAGGAAAGAAAGGGATGGATGATAAAGAAAAGGAAAGAAAGAAAGAGGGATGGATGGTCTATATAGAGAGGGGGGGAGAGAGGGGAGGGAGAGAAAAAAGAAAAAGGAAGGAAGGAAAAAAGAGAGAGAGATAGAGATATAAAGAAAAGAAAGATGGTTGGATGGATGGATGATAGGGAGATGGGTAGGTAGGTAGATAGGATAGAGATGATAGATAGATAGATATGATAGAAAACGTATGTTATGATTCTTGATTCTTAACGAATGTATCTTTTCTTTTATGTATACTGAGAGTATTTACACCAAGACAAATTCCTTGTGTGTCCAATCACACTCGACCAATAAAGTACTCAATTCAATTCAAAACGTTTTGCTTCTCATCCATGAGGCTTCCTCAGTTCTGACTGTCAAAACGGAGGAAGCTTCTTGGATGAGAAGCAAAACATCTTTTTTTAAAAAAACAACTTTTTAAGATTTAAGTCTTTTGACCTGGATGGTTTGACCATCTCCATAGACCTTTGAGCGACTCTGAGATGTCTTCATTGGCTCCTCTCGTCTTGCAGCCCTGCAGTCCTTCATTCGCTCGTACGCCACCTATCCCGCCAACCTCAAGCCCATCTTCCACATCCGGGCTCTGCATTTGGGTCACGTGGCTAAGAGTTTCGGCCTCCGCGATGCCCCTGGGAACCTTGGCGCTGTGGCTGGAGCCCCTCAGCAGGGAAAGAAGCAGAAAAGGTACAGAGCCAGGTAACTTTTCTCCTTTTCTTTTCTTTTCTTTTTTCTTTTCTTTTCTTTTCTTTTCTTTTCTTTTCTTTTCTTTTCTTTTCTTTTCTTCTCTTCTCTTCTCTTCTCTTCTCTTCTCTTCTCTTCTCTTCTCTTCCCTTCCCTTCCCTTCCCTTCCCTTTTCCTTTTCCTTTTCCTTTTCCTTTTCCTTTTCCTTTTCCTTTTCCTTTCCTTTGACCTATCTTATTTATTCAGTTTTTATATGCCGCTCAATTCGTGATCCGCTGACTCTGGCTGGCTGACCCATGAAGAGGTTTCCAAACACACACATACAACCCGCCCCCCCCCCCCCCTCAAAGTTCCAAACCTTAAAATCCACGTGGACGCCATAAAAGAGTCAAGACAAATAAGTGTTGGGAGGGATTTCTCTTCCCCTCGCACCACCTTGTGTGGATTGGGAGACCCCAGGGTTCCCACAAAGACATCCCCCACCCCTTAATCCAAACTCCCCCCCCCCCTTTTTCTTTCCTTGACAGGGACCAGAAACGGGCTGGGCTGAATTTGAGCCAAATTAAGTGAAATGGGCTGTGTCTCTCTCTCTCTCTGTGTGTGTGTAGAGAGAGGGAGGGGAGGAATGTCTCTAAACATTGTCGTCTCTCCCTCTCCAGAACCTGCTAAGGACCCCCATGTTTTTTGGGGGGGTGGCTGACCCTCGCCAGCAGATGGGCAGCACGACAAGCGAGTTGTGTGTGGGGGGATTTAAAGGAGCTTTATTGAGTGAATAGCAGCCTGATTAGCCGATAAAGGACATGTAAGATGGGATGGGGGCTGCCTTTGAAGTCTCGGGCGGCCCAGCGGGGAGCGGGCTTGACTGACACCAAAAGTCTCTTCGGATTACTGCCACACAATGTTTTTCCTCTGTTCCTGCAAGCTTGTTATTCTCTTAAATTCCCTTTCCCTACACACACCCCCCCAAGGGCCTAGAAGAAAAATAGAAGGCACCAGATACCCAAGCATCCCCTCGTTCACACCCCTGCAAGGGGATAAAGCTTCCCGCGCTTTCCTTTTTCCAGAAACCCGGCCTGGCCTTCCCTCTCGGCGCGGGGAGCCCCAAACGCTTTTCAAATAAATAAATTTCATCTATTTAAAAAAACAAACAAACACATTTTATAAATGTATAAAGTCCGTCGTTTTAGAGGCCACGCTTGAGGATCCAAACTCTGTAAAGGACCTTGGAATACTCACCTCTAATGATCTAAGTGCCAGAGCCCACTGTAACTACATAGCCAAAAAGGCGTTAAGAGTTGTTAACCTAATCCTACGTAGCTTTTTCTCTGGTAATATCACACTAATAACTAAAGCATACAAAACATTTGCTAGACCAATACTCGAATGCAGCGCATCAGTCTGGAACCCGCATTACGTATCTGATATTAACACAATTGAAAAAGTCTAGAAAAGTTACAAGAAGGAGGAAGAAAGCAACACAAACCAGGCAAGAGAAGGGCTGGAGGATGTCCGCAGATATCAGAACACACACTGGGAAGGACGCCAAACTCAGAGAGGAACCATAAACTAGAGATATTTCCATGCTTTGTTTCCAGCACTCACCCATACGCATGTCCGTCCTCTTATCCAGTTGTCACAGCTGCAGCCCATGAAGAGGATCGAGGCCCTCTCCTCCCGAGTAGACCATGTCTCTCCCTTATCCTCTCCTCCCTGCGTGCCCTAGGATGGGGAGGGGATGGGCCTGGGTCCTCCTCTGGCTGCCCAGCGGCCTCTGCCCTTCCCCAGCCTCCTCCCCAACCTCCGGAGCCACACTTCCACTCCCTGTCGGCTGTTCCTCCTCTCCCTCAGAGTCAGTCTCCACAGGGGGAATGACAGCCCATTTTTTTGGCCTCCCAAGCCTGCAGAGGCTTCCTTCAAGGTCAAAAATGGCCTCAAACAAGCCAAAAATCCGCTGGGAGGCGCGCGAATGCACAGTGCAGGTAAGTTTGGCTCACGTGCCCACACAAATGGCTCCGCGTGCCACCTGTGGCATGTGTGCCATGGGTTCTCCATCACGGTGATAGAACACTTCCAATATTTGAGAGGCTGCCACAGAGAAAGGGGGGCTCAACTATTCTCCAAAGCACCTGAGGGTGGGACAAGAAGTAACGGGTGGAAACTGACCCAGGAGAGATTCAACCTGGAAATAAGGAGGCATTTCTCGACAGTGAAAACAGTCAACCAAATGGGACAGAAGTTGCTTTTGGAAGTTGTGGGCGCTCCATCATTGGAGGTCTTCAAGAAGAGACTGGACAGCCGTTTATCCGGAATGGGATAGAATCTCCTGCCTGGGGTTGGACTAGAAGACCCCCAAGGTCCCTTCCAAGCCTATTTTTCTAACCTGCTCACCGATGCTCCAAAAACCACCTTTTTTTCCCCCCAACCAAGTTCTGGTGGCCCAAGAGTGCAGCTGGATCTGCTTCTCCTGGCAAAGCCATTGCCTACGGCCTATCAGCTCAGGAGCGGCTGGGCTGCCAATTTCCTCGTGGCATTTACGGGGCCTTAATATCACTTAATTAGAGGCAGGGAGAACTGGAATCCTTCCCAGGAGGTGGAGTGGGGTTTTTTTCCCCCCACGCTTCTCTGTTCAGCAGTCAGACTGATGCTATCAACAGAAAAGTCTCTCTTCCCCTATTTTCTTTTTAAAAATAAAAAATCGTCAAGGCTGGTCTCCGGTTGAAAATATAGGAGGGTTTGGTTTTTTCCAAATCAGTTTGGCTCCGGATTGCAGAGGGTCCGGGTAGTCCTCCACTTACGACCACAGTTGAGCCCAGAATCCCTGTTGCTAAGCAAGACGTTTGCTCAGTGAGTTTTGCCCCCCGTTTTACGATCTTTCCTGCCACTTCTTTGTTAAGTGAATCCCTGTGGGTGTTAAAGTGAGTTACAACATCGTTGAGTGAATCCGTCTTCTCTCCCGTTGAGTCTGCTGGTCAGAAGGTCGCAAAAGGGGACCGCGTGACTTCTCCCTGGGACACACTGCGACCATCGTAAACATGAGTCCAGTTGCCAAGCATCCGAATGTATATCGCTTGACCATGGGGATGCGGCAACAGTCATAAGTAAAATGGCCATAAGCCACTTTTTCAATGCTGTTGTAACTTTGAATGGTCACTAAATGAACCGTAGCAAGTCGAAGGCTACCTCTAAAAATGTGACTGGCCAAATGGAACTTGGTGGACTCATTTGTGCGATGACCCAAAGGGGTGTGGCACAAAAGCAACAAAGTCACGAAAGTAGGTAAAGTCCCTTTAATACCTCCAACTTGGCCCCCAATGTCCAGTTATCATCAGCTGGAGAAAAAACTCTCCCAAGAACAGTTTTCAAAGGGAAGAAATTCAGTCCGAACCCAAAGTCCATATAGTTTATAAATAAAAAGCAACACAAACCACACTGCAGCAATTAACGAGACAGGGCAGGATAAGGAATTGCAGACTTCAAAAGATAACAAAATACACACAGTTGGGAGGACGCCAGAACCCAGATAAGACGTGACAAACAAAGATAATGCACGCTTTGCTTCCAGCAAAGTGCTGTGCACAAACACCTTTTTTATCCTGTTTTCCCAGCTGCAGCTAATGAAGGGGATCAGGGCCCTTTTCTCCCCCGTAAGCCACGTTGCTCCCTTCTCCATTCCTCCCTGCGTGCCCTAGGATGAAGAGGGGGTGGGCCTGGGTCTTCCTCTGAATGCCCAGCCGGACCGTGCCCTCCCCCAGTTTCCTCCACAGCCACTGGAGCCACCCTCCCATTCCCTGTCAGCTGTTCTACCGCTCCCTCCGAATCAGATTCCAACAAGGGCAGGACAATATGTGAGGGTTGGAAAAGAAAATCAATGAAGCCTTTTCTCCAGAAAACCGAAACTTTACCATCTTTTTATTTATTTATTTATTCTCTCTCTCTTTTTCTCCAGGCGTGACCTTCTGAAGAAGACTCAAGTCAGACCTCGTCTCAATGTTGCCTTTGAATACTCGAGTGGTTTGGATTCCTCGGCTTCAAAGGGCAAGAGGAAGAAACGGCCGGGAAATCGGAGGGAGCAAAATTCTCCCAGCTGATCTGGGGGATCCTCAGGGGCTGGTGGACAGGATCAGCAAAGAGCTGGAGGAGAGGGATGCCCCCTTTCCGCTCTGAGAGAGGAAACCATGTTCCACCAGGATAGCCTCTTCCTTCCTGGTCTAGAAGAGAGGACCAACCAGGTTCCACCAGAAATCTAAAAGAGGAAAATAACCAGGTAGAGACCAGGAACGTCCCCTTCCTTTTGGATCTAAAAGAAGAGAACAATAAGGTTCAACCAGGAATGTCCCCTCCCTCCCTGAAGAAAAAAATTAACCAGGTTCAAGCAGAAACTTCTCTTCCCTTCCTGGTCTACAAAAGACGACCAACCAGGTTCAACCAGAAATGTCCCCTTCCTTCCTGATCTGGAAGAGGAGAATGACCAGGTTCAAGCAGGAACCATCTCTTCCTCCCTGATCTAGAAGGGGAAAAAACCAACCAGGTTCCACCAGGGTTAATTCCCCCCACGCAATTAAAGACCTATCGGCAATAAGGCAATTGCGTCTTACCAAACCTTTCAACTCAAATAGGTTTTCACTGCGGGGGGGGGGGGATTAATTCTTTAGGGAGGATTTGGGGAAACTCTGCAAGCAGACAAACCAAACCAACTGCAGTAATTTACTTAAAACCATGAGCAAAAAAAAAAAAAAAAGAGGCTGTAAAATCAGGCGCGAATCTCTTCGCAACCGCCTCGCTTAGCAACTGAAATTCTGGACATTGGCCGAGGGCTATTTTACAGAACCCAATTCCTCTTTAATACCAGGGGAACTTTCCACCTTTTGACATCAAGTCTTGGCTTCCTTCTTCGTTCAAGAGACATTTTGTAAAAGAGCCATGCAGGCCGTTCAGTTGGGCTGAATTTTTACACTTCTGAATTTGGCTTCCCCGCTTAGAAGGAAAGTTCATTTTTCAAAACTGGAGTGTAACTTTTGTGAAAGGAGTGAAGCCTTTCAAATCTAAGTTACAGAAGAGATAGACACACACACACACACCCCTACACACACAAAGCTTGCTCTTGTGTAGCTCAATACACGGAATTGTGTAAAAGCCGCCCTCCCCCCAGGGCCACTTCTGGTAAGGTGGACGGCTGTATAAGTTTTATAAATAAATTCAAATAAAACAGAAAAGATGCTTCCCAGGAAAAACTCCACAGCCAGTTTCCAATGTCTCCTGCTGAAAATGTCCCGAGTACAAAAGTAAGGCCAAGCCCATGTCGGAATTCAGAACAAATCTCACATTTCTGTTTGTTTCCGAACGCAGGCAATGGAGGAGGAGAGGAGGAAAAAGAGCTTTTTGCAGGAGAAAAATGTCATTCCAACATCGGAAGGTGTTAATGTAGATTTTGACAATCAACATTTCTAAGTGCCTTATAAAGATTCCTCTGAAAATGTACCACTTGGCTGCCTTTCATGTGGCGCTTTGTTCGAGCTGAAGTGACATTAGCAACTTGGGTTTTACCAGTTGCGTGTCAGCGAGGCGATAGGAAGCTGGCTCTCATGCTGTAGGGGCTGTCTCTCGGAATAAAATAAAATATTATTTTAATGTGCCATCAGATAGGTTTTTTTTTTCCTTTTCTTCATTGCATAAAATATTCAGAGATACATCAGGAAACCTAGCCCAGCAGGAAGTTCAATTTGAACCCCTTGGTTCGTGTTTTCCATAGCCTGAATTCAAATCAATCAACCAGAATAGAGCTGGAAGGGACCTTGGAGGTCTTCTAGTCCAACCCCTCTGAATGCAACATGAAAGCCCTTTGACTTTCGGGGGGGGGGGGGTCTTGTCTTTAATTAGGAGCAGATTTTCAATTTCACCCAAACCAGGAGATTCTCCTCTTTCCATTTCAACCGCCAGCCAAACCTCTTCAACAGGTCATTTTGAAGTGATTTTAAATTTAAAACCCCCTTTTGGGGGGGGGGGGGAGGGGGGGGGGGCCCTTCCAAGTGTCCAGCCTCTTTTCCTCAGACGGGTCTCCAGAAAGCAGATTTTCTTAATCTGTGTGGCTTTTTCAGGCGTCCGAAAAAGTTGCCCTTCATTAACGCCCGCCGGGGCCATTGCGAGAATAATGAAGTGGCCCCGAATTCTCTCCGGATGGATTTCCATTTTTTTAGAGCTATAAGACGGTGGGCTTAATTATTTCGGTCGATCCCCTGTTTCTCTCTCTCTCTTTCACCCTGATAAAAGTCCAAGTTGTTCCTTTGATAGATTTTTAATATGATTTTAAGAGAGTTTTGTTTGGCCTCATTCTTAGGCAATAAGATTAAATTTCAAGCACTTATCCCCTGGGTTTAAGTCAATCCATGTAGGCCGGTCCTTGAACAGGAGGCCTCTTTGTATTGGGGGGAGACGGGGGGGGGACCCCCTCTGTTTGCCCTGCCTTGGAAAAGAGACTGCCTTTTTTACTTCATTAACCTTAAGCTGAGGACAATCCTTGCTGGCCTTGTCTATCTCCCCCCCCCCTTTTTTTATTTAATAAGCACACACAAACTCACTCAGATGCTCACCCCTTTCAAATCCTCTCTCTCTCCACCAGTTGTGCTTTGTTATGGAAAGTTGTCATTTTTCACAAGGGCAAAGCAAGGCAGAGGGAATGAACTACGGCCGAAGCCTTATCTGTTGCAAAGAGTTCCCCAAATTCTTTTCCTGAGGTTTATGTCCCTTTCCCCTTCCTTTCCCTCCAATATGTTTGCTCAGATCTAGTGGCTAAGGCACCAGGCTGGGAGTTCTAGTCCTGCCTTAAGCACAAAAGCTTGCTGGGCGAACCCCAGGAAACGGTGAGTTCTAGTCCTGCCTTAGGATTTGAAAGCCACCTGGGGGACTTTCAGCCCGTCGTTCGCTCTCAATCCGACTCACCTCACAGGGTGGTGGTTATAGGAAAAAAAATAGGAATCTGTTGGATAGGATTGGTGCCTTGAACTATTTGTAAAAATAAGAAAAAACGAGATAACAGTGGTGCCAGGGTACTCAAGTGGTTTGAAACTCATCCAAATGTGGTGCTTGACGCATTTTGACACCAAAACTTTTTTCCCCCAGTACTTCTTGCTTGTTTGGTACCCAATGACATTGGAACTTATGACTGACAGCTGCCTTGTGACTCATTGCATTATTCCTTAAGGGGAAATTTTTCATTTGGGCCTCATTGTTTTTTGGTAATCCTCGTGCTTCCCGGAACCAATAAACAAGGAGTAGCGAGGTACCACTGTAGAAATAAATATATATATATATATATTTAAAAAAAACATGACTGAATAAATCCTGGATGGTCCAGGACCAAAAGAGAAAGAAGAGCGAGGGCTCGTGGAACTCTTGAGCCCCCAAACTGGTATTTCATCAGAATAATTTGGCCTTCCAACTTGGAGAGAAAAAGGAGAAGGGGGGAGAGAAAGGAGGGGGGGAGGATGGCAAACTGAACTGGCAAAAGAAAACCTGCTGCTCTTTTAAAAGGCTCGCAATCCATCTGCCACCTTCCCAAGATGGAAAGTGGGGGAGAGAGAGAGAGAGAGAGGGAAGGGGGGAAGAAATCTGGGGGAAACGCCCCCCCCCCTTGAAAACTCTCGGAGACCAGCTGGTGAGGAGAAATTGGCCGAAGACAGACCAGAAATACATTCCGGCTCTCTTCTCTTTCTTTCTCCCCACCCCAAAAAATATTTCCATAATTATTAAAAGCGGGGAGGACATCCATTTAGATTAGCCCCAGCTATAATTTACAGCCATTATCCTGTTTTGGAAGACAAGCGTTAATAATTCACCCAGCAAGGTTGGGAAATGATGGTGGGGAGAACATCTTCCTTATGGCCATCTCCCACCCTGGGTTTTGCAAAGAAGAGGGGGCTTGAATGAGGAAGGGGAGAAAGGACACCCACCCACCCCAAAAAACGAAGGAGTTCCTTTTAAAAAAGTAAAAGGGGAAAGTGGTTCTAAAGGATCATTAAAGCAGCCTTCTCACCTCTGGTCCAGCTTTGGTTCCCCACAGTTACAGGTAGTCCTCGAATTATGACCACAACTGAGCCCAAAAATTGGCGAAGTGACTTTTGCCCACATCTTACGCCCTTTCTTGGCCACGTTCGTTAAGTGAATCGCTGGTTGTTAAGTGAAACTAGCTTTCCCCCATTGACTTGACCCACTTGACCCACTTGCCTCGCCTGGGCACCGGGCTGCTTCTTTCCGCTTCTTTCTTCCTTCTGCTTTTGGCTGCACGCAAGGAAAGCAGCAAAAGTCTTTCTTTCTCTCCCCCAAACTCCGCCAGAACTGAGTCTTTGGGACCCTGCAAGGCCTCCTGTTCCAAGAGGCTGCGCCAGCAAAGACTCACTTCTGGCGGAGTTTGGGGGAGAGAAAGAAAGACTTCTGCGGCTCCTGCTGCTTTCCTTGCATGAAGCCAAAAGTCTCTCCCTCTCTCCCCCTGAGAACGGAGCTGGAGACAGTATCCTGCGATCCCAAATAAAGAATGAGTGATTGGTAGGGAAATGGGGTGGGGAATTTTCCTGCAGACTTTTGGGGGGATTTTCCCAGGGTCTCTGGTCCGCGGGATTTAAAATGATGAGTTTGGTGGTCCCTGAGGTCCAAAAGGTTGGCGACCCCTGGTCTAGTCCAGCACTCTGCTCAGGCAGCAGACCCTAGACCATTTCAGACAAATGATTGTCCAATCTCTTCTTAAAAACCTCCCGTGTTGAATCAACCACTCCTTAAGTTACAGCCTGGAAGACACCCCACTGGGTAGTCCATGACTTACAGTTTCTTATTTAGCAACCGAAATAAGGGTGGTAAAAATAACGTACGACCATTTTTTACCCTTACGACCTTTCAAGCCTCCCCCACAGTCACGCTATCAACGTAACCTTTAACCAATGTAACAATGGCAGCCGTTCGTTTCACAACAATGGCAAGGTAGGTCGCAAAGTGAGGCGAAACTCAATAAATATCTCACTTAGGGACAGAAAGGTTGGGCTCCGTCGAGAAGCTGGTAAAACCTGGGTGGTTTGCTTGCTTTTGACTAAAAAGAGGGAGAGAGAGAGAGAGCTTTTGAAACGGTGTTGAGCTACGGTAAAATATTTCTCCCGCCTGTGAGAAGAACGGCCATTTCCCCTGCATAAAATCCTTCGGGCTTTTCAACTCTCTTTGATGTTTCAACCAGATTTTTCCGCTCGTAAAAAATCAAAAAGCTTGTTTATTTCCACATTCTGGAAAGGAAAAAAAAGAGAACGAGATTTTTTTGTTCGTTGTTGTTTTTAATCTGAGTTCTTCTAAAGCAGAATTCTCCTCCCGCCCCCCCCCCACTTCCATTATAAAATCCAAAAAACAGAGAGAATCCCACAGTTGGTACAGACTTTAACAAGACACACTTACACAAATACACCCTCGGGTGGGCTCACCATAAATAATATACTTTGTGCACACAAGTTATTTACAACGGCAACCCAAAAAAATAATATTACAAATTAAAAAAAAAAACCACAGACCTCTTTTTTTTTAAAAAAAAAAAGAAGGAACATTGTCCTGAAAAATCCTTGCCTTAGCGTAAAAGGCCCTTTTTTTTTTACAGTAGACTAGGATACAATCTCTATGGTTTTGTTCTCCTGGCTAGAGAAAGGTGGATTTGTTCAAGAGGCAAATATCCAACTGCAAAAAAAAAAAAAAAAAAGCCAAAATAATCATAATAATAAAATAGGATCTTTTTCCAGCCTCGATGTTTCTCGTCTAGTCTTGGCTAAAAGACACCGAAACCAGGCCACAGAGTTGTCATTCAACAAGCATCAGTAGATGTGACCTTCAGAGGAACGTGGACTGTAGGTTTAGGAATGAAATGTGTAGTTGTACATTCTGGCACAAGTTTGTGGGAAGAATTGGAAGATTTGTGGAATAAAATGGACCTCAGCTGTCCCAGCTTGGTTTAAAAATGGGTTCTAAATATCATCCTCCCAGCTTCCATGCTCGTTGAAATATCAAGTAAGTAGTAACTGCAGTACTTGGAGACAGACATCTAGAGGGATACCTAGATAATGATGGGATGAAATTGTGTGTGTGTGTGGGGGTTGGACTAGATGACCTACAAGATCCCTTCCAACTCTGTTAAACACCGGTTAAATCTAGAACTGCAAAGTGCTTTTCTCCAGGAGGCAACTGGACTTTTTAAAAATTCTTTGAAGATGTTTCGCTTCGGAAGAATTTTTGGATGAGAAGCGAAACATCTTCAAAGAAAAGCCAGGAAGGTCCAGTTGCCTGTTGGAAAAAAAAAAAAAAGCACCTCTCCAGAGACATTTAGGTTCTAGAAGGTTTTTAGAGCCCTGTCCCTGGATCCAGAACTGGTGAAGCATCCAGGTCTGCTAAGAGAGTCCAGATCTGAGCTGCAAAAAAACCAACAACGTAGATAGCAGGAAAGGTTGGATGTCCTCCTCAGTGGCCGGAGAACGTTGTAGACCAGATCTGGAACCTCAACTGAAGCAACTGAGAACCAGTTGCTTCTACAAAATCTGGAAGTGCCCCTCCATCCAGCGCTCCAAAATTGAAATTCCCTTCTCTGGTTTTCTCCCCCCTGAAATCAGAATAGCCAGCTTTTCAGAAGCAGAAAAGGCCTCGCAAAAACCAGGTCTCCCCAGTTGGTCTTGATCCTGGAATGAGAGTCGTCCATTTGTCTGTAGGGAATCGGCACGTCTCCCCCCACCCACCCACCCTCCGACCCATATTTAAAGCAGGGTTGTTCTGTGTGTGTTTGTGTTTGCTCAGGGTTTGCATTTCCTTCCTTTCTCTCTCTCTCTCTTTCTGCAGACAGCGCACAATCGGTGAGTTGCGGTTCCATCTGGGGATTTAACGCAATCCATCCCCATGAAGAGAAGCAGGGAAGGAGGTTCAAACTCTATCCTCACTTTGAGATGCCCGAGAACCTGTTGGTGCTCACTCTCAGGTAAACACAAACACACACACACACACACACACACACACACACGTGTGTGTGATGGCACTGTGGAGCTTCCGGGTCTTATCTGACATGTGTTTTGAGATCAATTTTTTTTTAAAGAAATTGTCCTGCTTCCAATGTCATGCCAACCCTATTCTACGATGAAAAAAAGGCACACCTTTGTTCAGTTGCTTTGCTAGATTATGGCCCACGCGGCCCATCAGGAGCAGAGCTGGGGTTTTACCTCATTCTTGTTTTTTGCAAAATGGGAGGAGGCCACGACAATTTGGGGAGGGAGGGGGACAGCTAAGAAAGGGAGCAAGGATCAAACAGGAAGCAGGAAAAAAAAGACCACCAGGCCCTATAAACTCAGAAAATCGATATGGATTCCTGAAGAAAAATATATTTCTTTCTTTTTTTTTTTAAGCAAAGGAAAGGAGACTCTCTAGAAGAGTGATGGCAAACCTTTTTGGCACCGAGTGCCCAAACCAGAACATGTGTGCATGCGTGTTCCTGTGTGCATGCCGGAGCGCTGGAAGACTAGCTGGCTGGTGCGCATATGCCTGTTTTTGGGCCGGTTTTGGCCTGAAAACGGCCTGTTTGGGGGGCGTTTTTGGGGCCATTTTCAGGCCATTTTGGGGGGCTGGTGCCCACGAAGACCAGCTGGCGATGGTGCCCGTGCCCACAAAGAGGGGTGTGAGTGCCACCTCTGGCCCACTTGCCATAGGTTTGCCACCAGGGCTCTAGAACCTGTTGCAAAGCAGAGGGAATGTTGCCATTTGCAAAATAAACTACTTATGTACAGGAAATGTCAAAAAGAGGTTTTCCCAACTGGGCACTTTCTAGGAAGTTTTGGACCATAAACGAACCTTAATTTTTTTGGACTGGGGATGTTGGGAGTTGGGATTCCGGCAGGCCAGGATGAGGGAGAGGGATGTGTTCTACTTTCTCTGTAGCATGGAGCTGAATTCCATCCACAAGTGCCAAATTTGGGGTTGCTGAATTAACTTATGCTCCTGGATTCACACACCTAGGCAGAGTTACACGGTTCATACTACGCCTTAAACCCCGGAGAACTGAACGGGTGCATCTCTAAAACACGGTGGAAGGATGGCTGGCCAATCTCTTGGGATTACCCCTCAAGCTGGCCAAACCCAGAATCCACACCACCTCCTAAAAACCCAACTTAGAACCCAATTAATCCAAGAAGGGGCTGCCCGATAGCCAGTTGAAGATGGCGGGGGAAATAAACCACGACCGGAAAAAGAAAACAAATAAATAAATATCTGATGCCAGAGCAAAGAGAGGCTGGATTTCTGAAAGTGCCAGGGAAGAATTTTTGCAGCATCTCGGTTGGTGGGCTTAGGAAAGAAAGGCGGGTCGTGGGAATGCCTCGAGATGCGTGCAGGCCCCTCCCCGCCTCCTTCCCCTCCCCCCTTCCCCTCCCCTCCCTCCCCCACCCCTTTGCAGGGAGGCGGGGAGTGGGGAGAAGGGGCAGCCGCGTTCCCACGTCTCTTCCTGAAGCAAAGCCCCCCGGGGGGGGGGGGGGCCGCTCCCCCGCGGCTGCGCGGCTCTGGGGAGGACGCCGGCCAGCGGGGGCAGGGGCGGTGGGGGCTCGCTGCCCCCTTGCAGTCCGTGGATGAGGATGCGGGGAACCAGAGGCCGCTGGAGCGCCGGAGGGGGCGCGCTGGGCCCCCGGTACAGGTAGAGCGCAGCGCCGGGATCCAGGTTGGAGACCAAACTTTGCGGGTAGAAGTAGGGCGAAGGGAACATCCGTTGCAGGGCGGAGTAGTTGCCCGCCTCGGCCAGCAGCTCCAGCCCCACCGCCGTCTGCCTCTTCCACTTGGTCCTGGAGGGAGAGAGAAAACGGGATTCATGGGGGTTGGACTAGAAGACCTCCAAGGTCCCTCCCAACTCTTTTATTCTGTTCTGAGGAGGAGGAGGCGAAGAAGAAGAAGAAGAAGAGAGGAGGAGGGGGAGGAGGAGGAGAAGAAGAGAGGAAGAGGAGGAGAAGAGGAGGAGAAAGAGAAGGAGAAGAAGAGAGGAGGAGGAGAAGAGGAGGAGAAGAGGAGAAGAAGATAGGAGGGAAGAGAGGAGGAGAGAGGAGGAGAAGAAGAGGAGGGTGAGAAGAGAAGGAGGAGAAGGAGAAGAAGGAGGAGAAGAAGAGAGGAGGAGAAGGAGAAGAGGAGAAGAAAGGAGAAGGAGAAAGGAGGAGGAGAAAGGGAAGAAGAGAGGAGGAGGAGCAGAAGGAGGAGACAGTCAATCCTTCAGGTCATAGTTGATGTCCCAAAGGTGCTTCCCCTCCCCCGCCCTGCCAAAAAAAAAGCAACTGGACTTTCTTGGTTTTTCTTCTTTGGAAACAGAATACCCCAAAGTAGTCCCTGACTTACAACATTTCGTTTAGCGACCGTTCAAAGTTACAACCGTACCAGAAAAAACCGTTATTTGTGATTGTTTTTCACACTTAACGACCATTGTGGCCTCCATTGTAGTCCCGTGATCCACATTCAGCCATTTGGAAATCGTCTCGTGTTTATGACGGTCGCAGCGTCCCGGAGGGACGACCTTCCGATCCGCAAAGTCAAGGGAGGAGCCCGATTCACTTAATAGCCATGTGGCTAACTTAACAATGGCAGAGATTCACTTAGCGATGGTGGCGAGAAAGGTCGTAAAACGGGGCAAACTCCCCGCAAGTCTCCAGCCGGGTGTCTTAACCACTGGACCAAACTGCCTCTCTTCCTTAGAGGAACTTTTCTTTCTTTTCTTTTTTATAAAATTTTTATTTCAGTTTCCCACATTTTAAAAATGTCTCTTTTTAGTGAACAGCATGATTTCCACATTTCCGTACCAATATGACCCGAATTACACATCCATCTTCCGCATTCAACTTCATCTCTTCCCAATACTTGACATATTTTCTATGATTATATTTTTTCCAAATACTTTCCTCCTATTTAAATCCCAAGTAACTATCCCGAGTAGCTGCCTCTGTTCCGTAGAGGATCTTTTCGGCCCTACGACCCACTCCCCAGAGAGAGACAAACTCCCCCCACACAAGACTCTCTGAGGGATCCTTAAAAATCAAACTCATTTGCCGCCCCTGTGTTGGAAAAATACTACAAGTTTAAAATCCCATTAAACAACCGGGAGAAGAAGCAGCAGCGGCTGCCTCGATTCTTAATGTTTAATGCAGCCAATATTGATAAAATATAACTCACATGAATGAAAACACCCCCACTCCCCGACTTTTAAAACTTCTCACTTAGAGCTTCTGTTCAAAATCCACCCCTTTTAGGTGCTCCCGGAGGTTTGTCCTCTACGGGAGGTCCTCGACGTACGACCGCAACGTAGCCCCAAAGTTCTGTGGCTAAGCGAGGGTAGTTGTCGCATGAGATTTTGCCCCGCCTTCCTTGCCGCAGCGATAAAGGAACTAACCTGGTTAGTTAAGGGAATCTTGGCTTCCCCAGATTGACCCTGCTGATCAGGAGGTCGCCAAAGGGACTCTGCAACTGTCATAAGTACAAGTCAGTTGCCAAGCCTGTGAATTTTGATCACGTGGCCACGGGGATGCTGTGTGCAAAAAATGGTCCTTAGGTCACTTTTCTCGGCACCGCTGTCATTTTGAGCAGTCCTTAAATGAAACTGTATGGCCTCCAGGTTCTAACTCAAGGAGTGGTTGATCCCTTACCCTCCGCCACTAAATGAATGGTTGTTGTAAGTTGAGTCTCGAGAAATCAAGCATCTCTGAAGTGGACGGTTAGAAAGACAGAAATTTGCCACCTCCTTTTCTCTCTGTTCTACCTGCTCCATCCAGGCAGGTAGTAATAACCCAGGTGACCAACCACCTCACAGAGAACAAACAAGCCGCAAACTCAATCACGTTTTGAGTCAAGTAGCCCATCATCCTCGGCTTCTCACCTTTTCTGCCCAGGAGCAATTCCATCTCTCTTTCCCCCCAGTAAATTATTCATTGTCATCATAATTGTGTAATTACTGTAACTGCCCTTAATTATTGATGCCCAAAGCATCAAGTGGGATATATTATTAATAGCCCAGCGATGTGCAGTTGTGTCTTTAGCTGAAAAAAAAATAGATTTCTTTCCCTTTCTCTCTTTTTTCCTCTCCCACCCACTCAAATCAAACAGTTGGTTCTCCCCCCTCTCCTTCCTCTTCCTCCTCCTCCTCCTCCTCTTCCT
>NW_020716953.1:230150-250518 GCF_900518725.1 Notechis scutatus | reverse complement strand
CTTCTTCTTCTTCTTCTTCTTCTTCTTCTTCTTCTTCTTCTTCTTCTGTTTCAAAGTTGTAACGGCACTGAAGTGACTTATGACTGCTTTTCACACTTATGACCATTACGGTTCCGCGATCAAAAATTCAGACGCTTGGCTATCGACTCGCATTTACGATGGTTGCTGTGTCCGGTTTGCTCGTGACCTTCTGGTGAGCAAACCAGATTCATTTAACAACTGTGTTGCTCACTGAACGACCTGAGCAATTCACTTATAACAACGGTGGCAAGGAAGGTCGTCGAATGGGGAGAAACGGATTGAACCACCGTCCCACTTAGTGTTGTGGTTCGCCAGCAGTAAGTGCGATGGCTGAGGTCTCGGAGAGCGAGGACTTGGATGCGGGGCCTGCGTGTGATGCAGGGATGGGGCCAGGACTATCAGGGAGTGGGGTGCGGCCTTTGGAGCTTGTGGAGGCTGGCATCAGTGATGCAGAGGGAGCCTGCACCCAGCGCATGTGCTCGAAGGAAAGAGCAGCTGCTGCAGCACGGGTGATTTGGGAGTAAGGCTGCCCCTCCCTTAAGGGACAAAAGCCAGCCCTCGAAGGTGGGGTTCTTTGCAGGAAGCAAAGAAGTTCTTGTACTTCAAGTCCTCGTGGAAGTTTGGTCTATCCTGGTTTATTTTCAGAGACTTTTGAGTTTGAATATTTCCTTGCACTTAGTCTTGTGTTCTTGGCAGCCTTGCACAACCTCGACAGGGCTTGCTCTTATCTGGGACAACTAGTTTTAATAGTGCTTTGCTGTGAATGAACAGAATTTACAGAGACGCATTAAAAAGTTTTTGCTTTTATCTATGTTTTGCGTTTGTTTGATTTGAACGAGGTCAGAACACTTAGCGATGTAACTTTGGGGCTCAATGGTGGCTATAAGTCAAGGACTACGACAAGCCAGGCCTACTCCATCCTTTTGTCATTTATTATGGCATATAAGTGATTTCTTTAACTATTAAAATTGCGGATCGAAGACGGTTAAAGATGTTTATCGGCTCCAAATTACATTTCTGCTCTCCCCGCTCTCCCCGCGGAGCTGAATAGAAAACACCCAAATTGCACACAACGCACGCAACCCACAAGTTGCCGACAATCTAGTTAGCGGCGAGCCGAGATTTTCCCAAATACAAATTGCACTTCCCCGTTTTCCCCACCGGTATCACGGTTCTTTGTTCTGCTAAGAAAAATTAACCTCAATCTGGGCTCCAGGTCCCCACATTGATTATCATAGTCATTTAAATACTGTAATCTCATTTTTTGACATCAGGGGGGAAAGAGAGCGAAAAGGGTGGGGGGATGAATTAGAAAGATAATCAGGAAGGAGCGAAGGACAGAAAGGAAAAAAGGAGAGGGGAGAAAAAAAGAGAGAGAGAGAGCAAAGGGTGGAATGAGGAGGGGGCAAAGAGAAAGCGGGGAGAGAGAGAGAGAAAACAAACGAACAACCCCAGAATAAATTAACTCACAGAAAAGGAAAAGCCGGGGAAACCTATTTCAAGATCTTTCCACTTGATTGCAAAAGTTGATGAAGTTTAAATGAAGCAGAATTAGGCTGAGCGACGTCCCAAATTGACTGGCGGGGTGGCGGTGGTGCGTGCGAAGAATGCGGCCTTCGATCCTCTCCTTTTCTCTCTCTCTTTTTTCCTTCTTCTTCCAAGAGGTGGCAGCCTGAAAAGCCTAAATGGTATAATCTCCAATCTAACCTCGAGAATGACAAGGGCGAATAATGAGCAGAGCAGCCAGGGTGGTGGTGTTGCTTAAAAGAAATTAATCCTTTCACACAAAGGATTTCGGCTTTGATGCCTATTGATGCCCAGGCTTCAACCTTATCTAAATGCTAACTAACAAGAAATACACCCTGTTAGTAGCTGTTCTTTTCATGGGCCAAAGGCTAATCTGATAATAACTATTTTATCCGTTGGGTTCATCCGCTCCAATGAGCTCTGATTCCCAGAGATGGACCTCCATCCACTAATTTTCTCCCGTTCGCCACCTCCTCCCTCTCCCCCCCACCCTTTTTTATCCTCCAGGTTTTTAGCCTTTTGGAGTGGACAGGGGGTACTCAACAAACACGGGGGCTCAAAGAAAGACGGGGCACGCGAGGAAGGCCCCAAGTGAGCCAAGGGGGGGGGGGAGAGAGAATGGGACTTGGTTAGGGAGATGGCATGGCCCAAATATCTCCCGGAGAAGCTGGGGAACGGGTCTTCTGGGCAGCTGTACCACTAGAAGGGAAGATCTGTAGCTCAGGGTTGAACCGTGGGGTCCTTGGTCCTCTTTGAGCTGGCTTCTTTTCATGCAGACGTCTTGATAACCCAACTAGGTAACATCGTCAATACTAGAAGGGAATGGGGTTAGCTCTCTGTTTCTATACAGCAGCTCTGAGCTCAGCTGTTTTCTGGCAGACGTTTCACTACCCAACTAGATAACAACCTCAGCGATAGAAGAAATTGGGGTGTGTGAAGTGGAGGAGGAGGAGGAGGAGGAGGAGGAGGAGATGATGATGATCATGGGGTCCTTGGTGTTCTCTGAGCTGGATTGTTTTCATGGCAGACATTTCATGACTCAACTAGGTGACATCATCAGAGCTAGGGTTTGTTTGTTTTTCTGTCAAACTGAAAGCAGGTGTCAAGGAAGAGATGGATGTATTGTGTAGTAGTGCTGCCATGAATACTAGCACTGATGATGTTACCTAACTGGGCAATGAAACGTCCTCAAGAAAACAACCCAGCCAAGATGTGCCGAAGAAACTAAGGTGGGCTAAGTTGGAATTGAGACAGCAAAGCCATCCAACCGGTCAGTCCCAGAGGAGATCAGTGCTGATTGCTCTTTAGAAGGCCAGGTCCTGAAGAGGAAACTCAAAGACTTTGGCCACCTCATGAGAAGGAAGGAGGCTCTGGAGAAGAGCCTAGCGCTGGGAACGGTTGAGGCAGAAGAAGGAGAAGGAGGGTGGCTGGATGGAGTCGCCGAAGCAGTCGGCGTGAGCTTCAATGGACTCCAGAAGATGGTGGAGGACAGGAAGGCCTGGGGGAACGTTGTCCATGGGGTCGCAATGGGTCAGACTTCACGATGTCGCAATGAACAGCAACAACAAGTAGACCTTGTGAACACCACGTTCACTTTTGCACATGGGGTGAAATCAGGGATCCCAGAATCTTAGCCTTTAGCATGCCGAATTATGGGGGAAAGGGCCATTCAGTTTTATGAATCTTCTTCTACTTCTTCTTCTTTTTCTTCAGCGTTTGTCTCGCGCTCTGGCGAGGTCCGCTAATGTCCTTGAGTACTGCTTCCACGCCTCTCTGTCTGCCACGTATGTCGGGTCTGCCTTCGCGATCTCTAGATCAGCCTTGATCGTGTCCATCCAGCGCTGCTTAGGTCTACCACGCGGTCTCGCTCCTCCGAGACTCTGAGTTTTATGAATCTCAAGTTTAGAATTTTAAGGTGTTGCGCAAACCCGGTCCAGCGTTTCTGAAGATTTTTGAGCATTAAAAAGAGAGTCACCAGGCACAGATTTCGTAACCTTTTGCGCTAAGCTGGCTGATTTATCACCCTTTTATGCCACAGAAACACAACAATTGTTTCAATCATAGGAAAGCAGGAATCAATTTTGCACCGGACCCTGGTTTCATCTATCCCAATTTTGTGGATACAAACAGCTGTCCAGCATACCTAATAATTTTTTACTGGCTGATCTGAAATGGAATTTTCTGTATGCCATAAGATAACTTTCTTGTCTGTGGTAATGGGGGAAGGAATTGATTTAATTTGGCTTTTGGAAGACAGCCCGTCCTCAAAACCATGTTGCCCTTCTCCCAGTTTTGAAATCTCTGCCTGGGTAGGGTGCAAGCTCAAATAATTGATGCTATCAAGATAATTGATAAATAATTGATGCTATCATTCCCCTGGTTTTTTGTTTGGTGAATGGAAAACAGAAACATTGTGGATTAAGCAACAGAGCAGATTAAAAAGTGACGGTGAATGGTACATTAGGGAGGAAGGAAGGAAAGAAAGGTGGGAGGATGGGAAGGAGGGTGGCAGGAAGAAGGAGGGAGAGAAAATAAGAAGGGATGGAGGGATGAAAAAGAAAGAAGAGAGAAAAGGAATGATGGAAGGAAGGGAGGGGGAGAAGAGGAGAGGAGAGGGGAAGGGAAGGGAAGGATAGGGAGATTAGAGACAAAATGGGAAAGAAAAGGAAAGAAAGAAAGATTCAAAATTTCAAATGTAACCAATTCCAAAATTATACACTAGACCAGGAAGCTCAAAATAATTCTTAAACCCTTTTTTCACCCAAGACCTCTTGACTGAATAGTTATGGAACAGTATATATTATCCCCCAACCGTCTGGATATGGATGTGTCCATATAATAGCTTGATTTTAGCTACTCACCCCACATCCCAAATAAATATTTAGATGATTTCCCTCCTCCCCTGAAGACTCCAGTTAGTGCAATAGGATCTTATATTTTAATTTCTCAGGAGGAAGTTAGACTCTTGAACACAAGACAAACAGCCCTCTTTAAGGTTGGTTGAAATATTGTCTTCTCCTAGCCTTTTCTCTTGGGCCAGTTCTCTTTTTAGAAGAGGAGCCCCTGGCCCGTCAATCAAAAGCCCAAAGGGGGGGGGGCTGTTCCCAACCCCTCCCCCCAAAAGGCGCCCCCTCCCGTTTGAAGCAAGTTCTCTCTAAAATTTTAGATTCCCCGGTAAAACCGGTTGGAGAAAGGAAAGTGGGGGGAGGCTCCCCTCTCGTGGCCAGAGAAGAAAAGTGCACAACAGATACTGCCTGCATTTAAGGATTCTCAAACGAGATTTTTTTCCCCCACCACTCCATAAATGACATTTTCCAGGGAGAAATCCTCATCAAAACTTTCTATTTATTTATTTTTGTTCCTAGAAAGAGAGGGTGTCCTAAATTAAATTGAATCTTTTTCTAAATGGGAAGTTGCCAGCCAGATTCACTTTTAGCTAGGGAACTTAGAACAACCCCCTTGTTTTTGAGATAGATATTTGAGATATTTGCTAAAGCCAGCACAATCAAACACCTTAAAGAGGGAGAAATGGTGATTTTTTGTGTAACTACTGTAAAGATTGGAAATCACTTTTCCCCTCCTTTTTACTTATTTCCCCCTTTTTCTTTACTCTTTTCCTCTTTCTTAAACCTGCACTGCTTTTACTATTAACATTCTTCAATAGAAATAATTCAGTAAAAGACAATTGTTACAGAACTTGGCACAACCAAACAACAGCAACCACCCCACCCATCTTCCCCTGCGCTGTTTCAAGATATGTTTCCCCCCACGTCTGGCCTTCCAAAGGCATGGGGAACACGGATGGTTCCCAGAATTCCCCGTGAGTATCCTGCTTGGGGATTCTGGGAGTTGTAGTCCCAAGAGCCCTGGAGAGAATTGGGATCAGCTGTTCCAAGCAGCCGGCAAGAGGTTGGCAGCGGTCCGTGCTGCCCTCTAGTGTTCAAACAAGGGAACCGATTCCTTTTGCCCACCTTTCAAAGTTTGTGTTTTACCTGTTGCAACTTTTCTTAAGCTGTGAGGAGGTTGCAGCCCTGATGGATGGTTTTGCTCCAGTTGAGCCTTGGGACGACCCCTCTCATCATCCTTCCTGCGGGCTATATAGGGCATGGGAGGGCCAGAGACCCCTCTGATAGTTCCCCAGTTCTTGCTTTACCTTTCAGTGCTTGTGTCTTAAAAGCACAGTTATGACAGCTTGGGAGAAGGTGTCGTTGGAAGGGCTGCAAATCAGTTCCAATCGCCTTGGCCTCAACCGAATTGGAGAGAGGTCAAGTGATGTGGCAGCATCCTGAGAACCACAGTTTTTTCCTTCCTTCCTTCCTTCCTTCTCTTCCTCCGTCCCTTCCCTCCCTCCCTCTCCTTCCTCTGTCCCTCCCTCACATTCCCATTTCCTTCCTTCCTTCCTTTCCTTCCTTGCTTCTCTTCCTTGCTTGCTTCCTTCCTTCCTTCCCTCCTTCCTCTGTCCCTCCCTCACATCCCCATTCCTTTCCTTTCCTTTCCTTTCCTTTCCTTTCCTTTCCTTTCCTTTCCTTTCCTTCCTTCCCTTTCTTTCTTTCCTTTCTTTCCTTCTCTCCCTCTCCTTCCCTCCTTCCTCCGTCCCTCCCTCACACCCCCATTCCCTTCCTTCCTTCCTTCCTTCCTTCCTTCCTTCCTTCCTTCCTTCCTTCCTTCCTTCCTTCCTTCCTTCCTTCTTGCTCACCTTGGCAATGAGGTGGTTCTGCAGCATGCTCTCTCTGGCCACCCCCAGCCGCTCGTTCTCGCAGCCTGGGTAGAGCTCCGCCAGGGTCATGGGGCGCCGGGGGGGTGGGCAGATCTGGCTGACGCTGCGCCGGCGGGGGAGGCCCACTTTGGCAGGGGGGGCATTCTTGGCCCCGGCGGGGGCGGCCACAGCTGCCATCCGGCTGCTCCTGCTCCTGCTGCTCTCCAGGTGTTCCCTTGGCAAGCCAGAGAGATGCTGCTGGGTCCCAGCTCTTGAGGGACGTACCACTCGGGAGAGGGGGGGGGCCCGCCAAGGGCCGGGGGGGGGGGAGAGAAGGGGGACTGGCCCCACCCTGGGCCTGGCAGGACGCTTGGAAGGAAGAAATGGACGGTTGGGTCCAGCAGAGTGAAAAATTCAGCCGGTCCACAAGTCTGGTGGCATCACATCCTTTGGATGCCAGTTGCGAGGCTAACTCGCCCCCCCCCCAGCCAGGGAATGGAGAGGCTGGTTGTTATGGCAACCAGAATGCTAACAAGTGTTCTGGGAGCAACCTCCGTCCAACTGAAAGTCCACAAAGGCATCTCAATGGCCTGACCAGCATTGCCAGCCAACCGTTGCAGGCTGGTAAACAAGAGTGAGCTCTGGAGCCGCCTCGCTTGCTTTGGCTGCAAGAGGCCAGCTTCTCTCTCTGGGCCCCCTTCCTTTTGGGGGGAGGGGGGGAAAATATGCAATGAATGGCCCCCCTGCCTGCATCGTTCTTTCTTTCCTTGCACCAGGAGTAGCTCGACTTAATCGAGTTTGCATTTCCCCCCCCTCTAAGTGGGAAGGCGCCTTATTATGCAGTGGATTTTGACCCCCCAGTGTTGGTTATTTTGTCATGCAAATTGGGGAGCACATCTAATGCTCCTTTCTTCCTTCTCCCCCCCCCCCCCAAGAGCAACAACACTGTGAGGTTGCTTGGGCTGAGAGCAAATCACCCAGCCAGGTTTCCTACCCTTATAAGGTAGGACTAGAATTCACCATCTCCTGGGGGTTGACCCAAGGTCAGCCAGTCAACTTCTAACATCTGGATCAGACTGGATCAGTTGTATTTCTGACCCAACCGGTGCAGATGGCAGCAGTATCGGAGAGTGAGGATGAAAGGGAACCAGTCCAGGAGTCTGACAAGGACTTGGGACGAGGGTCTTGCGTCTGACACAGAGATGGGGTGCTGACTCTGGAGCCTCCGGAGTTTGGCAGCAGCGAGGAAGAGGAACGAAGGGAGCCTGTTCCCAGTGTGCGTATGCACAGAGCTGCTAGAAGGCAAGAGCAGCTGAGACAAAAGGGGCAACTCGGGAGTAAGGCTGGGAGGTGATTGCCCCTCCCATAAAAGTCAGATCTTGATGATGTGCTCTTTGCAGGAAGCAAAGAAGCTCATTAGATTCTGATTCCTCATTGAAGCCCTGTGAACTCTGGTTTGTCTTTGCTGGAATTTCTGTCGGTTTATAATTGGGCTTCTGTTTCTTCAGAAGTAATTGGACTTCTGTTTCTTGGCAGCCTTCTACAACCCTGAAAGGCATGAGCTTATCTCAGAGAATTGTGTCTAATGAGTTTTGGCTGGGAATGCAAGAAACCCCCAGCGTTGCATTTTCAACGCGGAGCATGTACGAGAAACGGGCATTTACCCTGAAAAGAGGCTTCACAAAGTTTTACAAGAGAGAGAGAGAAACGGACTTGCAATGAAAGGAAATTCTTCATCATCAGGAAATATCAGGGCCAGCCAGTTGGCAACGTTGCATTTTAAACCTGCACTGAGATGATCGCCACTTGGGTACCAGAGAAAAGGATCAAAGATGAGACACTGTTTCGTTGTGCTTTTTATTTATTTTTTATTTTTCTAAAAATAAAAACCCCACGTACAAATAGTTTTGAACCCATCAGGAAAAAAAAAACACAACCCAGCCCTTTTGATAAAATAAAAACAAAGTCCTTAGCTGATAAATTCAAAAGACAAAAAAAAGACCCAACCTTGGAAGAATCCCGTTGCCCTGTGTGCAATTTTAGCATTGCTTCTTGCCTAAATTAAGCAGCCGAGAACCACGCCCTGCGCTGAGAACTGAAAAACTTAGCAACAACTTTTTTTTTTTGGGGGGGGGGGGGGGGGCACCATTGAAACTTTAAAAAAAGACCCCCCTGCTTTCGAGAGCGAGAAACACGGAGAGATCGCCACATTTAGCCTTTTCTGGGAAGGAGAATCGCTTACGCTTTCAGACACCCGAAATTCGGGATTTTATTCCTCAGTGAATGCTGCGTTGATTGAAGGCGGAGAGGTTTTTTTTTAAAGAAATCATCTTCACCTTTTGGAAACAACTCCAGAAGGAGAAATCAGCTGCTTTTGGAAATAAAATTTAAGTGAGGCAAGACGGGAATGTCCAAAAATTTAGAATAATGGAGTGGGACTTCGGGAGGTCTTCTAGTCCAACGCTCCTTTCAAGCAGGATGTCTGAGGATGGGGAAATGGGGTATTTTGGCCCTGAAACATTTCTCATTCCCAGACAAAAAAAAATTGAGTTTGTCGTTTGCAGATGGGAGGAAAAAGTCGCACCTCACTTAAAAACATTTAACATCCAGGAAAAGCCAATGTTCCATTCCAAGTATGTATTTAATGGCTCAAAATCTTATTTTAAGAAGGGCTTGAAATCCTTCCGGACTGGGCAATCCGAGAGGCTGCTTTCTAAGGAAGGCCGGGAAAAGTTTGGCACTTGGTGGGAGGAAAAAATGGCTGATGGAGACAAGACACTCCGTCGTTCCTCTAAGCAGAGGACTAAGGTAGAACGTGTGACTTCGGCGCAAAGGCTGACACATCCTGGGAGGATGGCAACTGGCATCTTCTGCATCGAGAGAAGCTGCTTACATCATTTGAGGTCCCTGAGACTGAGAGAGAGAGAGAGAGACAGACAGAGAGAGAGAGAGAGAGAGAGAGAGGGCAGAGCCTGGGCCGTCAACAGCCCCCAGGGCTCAAGGTGGCTGATGAGGAAGAGGAGTGCAAGCCCTGTGGATGCTCAGAAGGCAGAGGAGAGGAGAGCAGTGGAAATCTACGGGCCGGTCCTTGGGATGGAAGAGCCACCGCTGCCAGCGAAGCCCCACCCTAGTTCTGGGGATAAAAGGCAGGGGGCGGAGATGAAGAGATGTGGCAGACAATTCAATATCGGGCTTGACACAGACAACGATTCCTCTCCCGGATGGAAGGCAGGAAGCCAAAGAGAATGTGAATCTTTTCCCATTCCGCAACAGCCAGGAAGTTCCCTCCTCCTCCTTCCTATCGTTTGTTCAGGATCTCAATCGTTGGCCTGACTCGGTTCTCCGCTCTCCCAATTGCTGAGGTCTTCGGCGTTTATCAGCTCATCTTCCAGCATATCTCGGAAAATGTCGTTGAAGCGGAAGGACGTTTTACAGCTTGTTTCCTCCTGAGGGGCCCTCTGTTTTTGGGCCAGCCTCTCGTAGGTTTCCTTCAAGGTGGGCAACGTGTCTTCAAACAGGTAGTCGATAACTTCTGCGGGAGGAAAAAAAGGACCATTTTTGGTCAACGGCGTGGACCATTCTCCACGGAGGGATGAAGGTTCTGGAAAGAGGACCCCTCCCCACTCCCCCGGGGACCTGATTGGAAGGGCTACTCGGAAGACAGAGGAGAGACCACGGCCTCAAAAATGGCCCAATAAGAGACTGCTGGGCCCACAGCTGCATAACGGGCAGAGGAAGAGGGATAGGAGAATCCCTCAGGCTGTAAAGACGACAGCGGGGGAAGCTGTACTTTCAGACCTGCAAAATGTGGTTCCTGCAGCTTGATACTACAGCACAGGCAGTCTCGTCGGCACTGGGGGAAAAATAACCGACTCCTGGATGTTTTTCGCGCTTAACGACCGCTGCAACATCCCCTACTCGGTCACGCAATCAAAATCCAGACGCTTGTCAACGGGTTCATATTTAAGATGGCCGCCGTGCCCCAGGGGCCACGTTCTATCAAACGTCAACGGGGAAGCCAGATCACTTCACCATCCTAGTTGCACGCTCAACAAGTGTGGCAAGGGAGGTCGTAAAACGGGGCACAACTCATTTAACACATGGCTTCCCTTGGCAAGATGGACTTGTGGATCAACTGTGGCCGTAAGTCCAGGGCTACCTTCCCCCAAACCACCTGCTCTTCCCCCGCGTAACGACGGTTATTTCTGTAAAATTCCACATACACAACGAGGATCTGGGATGTGCGTTGCTTGAGGCTCTCGGCCACGTTTTAGCCCCAGGTTCTTTAACGCTTGCACAAGTACGTGTGCAAACCGTCCCGTAAGCACAACTGCTAGCCGGCAGAAGACAGGGGAAGATTCTGTTCCCCCATCGAATTGCTGTCTGCTTTTCGTGAGGCCGGCAGGAATGAAGGGCAGGATCCAAAGAAACGCACCTGGGAAAGTTTTCTCATACCAGAAAGGAACGTAGGCCGTCTTCATTGTGTAGAATCTGCTCTGGACGTAATCCGGAGGAACGTTCCTGGAAGGAGAGAATGAGAAAGTCATGAGAATGAAAAAAAGTGACAAAGAGACCAGGTAGGATGGATTGAAATTCCCAGAGTTCCCAGGCAGCAACTCCAGGTAGTCCTTGACTTACATCCATTCTTGAGCAACCGTTTGAAGATTTATTTATATCCCACCCATTCCGCCCCACCCCCCCAAATAACTCAACGTGGCTAGCACACCTAATACTCCTTCCTGTTTCCTCTTTTCCCCTGAACACCCCTTTGATGCCTAACACGGGACTAGAACTCCCAGTCTGAGTCGGGGGCTGTTTGGAAACCGAAACAATATTTGCTGTGTGAGCAAGGAGACGGCAAGGAGCCTGGGCGTGGCTTAGCTCAACTGTTCTGTACTGAAGCTGCTTGGTGCTGCTGTGAAACTGAAACTCCTCTGCTTGTGTTTTGCATTTGGAAGGGATTTCTTTTCAGGTGGGGAGGGGGAGGTAGAACTCCTTAGCATCAGAGCATGTTAATAATAACAATACAGGAAATACTCTAAATGCTCTGATGGTCATTTCGAAAAATCCTTTCTTAGTGAGCCCCTAAAAGCCAAGAGGAAAATACGTGCCAAATTTCAAGTTTGTAGGCTTTACAGTTCTGGAGATTTTGTGATGATGTGTGAGTGGCATTTCGCTTTTATATAGATAGATTCCACTGATATGGATTCCTTGAGACTTATTCTAAGCCATTTACCCAATAACGCCAGCGATGTGCTCCCAGTCTATTTCATTGGTGTCTGCCACGTTCAATTCGTACAATCTGAAATTGGCAAAATAAGTCTTTATTAATACCTCAAACTTTAAAAAAGGGTTTTCCCAAGACTATCTGTCCATCTCCTAGTTTATCTTCCGCTAACATTATCGCCAAGCATCGTCTGTCTATTGCTAGGCGTCCATACCCCCCTCATTGGAAAACACGGGGTTGCTTTGAACAAAAACATCAAGAAATTACAGGGCTTAAAAGCCTTCTCGCACCTTTCGATGAGGTCGATCTTAAACCGCAAGTTGTTAAGTCCGTGGAAGTGCGATTTCCCCATCATTTTCTTCGTTAGGATCGACATCCTTTTAAAAGGAAGAACATGTGAGTTATCACAAGCAGCAGTAAGCGCGACGGATCAGGGCCAGACACAAAGTTCCAGTTAAACTGCTGTATTACTCGTGCCTACAGACGAGAATCCAGTCAACTCACGGTCCACACTAAATCGGTGCCGCCTAAGGATGAACAGAGTTCAAGGGTTGGACTTGTGGCAACGTAACGATGCCAGGCTGATTCCTCTCTTGACGCCGCCTCCAGTTTCTTTTTGCCTGCCTTTCTTCTACAGCCCATTTCCTCTAGGCAAAATCCAGATGGGCCTTGCCAACTGAGGAGGTCAGTCCTGTCCTGATGGCTTAGGCCCTTCCGTAAAATTTGCTACCAAGGTGTTAGCGGACTCCCTCCCGCTTCTGGGTTTCTGCGGACCGACAGGGCCATCCGCCTTGACGAAAGGTGTCCTCAACGCACCTTAGAAAGGAAACGGGGGACCACCTCCCTTTCTCTACCTCTCCTTGAGGCCTGGATCCCGTCTCCCGTGAAACCTCACCATTTCCTTTTACACTGTCGCCAACTCCGGGTTTCCACCTGGGCTGCCACTTTCATCCAGCCGATGTTCTTGTAGAGGTTTTCTCGCAGAAGGGTGAGGGCTCCGTTGGAGTCCCTGTTGTCCAAGGCCGAATCCAACCCCTTCATTTTCGCTTTCAGGATATCTCTAAGTGTTTGAAGGAGTCTATAAGTCTCGTCTTTTGTCCAAGGGCCAAGGTTGGAGTCTGCGCACGTATTTGGACAGACAGACAGACACACACATGAAAACAAGATAGAGACAGAGGTCAAGATAAGATTGGGGCACGATTTGGGAAAAGTTTGTTAAACAACAAATATCACGGAACTATTCTCCATCTCTCTACTATCTTCTTTTTCTTTTTTTCCTTTATTATTTATACACAGATGACTTACCCTCTGGAAACAAATACTGTGGGGGCAAGACGCCTCTAACACTCCTGGGAGGGGGTGTGCATGCCTTAAAATGGCTTCTACTGTACAGCATAGTGGACTTGCCATGATAACGGCTTCACAGTACTCCACAAGGGGGCTCCCCCTTGTGGAGGAATAGAAGAATTGCAACACTGCGCCAGAGACAGTACAACAGCGTGAGTCCCGACTACAGGATTTTCCTGTCTAATACAGGGTTGGGAAAAATAAATACCTGGGCAACGCCGGGTTATCGGCTAGTGGAAAATAAGAGGCCATCATTTGGAAAGCTGTGACTCATAATTTTTAAAGAAAAACAAAAGTGTTAAAACTGGAATAAACTCTTTATTATCAAGAACCGATTGAAGGTACAGGTAGTCCTTGACTTATGACCATTGAGCCCAACATTCCTGTGGCTAAGCGAGACAGTGGATCAGTGCCTTATGCCCCGTTTTAAGGCTTTTCTTGCCACGGTTGTTAAACTAGTCGTTGCGGCTTTTTTCCACTGCTGTTTTATCCTTGAAGGGCCAGTAAAGGGATTATTGTGAACCGAGGGCTCTCTCTGCAGAGAATTTGGCGTTTAGAAGAGGGGTTTGGAGGAGAGGCGAAGAGAGGCCAACCTACCTTCTACCATCTGCGAATATTTCAAGGCGATTGAATGACTGCTTCGGTTCATAAGCTCTGAGATTTTTTTCCATCTATTCCCATACATGGCGTGATACTTAAAGAGCTTTTTCTTCTCTTTCTCTGTATACCTAAAAAGATGTCAGGAGAATTTAAACCCGTTGCTTTAAATCTTTACAAAGATTTTAAAAAAATAAAAAATAAAGGAGAACGTTGGTAGCTCAGAGTTGAAATGAGGGGTCCTTGTTGTTCTCTGAGCTCAGTTGCTCTCTTGCAGATGTTTCATTACCCAAATAGGTAACATCATCAGTGCTAGAAGGGAGTGGGGTTTGTGAAAAAGAGGAAGAAAGGAGGAGAGGGAAATTGTGGGGTCCTGGGTGCCTCTGAGCTCGTTTTCTTGCAGATGTTTCATTACCCAACTAGGTAACAT
Organism: Notechis scutatus; assembly: GCF_900518725.1. The sequence goes on along the minus strand of NW_020716953.1, from coordinate 236,673 downwards.
CATCAGTGCTAGAAGGGAGTGGGGTTGCTCTTAGAGATGCTTTGGCTGGGCTGTTTACTGATGGCTCTATGCCCATTTCTGGACTGGGGTATTTGTTTACTTGACTGTTGCTCTGATGTTCATCTTGGGAGTTAACCTATGCCGATCCGGCTACCAATGGCTGGCAGAGGTTTCTGTAAGTGTGCAAAGCGTTCATATCCCCTTTTCCGGTGCCGTTGTAACTTTGAAACGGTCATTCAACGAATGGCCATAAAGTCAAGAACTATCTGTAATTGTTCTCACTGTCAGGAAATTTCCTCTTAGTTCGAGGCTGGCGCTCTCTTTCTACACCCTGGAGAAAATTTGACTTCTGCTAAAGAATAAAGTTTGGGGGTTTTTCCCCCCTCTCCTTACCGTCCTTTATAATTCTGAGGATCAAACATTTTCCTGGCTCGATAATAAACTAGCCTCCAGGGCCGGGCAATACCCTGAGCTGTGGACAAAACGACGGGAAGTATTAGAACCACGTTACAACGCATACAAATGACCTGAATAAAGCAAGCAGACAAGACTTAGCTAGCCCTTGACTTACAACTGTTCATTTAGCGACGGGTTACTAAAGTGACAATGGCACTTAAAGTCTACGGAGATTCTCCGTTATCCATCAAGTCGTAGACCACACCATTCACGCCTCTCCCTTGTCCTCTCTTCCCAGCATGCCCTAGGATGGGGAGGGGATGGGCCCGGGTCTTCCTCTGACTGCCCAGCCGGCCTCTGGCCTTCCCCAGCCTCCTCCACAACAGAGTCGGCTACACCCAAGCAGTGCCGGACAGTTTAACTCCCAATAAATCCTTTGGAAGTTTGGCTCGAGACTCAGGATTTAAATGGGGTGACTGACATCTTGGATGAGATTTCCCTTCTGGCTAACCAGGAATAAAGCCGGCAAAAAACTCACCGATTCTTTCACAAAACAAATATTTGCATTTCAGCCTCTTGATTTCGGCTTCCTCCTCTGGAAACCGGTTGGAGAAGAGGAGTTTCTCCGCCGTCTCAATCCCGCTTTCTTCCAAAAAAGCCTCAATGTTTTCGGTTAATAAGCTGTTTTCCGCTTGGGAGAACACGCCGAACCTCACCGCCAAGCCTGCAAAGACAAGCAACGTGACAAATTGGGAGAACGAAATCATTTGTTGGAAAACGTTGGAATTTTCAACATTGAAGAGCTCTGAGGCGAATTTTATAATGGGCCAGCCCTCTTTTCTAAAACAACAACTGTTCTCTTATACAGGTAGTCCTCGACTTGCAGCAGTTCATTTAGTGGCCATTCAAAGTTACAAGGACACTGGGGAAAAAAGGGGGACTGAGGACCTTTTTTCACACTTAATGACTGTTGCAGCATCCTCATGGTCACCAAAATTCAGATGCTTGGCAACTGACTCATATATATGACGGTTGCAGTGTTCCGGTGTGTGTGTGTGTGTGTGTGTGTGTCACATGATCCCCTTTTGCGACCTACTGACGAGCAAAGCCAGTGGGGAAATGAGATTCACTCAACAACCACGTTATCATTTAACAACTGCACTGATTCACTTAACAACAATGGCACGGAAGTTCTTAAAATGGGGCAAAACCCACTTAACAAGCATCTCACTCAGCAGCATAAGTTTTGCTTCCAATCGTGGTCATTAAGTCGAGGACTAACTGTATTATAAGTAATACATTCTATTATTTTGGTAGAGCGGGATGCATGCAATTTTGCTTAGAGAGACTATTTACACTCTAATGTTTAAACTTTTAAAGACAGAGGGGAAAAAGAGAGAGATTCATTTCAGTGTTATGACCTGAATTGCTAATGTTAACAAGCATTAAATTTATTTAAATTGTCCAGAGAGAGATCAGGTCCTTCACATGCAAAGTCCGCTAAATCAGAGTCCATTAAATCAGAATTTCCCAGGCATCACATTTTACAGACTGAAATTCCTATTTCTCCTCTCCTCTTCTTCAATCTGCCTCCTCCCTTCCCCAACCTAGTTACTTTTACTGTTGCACTCACAACGGTCATGTTTCACCTTTTTTCTTAAGCTCCCGAAACCTGGCTAGATCTCGTTTGGCCAGCTGCCTGATCGCAGAATCTGCCAGTGTCTTTGCCCGAGGGATGAATTCCTCTAGTTCTTTTCGGGCATTCTCCAGTTGTTCCCTATCCAGAGCATACCAATCCTCTTCTTCCTCCTCAGAATATGTTTCGGGAGGGGACCGCTTGCGTGAAGATCGGAGTTTCATACCCGTTTGGGATTGATCCAATCTGTTGAGAGATCAAAATTGGGCATGGCTATTTATTTAAAGGTAGCCCAGCTGCCCCATTCTGGGACATTAGTAGCACAGCTCAACTCTGCCTGACCTTGGTCTCTAAACTTGATAGCGGAATATTATACAACACCTGCCAGAACTGCCATCGTTTGCCAATCTGCCATTAACTATGCGGCAGGAGGTGGGGAGAGGTAGCTGGGATGGAGCTGGATGGGAGAGGGGGCCTGGCTAACAACTCACTGTACCTTCCCAGGGTCTTCCCAGCCTGCCATTGAAGAGGCAGTTCCCAAAACAATTTATTCAAATTTAATTGGACAATCAAGAACCAGCGGAGGAACTGGACGAGGGAAAGTTAACCGTGAAACTTTGGTGTGCAAACTTTCAGTTCTGGCTTTGCTATCCTGTGCCCCACTTGACTTTTAGTATAGTACACCTCGCCTCAAGGACCGAGTTGGGGCATGGCCTGACAAACGGTTAATTTAAGAATTAGCCTCCCAACCTGCCTTCTCCTTTATCGCTTCTCCTCCATTCCCCTTTTAGTGCAAACCCGCAGGTGAGAACGTCTGCTCCCAAATTTGTGGCGGAAACTCAAAAAAAAGGGCAAACGAAGCCTTCCTTAGAGATACCTTGGGACCTTCTCCATGGGAAAATCCAACCCATTTCATCCCACGACTTCGGCCTAACCTTCTGCTGAGTTCAGAGACGAGTCTTTCAGGGCGTGAGTTATCCAGAGTTTGGAAGTAAGCAACGGATCAAATCAACCCCCAGCAGGCTATGAAGTCCTCAGTTTCAACCCTCCCCACCGATCTAGAGATAAGTGACAGAGCAAAAACTCCACCCCACTCTCTTGAATGTGACGGGCCTATGAAGCTAAGGTCCACCCCTCCCCAAAGACATTCTTTCACATCCCAGAGTTCTACCCCCTCTTCTAATCTAGATGAGGACGAGTAAGAGGCACTAGAAGATCCTACTTGGTGTTAACCCCCGAAGCGGGCAATTTTGGTTGGGGTTGTGTCTGTTCATGGTCTCCAGCTGATGTTCCTTCCATCTCCAGGTCCACCCGAGTAGCCTCAGAAACCTCAGCAGTGGGAGAACAGCTTCCCTCTTGGCCATGCCCCGGGTGAAGGTCCACTTGTGGTCCCTCGGAGAAGGAGAAAGGCAAGGAGCCAAAGAGATCCATCTGCGTGTCTATCGTTTGGTCAAGGTCCACCTGATCTTCTCTCTGTGAACTTGTGGCCTCAGCCTTCTCCTTCTCAAGTTCACCAGGGACATAGCTACCCTCCCTTCGTTTCCTTTTCTTCTTCTTCTTCTTCTTACGAGATGACCTGTTACCATCAACCACGCTGACATTCCCCAAGTCCTCCTTCCGAGATAGTTTACTGGATTTGTTGGGAGTTGATGAGCTCCAAAACTCATCATCATCAACACCCCCATTTGCCAAGGCCTTTTTGAGGGATGGTTGACTGGATTTGTTGGGAATTGATGGGCTCCAACCCTCCTCATCACTACCATGTTTAAGTCTGTGTTTCATCTTTTTCTTCTTCTTCTTGGGCACAAAGTTATTTATTTCGGACTCATCGCTCAGCGGAGTCTCGGGGATGACCCAGGAAGCATCAGAAGTTTCCAAACTGGATTTTTTCTTCTTATGTTTTTTTCTACTAGTCCCAGCATCTTCTGTATCCTGGGAAGATGTCTGATCAGAGGACACAACTGGCTGTTTGACTTCTTCTCGGCTGCGCTTCCGTGACTTTTTTGTCCTCTTTTCATAGCTAGGCTGTTGCGTGTCCTCTACCAGCACAATATCAGCCTCGTTCATCATTGTCTTTAAAAAGCAAGGAAAGAGGTGGGTTAAAACTCACACATTAAAAAACAAACAAACCAGGTAGCATTAAGCTTATGACCACAACCGAGCCCCAAATTTCTGCTGCTAAGTGAGAGCTTTCATTAAGGGAATTTTGCCTTATTTTACTACCATTCCTGCCACAGTTGAATCATTGCAGTTGTTAAGCTAGTGGCACGGTCGGCTGGGGAATTCTGGGAGTTGAAGTCCACTCATCTTATCTCTATATATAGTTTCGTAGCAAAGCACAGGTATCGAGCTAGTAGTTTATCAAGGTGGGAAAACAGCAGGTGAAGGAAACCATCCTTCCTAGTTTAAATTCAACACAAAAATACTTTGTCGTGGGAGTGACTGCCTGCGAAAGCTCCTGGATTAAGGCTGAAAGGCGAAAGCAGTTTGTTCCGTCCCATATTTGGGTAGACCAGGTTTCCACTGGAAAAACGCGTCATCCTTCCTAGCCTGAATGCAGTTGGGAACTCTGAATGCTTCCATGGCTGCAGAGGCAGAAAGGTGCTTCTGCTAGAAATTCTCTGGAAGAGGCCACTTCATGTAAATACAAACAGACAAAAGAGGTTCAAGGCTGCAAGCATTGTCAGGCAAGTTTCCAATTGATATGCAAAGATAAACAAACCCCAACGCATCAAGAGCTCAAATGTATCTAAAAGAGCACTTAAACACCAACCACTCTACTTGATCACCTGGTCAAAATCCAGATGCTTGGCAACAAGACTCATATTTACGACGGTCACATTGTCCCGGGATCTCATGATCCCCTTTTGTGACCTTAGTCAATGGGGAAGCCAGATTCACTGAAACAACCATGTTCCTAACTTAACAACTGCAAGGATTCGCTTAATGGTGGCAAGAAGGGCGGTAAAAATGGGAGCAAAGCTCACTTAGCAACTGTCTCACTTAGCAACAGAAATTCTGGGCTCAATTCTGGAGGTAATTTGAGCACGACCTATGCTTGTAAAAAATTATTCGTCCCACCCACCCAGAGTCCCTTAAAGTAAGACCGAGATCTCATCATTAGTTTGAAAAAATAAATTTAAAAAAACAACAACACGTTTCTCGCAGTTTCCCCCCCTAGAAAGCCCCTAACTGGCAAAACTCAATTTGCAAGGCTGAATTGTAACGGCTGGCTTTGCAACCTCGCATTGCAACACTTCATTTAGATGCATGCGCCACCAATGCTCGGTTGGCAATTATGAATTACAATGCTCGGTTGGCAATTAAGACTTAAAAGAACTTTTATTGCCCCTTTGAATGCCCCCTAATCGTCGTAACTCAGAAATTTCGTTGCACGCAGCTCTCAGGAGGGTCTCCAACTCCAAGGCACACTACAGAAACACGACAACAATAAATAAATACAAAATTGTGCATATACCCGCATGTTACTACATGAATCCCCCCCAGTGCTCCATCTGCAATCATGAATTTCAAGGCTGGCTCTGCAAATTATAAAACTGCCCCTTCGCAATTGCAATAAACATTAAACAGTGATCATTGCAGGCACTTACACGCTGGCGGGGCATTAGGATCGCCCCTCACTCAAAATAATGATGATAATAATCCTCCCCTCTCCCCCGCAAGAGAGAGAGAGAGTCCAGCAGGCGAAGGTTCCCCGGCTTGCTGCTCCACTGCAAACATGCTGCTTTGCTGAACTTCCGGCTTATGCCACTTCCGCCTTCTCCTCTCATGTGGTTTTCCTCTCACTGAGAGAAACAGTTTGAAGCTATGGGAAGTAACCCCTTTCACATTTCATGAGCCCCGGGCCTGCAAATAGGGAGCACGTGTCCCCTTTAGGCTCTAGGCCTCGGCTTGGAAAAGGGCTCTGCTCCAGTCACCTGTAGGCCTCGATTTTTGAAAAGGGCTTGTCTAGACTTTTCATGCATCTACGGACATTGTGGGAATTAAAGCATTCCCGGAAGTAGGCGTTTCTACCCAACCTTTCCTTCTCTCAATGTTTCTAGCTCTATGCCCTCCTCCGCCGATAAAAAGCGGGCGTCGCCGGGCGTTCCGGGGGGGGCGGGGTTTACCGCGGCGGAAGTCATGCCGAGGCGGGGCCTGCCGCACCGGAAGCAGCGCTGAAGCGGGCCGGCGGGAGCGAAGCGGCGGCGGCGGCGAGGAGGAGGAGGAGGAGGAGGACGACGGCCGAGCCTGCGGGCGGGCACATGGCAGCGCTGCCCACCCGAGGACCCGGAGGGAGAGGTGAGGCGGGGGCGGCGGGGGCGGCTGCCGGAGAGGCTTAAGGGGGCGGGGCTTCCTCGCTTTCCCCCTCCCCCACAGCTGAGAAAAGGCCCCCCTCCCATTTACCTCAGGAGGGGCTGAGGAAGCCCTTTAAACCGCCCCCCCCCGCAATATGGAGCTTATTCCACACACACACACACACACACACCA
>NW_020716953.1:213442-225150 GCF_900518725.1 Notechis scutatus | reverse complement strand
GCCTCCGCTGCCCTGTCTTCGAAGGATTTTGCTGCCGCCAACGATGACCTCTGTTACTGTCTGGAATGCGTGGAGGAGTACCACCAAGCGAGAGAGGGGATTCCATCTTTGCACCAGGTACTCTGATCCAGGGCATGGTTTTTTTCTTATAAATATGAACGGATCTTAATCTTGGTACTTAAATCTTGTATCTTGGCAAGGTTCAGACAGCTGCGTAGTTGATACTTCCATTTATTTATTTCTCCTTGGTTTAAAGTTTGAGGTTTGCTTTTTGTTTTAACATTGTGTCCGTTTCAAGCAATACATTTTCAAAAATCATCTATAAAGTCTGCTCTGTTTGTTTCCCCCCCCCTCCCCTTAATCTCTGCCAGAGAGACGATTTGTATAGAGAACTTCAATCACTGGGTGGTTATAGATATGTATCAAATTGTTTTTATAAAAGACAACAAATAATTGTACTTACATTATCAAGATGATTACTTTGACCCTAAACGGTTATTAACAGTTTCCCAGTTAGCTTGTATTCGGAGAAGTTTGCCCTGGTGTATTTAGGGGTGACCTGATAGCAGTCCTTGTTGGGTTGTCACAGAGAAGTGGGGGGGGGGGGGGGTTGTCTCCAAAACACAGGAAGGCAGGACACGAAGCAATGAGTAGAGGAAGTCCTAGAACGGAGGAGAAATTTCCTGACATTGAGAACAATTAGCTTCTGGCCTGCCTCCATCATTGGAGGCTTTCAAGAAGAGCTTAGACAGCCATTTGTCCAGGGTAGGAAAAAGTACCAAGGATTTCTGACCTCCCTTTCAAGTGATATTCATACTGTTCCTCCCACCTCTTCATTATTTTGCAGATCCCTTTGCCCAATCCATGTCTTCCTTAAATCTTCAGGTCTATGATAAACCAATGGTTATTTTTTTCTTCCTTCAGAAAAAACAAAACAAAACAGGGCTCCTCCTAAAATTCCCCTTTGCTTTTCCAACTGCAGATCCTGTGGGATTTGGAAGTTATCCGTCTCGTTGGCCACTTTGAGAAGTCCATGCGAGTGGACGATGAAAACGACCTCTACTTGGTGGAGGAAGACAGAGTGAAGCCCTGGACCTCGTGTTACACTGGTCCTAATTTTGAGAAGCGCCTCCGGGTGCCCTTGCTGGAAGTCCTCAAGTATCCCTACCTGCTACTTCGCGAGCACGGGGGGGGGGGGGGGGGGGGGGGGGGGGGGGGGGGCTCTTGACCCACTTGCTGAGCAGAGATCCCCACAATCCTTGGTGCTCTCTGAGCTTGGTTGCTCTCTTGCAGAAGTTTCATGACCCAACTAGGTAACATCATCTGAGCTAGAAGGAAGTGGGGTTTGTGGAGTGGAGGAGGAGGAGGACTGTGAGGTCTTTGATGCACTGGTTATGTTATCTAGTCTGCTAGAAAACAATCAAGCTCAGACATGTTATAATGCAGCCTTGTGAAACAAGACTAGGCAATAGCAAATGTTTTAATTGTTTTACCCCAAAGCACTTTACCTGTCATTTCCTAGGCATTATTTGTTTACCTTTTCAGACCTGTCCAACTTCTATCTTGACAGCTGATATCTGTTGTCAAACATCTCTGCACTTTGGCAGAAGTTTTGAGAACGTGACTTAGCTCCCCCCCCCAAAAAATATTTTTTTTTATTGTAGACAAAACAGTTTCAGGGGTCTCCAAAATTGGCAACTTTAAAGGCTTGTGGGCTTCAACTCCCAGAATTTCTCAGCCAGGAAGTCTTGCTAAATTCCTGATCCTGATCTAAGGACCGTAGGAATCAAGTTGTCTCAGGCTTCTCTTCTTAGCTTCCCAAATTTCTGGATTCAGGAACCTTTTTTCCTGAATCCAGCACCAAAGATTGCACCTGGGCATTATGGGTGCCTATTTTGCCAGCTTCCTACCATTATATCTGTATATCTAATTTATATCTATTTCTACTTTATATCTATCTATCTATCTATAAAATCTATATATCTACCGTATTTTCCAGACTATAAGCCGCTACTTTTTTCCCACGCTTTGAACCCTGCGGCTTGTACAGCAATGCAGCTTATCTATAGATTTTTCTTCACTAACTGCCATCAGGGGGCGCAAAAAACGTGACAGACCCAAGAGGTCAATGCAAAGAAGAAGACGCTACCGGTGGTTTTTGGCGCGCTCAACGCAAGTAGCACAACACACACGAACGCAAAATATTTTTCACACCCTCCACATGGAAAGTACATGAAGAAAAGCATAGGATGCAGCTTTTCAGTTGAAAGCAATCGATCTGTCTATCCAGGAAGGGAATAGAGCTGCTGCACGTAAGCTTGGCGTTAATGAACCAATGGTGAGACGTTGGAGACGTCTGGCCGCATGCGAAGAACATTCTTCTCTTTCTGTGTGAACATCTCATTTCACAATGTATATATCTGTGGCTTATAGTCTGGTGCGGCTAATATATGTAAAAATATTTTTTTCTTTTAAAATTTAGTGGGTGCGGCTTATATTCCGGTACGCTCTATAGTCCGGAAAATATGGTGTGTGTGTGTGTGTGTGTGTGTGTGTATATATTTATATTTATATTTTAAATAAAACATTTCAGTGTTCCTGCTTCATAGCATCCCTTCAGCATTCTAATCCTCCCTTTTTTAGATAAACTCACCTTGGGTTTGTTCACACCTAGCATAAAAATAGAGCTTGCAAAATTGCTGCAACTTTCTTCAGCCAAGCAGACTGGAGGTGTGAAATGACAGATAATATTTCCAGTTCCCCTCTGGCCTTTGTTTCCATACCCCGCCTCCCTTCCTTTCAGCAACCCCATCCATTGAAACACAAACTTTTCAAAACCTTCTCTTTTTTTTTTTTTTTTTTTGGTGGATGTGGGGGGGCTGAAAAAGGAGCTTTCTGGTCTTTTGAAAAAGCAAAGATCTGGGAGCTTTGACCTTGGAGAGCCGAAGATGAATTAAAAAAACAATGCCTTATGCCGCAGAAATAGCATTTTTTCTCTCTCCCCCAAATGTGGCTTTGATCTCCAAAAGATGCATAACATCTTGTTCTTTTGGTGGCATGCCTGCCTGACTTTGCGGTTCTTCTCTCACTTGCAGGCGAGCTGTGCGTAGAAGCTCTTTGCAAAATGGAGGAAATGAACTACTTCTACCAAGTAGTTGGCAAGCATCCTGGTATCTATTTACTCATGGTGCACCCCAATGAAACGGTGAGTCGCTCTGGTTTATTTCCTTTCTCTCTCCTGACGTTTGTCGTCTCCAGAGCTAAATTCTTTGCATTTCTGCAGCAAACGCAGTGAGCCAGGAAGTTCTTAGTGTGGTAAACCTCTTCCTTCCTATTTAAATATTTGAATCTGCAAGGTTTTTTGGGTGTGTGTTGTTGTTGTTGTTTTTTGCCCCTGAACCAATTTGGATCCATAGGCCAACAGCAAATCGTGGTTTGTAAACCTGGCTTCCTTGGGAGTGACAGCTTAGAATTCAAGATTCTGGCATTAACAGCGAACATTTAAAGAGGGAGCATTATTTTTGCTGGTTCCACTTGCAGAAAGAGCGAAAAGAACATCAGATCTTGCTTGCAGTAGGCTACAATTTTAATTGAATGTTTAAATTTAAGGGCGTTATTGATTAACCGAATAACACAATAACAGAGTTGGAAGGGTCCCCGGATGAGTTTTATGCTGCATTTTCTTCAATGTCCATAAGCCACCTTATCAGAGTCACCTGATCAGATCCACCTGCTTCATAAATAAAATAAATTTGGCTGCACACGTGATGCTTGACTTAAAACCCATTCATTCAACAACCTTCAAATCCCTAGATCCGCCAGTGGGCCATCCTGACCGCCAGGAACCTGGGCAAAGTCGACCGAGACGATTATTATGACATCCAAGAAGTGCTGATCTGTTTGTTCAAAGTGATAGAACTGGGCCTCTTCGAAAACCCGGATATCTATAGCTCATTGGGGGTTGAGAAAACCAGACTAGTCCTGTTGCCTCCCCATCTGTATGATACTGGCAATTATAAGAACTATTGGCTTGGTAAGGAGAGAGAATGGCAAGGTTATTATGGGAATTGGGGTTTAGTCTGTTCCCTCTTTTTCCTCTTTCTTTTTCCTCTTTCATTCATTCATTCTTTTGTCCTTCCTTCCTTCCTTCCTTCCTTCCTTCCTTCCTTCCTTCCTTCCCAAGGTCCCTTCCAGCTTTATTCTGATTTAAGCTTGTTCGTAATGAAGATGCTTGTGGATTACGAAACGGCCAGTTAATGTCTGATTTCGGGTGGTTTTCATGCAGGTCTCTGTATGCTGCTCTCGGTGCTGGAAGAACAAGCAATGGATTCATTGATGCTCGGACCAGACAAACAGAATTTCATGCAGTCTATCATGAACATCATGAAAAAACAGACCGATGGTAATGGATGAGTGAACTCTGGAGGCTGTGATGGAAAGAGTCAGAGACCGGGGATGATTATTCCTTTATGCCCGAGTGGTTCATATAATAGTATGTAATCTTTGACGTAGGGCCAAAGTCGAGCCCGGAATGACAGTTGTAAAAGCCATGCTGGTTTTTAAGCAGGTCATCGTCATGTCTGCAACCTGGTTTTCTGACATTTTTGCAGCGGTCACGAAAGGAGTCGCTATAGTTAAATAAGCCCATTGTTTGCAGTGGGCAGGTTTTTGTTTTTGCCAGAAACATGACTGTGGGATCTGCAAACAGTTATCAGTGCAGATATCACACAATCATGTGACTTGGGGGGGTGGGGTGGGGTGGTAGGTGGATGTCAGAACTTCACATTTGGGTCAGAAGTCTTTCATAAGTTCAAAGGGTGGCTATGTGGCAGGATGTTAATGGAGGGTTGATGCAAAGACATCAACTTTCTACAGTGTGTTGGCAAAGCGTTTGGTCATTTATACTTTCTGGTCAAGTTTCTGTTGTCCAACTTGGGCGCTGAACCCTCATGTAGAGTCTTAGATAGTACAGGTAGGACCACAGCCGAGCCCAAAATTTCCCTGGCAAAGCGAGACAAGTGTTAAATGAATTTTGCCCAATTTTACGACCTTTCTCGCCCTAGTCGTTAAGTGAATCGCTGCAGTTGTTAAAGTAATAAAACCTGGTTGTTAAGCGAACCTAGCTTCCCCCATTGACTTTTGCTTCTCGGAAGGTCACAAAAGCGCACACACACACACACACACACACACACACACACTGCAGTTGACATATATATATATATATGTATATATGAGTCAGTTGCCAAGCATCTGAACTGTGTTCATGTGACCACGCAGGTGTTGCCGTGGTCGCAAGCGTGAAAAATGGTCGTAAGTCACACTTTTCATTGTGACTTTGAACGGTCGCTAAACAAAAAGTTGTAAGTCAAGGACTACCTATACTCCCACCTTCAAGGTGAGGCTGACTCCCTTAGCCCAACCTGCCGTACGAGGTGGGAATGCTCCGTATTCCCTCTTCAGCTTCCAGAAGGAACCAGGATTAGAAGTTTAACAAACAAACCAGGATCATAATTATGTTTGTTTTTTTGTTGCTCCAGGTGAAATCAATGACCCCTTTTGGCCCGTCCTCCAATGTTTCATGGTGATCCTAGATAAGTTGGGATCCAAAGTGTGGGGTCAGTTGGCGGATCCTGTCCGGGCGTTCCAGGCAATCATCAGTAATGCAAGCTATAAGAAGGAAATAGAGAGCATTCGACAAAAGTGCTCCAGGTCTGTGTCTTTTCCTTCAGTCTAATGACAGGAATCTGGAAAGGGGGGAATTCAGATTTAAGCAATGCACCCATATCTCCCTTGGAGTTGTGTCCTTGCTCTTTCTTAAACTATTCTCAAGCAGTTTTTCTCTTGTTGTATGCACAGGGTCAAATTTTTAGAAGCCTTTCTCTTCTCTAGTTGTCCCGGTCCCACTCAAAACAATATCATGAAAATTATAGTCAAGAGAATGTATATTGAATTATTCATGTACTAACTGCAGCTAGAATTGTATTTGCACAAAATTGGAAAAATGTCTGACTGAAGAGAATGTGATAAGAAAAAATATTAGACTCTGCAGAAATGAATAGGTTAACCCCTAGCAATCCAAGAGAAGGAACAAATTGAAGATTATGCGATATGGGATTTATTTTATCAATGGTTGAAAAACAAATATGGAAGTTAGAAATTAAAGAAGACTAGTGCAAAATAGTAAATGTAAGAATTAAAAATGTTAAGATGGGGAATGTTATAAGAATTAGATATATTAAGTATAGAGTACTAAAGGTAAGCAATGAATATGTATAAACTATAATGGTTATGGCACAAGATATTTATACCCAGACAACACACTGTTCAAATGAAAGATGGAATGTTTGTATAAATAAAAATTATGAAAACAAAACATTTTGTTCTGAATCGAAAACAAAACTGCCTTTGGTCCATATGCATCTTGCCCTTTCTGGTCTATGAATAATCTGAACCCTTTCCCCCCCACATCCCTAAACTTCCCTTCTTGCAAATTGAAAGCCAGTTTGGTTTAGTGGTAAAAGGCTACAAAGCCAGGGACCGGGATCTCTAGTCCCAGCTCAGGCGTGAAAGCCACCTGAGTGACTTTGGGCCAATCCCCAGGAGCCAGTCAGTGAGTTGTAGTTCTGCCGTAGCCATGAAAGCCGATTGGGCGGATCACCTCAGGCACAAAAGTGATCTGAGTGAGTTTGGGCCAAAGACCAAGCGGTGGGGAGTGTTCTAGTTCCACCACAGACACGAAAGCCGTCTAGGTGAGTTTGGGCCAATCACTAGGAGATGGTGAATTCTAGTCCCACCTTTGCCAACTGGATAACCTTGGGCCAGTCACACACACTCATCCAATGGACCAATAGCCAGGGGCCATCAGTCTAATCTTTTTCTAGGTTTCAGGAAGATGAGCATAGTTTTTTTTTTTATCGCTCCTGGTTGTAAACCGGGACATGCTGCTTTCCGGCTTTCTTTGATTTTCTTCTTCGTTTTTCAGCACAAAATCAGAGCCACCATCCGACTACGAAGATGTAATTACCTGCAGCCAAATTGTATATAACTACAACCCAGAAAGGCTCCAGCAGGTAAATTCCGAATATCCTAAATGGTATTATTTAGTTCAGTACTTAGTAACTGTTAGAAGTTATGACAAGCTGCCACGGTTGAGAAACATGTGATCCAGGAATGAGTGGAAGTGTTCACTGACTCTATCGGTCCTGCTGCCACTTAAACCTCTAAATAAAAACGATCCTTGGCTCCATTTGTTGAGAAAGGTGTAATTTTATTAGAACTCCCATGCGTTGCAATAGCGCATAGGCAGAACTGAGAATCGTGCACCAAAAAGTTCCCCTTTTCCCTCCCTTAATTGCTCCAGTCGCTGATGCCCCCTGTGACCAATGTTTTCAAAATGGGCACTTCAAGATAGGTTGGCATGCCGCTGCCCTCTTTTCCCAACCTTGAAGCAGCTTCTTCGGGAGATAAAAGTAGTTACTTTCGCCTTCCCCCAAATAGTCCCTCTCCCATCCAGCCTTCCCCAGAGTCCATGGCAGTAGTCCATGTCACCGCAAGGTGGCAGCTGACAGACTGTCTGGATTATATTTCAGGACTCAAGACTGAGGACTACTGCTTGCTTGGACTACTGCCCCAACTTTTATGAAGAAATGCAGACCCTGACCGACATGTTCCAGTACGACATGGGGCGGGACATGCGTTTGCACTACAGCACTTTCCTCTGGTTCATTCCTTTCTTCCATTCCCTGATGGACCTCAAGGAGCTGGGTGTGGCCTACAGCATAGTGGTCATCCAGCACCTCTGTTCCGAAGTCAAGGAGGTCCTACACCATGCCGACCAGCCATGCGACAAAGTGTCTCAGTTTTTCATCTGGATCCTCGTGGCAGTGGTGGAGCTCAGCCTGAAGAAGAAATGCTTCAACCCTTTGTGGGCCAGCTCTCAAAACTGGGTGGAGGTGGTGGTGGTGTGCGCCGGGCTTCCAAGCATGGCGTTTCCTGGCGGAGCCGAGCGGGACATGGCCAGGAATGGACCCAGGCGCCTCACAAAAGTGCCCTCATGGGAACCAGATTCCATACAGTCTGTTTGCATGAATTTGATCCGGGTTCTCCTAAAGGAAGGCTACCAGATGGGGCGGAAGGCCTCCCTGTTCCTGGACGAGCTGAATTTGCTTCGGCGTAGTCACGAAGACTGGAACCTGAGCCCCCAACAGGCGCAGGAATTACAGACCTGCTTGATTGACATCATAGGAAGCCTCTGGGCTAAGTCATCGAGCGCTTCCTCCCACGGAGAGCATCCGACCAGCCTCATCAGAGGACCAGAGGGCAAAAGTCCAGGATATCTTCCTCAAGAAGAGAGTTTATGCGAGAAGAAATATAGCTTGGATGAGGAAGCCAAGGGGTCCATTTGTGGAGAGCAAAGCCACCAGAAAAATTCGGAGCTCCATTTGACTGACATTAAGCAGGAAGCTAAACAGGGTTTAATGCATGAGGACCACATCTTGCATTCTACCTCAACAGGGGGACCCAACCAGAACAATGGAAGCTTCCACTCGATCCTGGTGAACCAGAATAGCTCCCTAAACCAAAGCAGTTTTGACAAAGACGTTCAGAAGAAAGAGCCCAGTGGGAAGGAAGAGAAGCTCGAAACTGCCAACGCTGACTTCCACCAAAAGCCCAGCAGTTCTGTTGTGGAAGAAAACCAGATTCCGAAAACGATCACCGAGAAAATTGAGTCGAACAAAGCGGATTTAAATTTGAAATTAAAACAGTTTGTGGAGAGTAGGAAGTGGCTGCTGCGGCCAGAGAGCGAAAAGCAGCAATCCTGTAAGGAGGAAAAGCAAGATCACCAGGAAGGAACGTCAAGAAGCACATCGAGGGATGGTAGCAGCACGTCCAGTTGGCTTCCCTGCAAGCCGTCACAAAGTTCGGAGAACGGCTTCCAGGCTGAAATCCTTTCCATAAAGAAGGAACCCAGAGACAGCTTGGCAGAATTTAAGAGAACTTGGAAAAGCGGGGAAGATTCAGAAGAAAGTAGCACAGGTGATGACCTGAATGTCCCCTTGACAGAGGTTAGGGAGGAGCTGGTGAGAAAGAAATCGGTGGTCCAAGCAACAGAGCCCGAAGTAGACAGAGAGGATAGATTGTATTTAGCTGATCGTCAAGAAAGTAACTTGAATCCTATTCAAAGAAAAGTTCAAGGAGCGTGTACGTCTCTATCTGAGAGCAAAGGTCCCACATTGTCCCCTGGAACAGGTGGGCCTTCAAGCCAAGTCATCATCATTTCGGACACGTCTTCCGACGAAGAAGAGAACAAAGTGAACTTGAGCCGGAGGAGCCAAGAAGAAAAGGTTAGTAGTGGGTCCCTTCAGAAGGACCACGAGGCCAACAAACAAGAGGTCATAACCGCTTCCAATTCTCCGTTGATGTACGGGGAATGTGAATCGCAGTGCTTTGAGTTTGAAACCGAAGACGAGATCTACTCCTTTTGGCAAGATAGCCAGTTGGACAAGACAGCGGAGGCAGATGTTCTTCCAGGGAAGGCAGCTGGCAGGAGCGACTTGGCATTGGCTAGGTGCCTTAGCGAGCAGGATGATGACACAGACTGTCTTGGGGATGACGTTATCGAAAAAGCCGCACAAGAATTGGAACAGCAGGTGGAAGTCGGTAAAGCCAAACCAAAACTTCCTGTCCAAGCCAACGAGGAAAATGTCAGCGAGGGAAGCACCACTGTTTGTTCCAAGTATTTCACAGCCACGCACGACGACGGCCGGGAGTCTCCCAGACAGAGCTCAGCTTCTGCATCCCCTAAGCCACTATTACCATCAGCATCTGGTGGATCATTGACACCATCTCTGGAACCAGCGCCCGGACCAAGGAAGAGTTTGGCCAAATCCAAGTGTCTCAACACCGCTCCACCAAGACCTGAGGAAAGGAGACCTGTGACCGAAAAGGAATCGGCCCATGAGACGCTGCCTGGATCGCCTCGTCCTTTCGTGGTCCCTCCCAAGAAAGTCCACCATTTCCCTGAGCCGACGTCCACCGTCGAAAAGCTGGGCCTGAAGAAGAAACCCCGCAAAGCTGCTGAGCTCTCCCAGCGGTCTCACGACGTCCTGGCCCAGTTGCGTAGCCATGGAAAAACAGCCGGGCAGCTTCCCCAGAAGAACCAGAAGAGGAGGAAGGCCAAACTGATTGAACCTCGACGGATGCTTATCCAGAACAAAGCGCTGTTGGCCAGCCAAGAACGCCAGTTCTTCAGGCAGTCAAGGTCCGAGAAGAAGAAGAAAGGGGAGGAAGTCCCCAGAGCAAAGAAGCCTCTTCCCAAGGCAACTGTGGAATCTACTGCTAAGAAGGTGGTTGACAATCCAAAAGGGAAACCAAGCCAGTGCAAGAGTTCTTCTAACCAGCTGAAGAAATCGCTACCGCAGCATTCACGAGAGGACGATGGGTCCCATTCTGCATCTCTGGAGAGAGAGGGTCTCCCATCATCAAGGCAGGAGACTCTCAATCCCGATTCAGCCGTTCCAGGGTGTTCCACCTCTGCTCCAGGGAGTGTCTGCTCTTCAAGTGGAGTTAGTGGGGCCAACTCGGGTTCCTCTTTTGATTGGTGCAACAAGAACACGAGTGAGAATGCGTCTGGGTTAAAGGAGGACTTGGACCTGGGAAAGAATGAGGAGGACTTGTTCCTAACCCAGAGAGACCCGGTGGACATGGAGCTTTGCTCGCTAATGGAAAGTAGCAGTAGCTCAGAAGATGGAGATGTCCTCCCGACCTTGCAGGATCAACTTCAGGCCGTTGAGAAAGGCAGACATCCCGGATGTCCTAAAACGGCAGAAGGAGCCCAAGTCCACCCTCTGCCTAACCCTCCAGATCATGTCTTTGCCAAGCCCTGCATGTTTGCCAAGCTTTCCACAAAGAAAACCTTCACCTCTGTTGCTGCTTCTCGGATTGCCAGCCTCTCCAAAGACATTGAGACCAGCTCCGTGCAGGCAAAGACCAAATCCAGCCTGGTCCACTTTGCTGCCTTGAAGGCGGACGGCATGAGGCCCAAGCTAACTCTGGCCAATCTCCTTGGCCCTAGGAATGGAAACAACCTCTCCACACAGCCCTACAGTGTCCAAAACAGCCACCTGGTCAGTACACGCTCCGACACAGGTCAGGAGACGCGCCCATCCTTTGCCCAAGTCAACAGTTCTCACAACCAGCCTAGAGACCACAGCATTTTCACCAAAGAAATCCTGAAGTGGAGCTATGATATGTTTGCCAACTTCAGGGAGCTGGGACCACCAAACCATCTCTTGCAGGCAGTTGTGAACTCTGTTCCGGTCAAGTTTCAGAACTACGATGACTATTTTAAGACTTTCTTCCCTTTGATGATGCTCAATGCCTTTGAAGAGGTAAGCGGCCTCCTTTGTTCCAAGACCCTTTAGATGTCTTAAGTGTCTGTGTGTTTTATGTATACTGAGAGCTTAGGTACCGAAGACAAATTCCTTGTGTGTCCAATCACACTTGGCCAATAAATCTATTCTATTCTTATTCTATTCTAATTCTATTCTATTCTATCCCATCCCATCCCCTATTCTACTCTACTCTACTCTACTCTACTCTACTCTACTCTACTCTACTCTACCCTGTCCTCTATTCTATTTTCTATTCTATCCCCTAATCTACTCTACTCTACTCTACTCTACTCTACTCTACTCTACTCTACTCTA
>NW_020716953.1:194316-213432 GCF_900518725.1 Notechis scutatus | reverse complement strand
TACTCTACTCTACTCTACTCTACTCTACTCTACTCTACTCTACTCTATGGAGATTCTCAATCCTCCAGGTCATGGTTGTTCCAAAGGTGCTTTTCCAAAAAGCAACCAGACTTTCTTGAGGAGCTGTGGCTCATATTTATGACGGCCACAGTGTCCTGGGGTCACGCAATCCCCATGTTGTGACCTGACGAGCGAAGTCCATGGGGGAACCAGATGTGCTTCCCAACCATGGGACTAACTTAATGGCTGCAGCGATTCCCTTAACCACTGTGGCCAGGAAGGTCGTAAAACAGCTAAACCCGCTGAACCGTCTCGCTTAGCAACCGAAATTTGTTGCTTGGTTGTGGCCGTAAGTCAAAGGCCATATGCCTTTTAGTATTGGCATTCATGTCCTTCTGCATGCTTCCCACCTGGGAGGGGGTTTCTTTGGAGGCATGAAACCTTAGAGGGAATAATAAGTGTTTCCGTGTCGGAGCAAAATATGGTGTCGCGGATGCACTGAGGTCTCATCCACAGGCGATGTTAAACCAATGTCATCGTCTTCTCCCCTGTTTCCAGGTCACATGTGAATGGCTGGACAACCAGAAACTGAAGAACCCAAAGCCTTTTCATTTGACCTTACTGAATTTCAACATGGACTTAAACAAGGCAGATTTCACAGGTCAGAAAACAAAGACGCGAGCTAAAGAGACAAAGACAAATGCAGCTTTGCGACCCCCAAATTGAGCCCAAATCTGATGCTGTGAAGTGAGAACTTTGATGGGGGGAGGAGAGGAAAAAAAATCACGAATCGTTAGCAAAAACTGCCTTACATAAAATGAACAGACAAGCACAACCTAAAACTTATGGCACATGAGCAGTTATCGGCACGGCAGGTTACCCACCACTGACCTAAAACATCTCCCGTTAGGACCCAGAGGTGTTTTGCAAATCTAAAGCATAGCTTACATTCCCATTGCCGTGAGAGTCAATAGGACAAGCAGTCGAAAGGGACTGCTTGAAGCCAATTGGCCCTGCGCCACTCTTCGCATTCACATTACGTACTCTTAAAAACCACAAACACGTGACTTTCAAGATTTTTTCCAGCGCGTTTGTAGCTCTGAATGTTTGCCAAGTGGACTGTTGTAAGTTGAGGACTACCTGTCCAGACCTACAGGTAGTCCTGCCCTTGCAATCATTCGTTTTAGTGCCCATTCAAAGCTCACAAACAGCATTGGGAAAAGGGACTTACAGCCATTTTTTTCATACTTAACAGCTGTTGCAGCATCCCAAAATTGCAATATGATCAAAATTCAAACGCTTGGCAACTGGCATGTACTTACGGCGGTTGCAGTGTTCCCGGGGTCACGACCTTCTGATGAGCAAAATCAACGCAATGACCCCGTTGCTATCACTAGAGTCATTCATTCGCTTGACCAGAGCGGTGAGAAAGGCCACAGAATGGGAGAAAACTCACTTAACGTCTTGTCTTGCTTAGCAGTGGAAACGTTGGGCTCAGTTGTGGTAAGCTGAGGACTGCCTGTAGAACTGGGTGATCATCCTGTATTTTGTCTTCTTTGTTTTGCCCCCAGCTAAGATTTCCCAGCATGAAATAGAAAATCAACAATACCCCAAAGAAGATGATGTCGTTTTCCTGATAGTATCTGACAAACAGTTCTACTACGACGAACAAGACAGGGAGAGCCATGTAGTTCGGCATGTTGGCTTTGTGACTCGTTTTTCTCAGCCTTCCAGTCATAACACTAGTAAGTATTTCTGGGTTAGTGACCCATGAAAAGTCTATTCTGGAGGCGGTCCAAAGAATTGCAATTCATTTCTTTTTAGCCCAGTTTTATTACGAATAGCTCAAGTTGGCCAACATCCCTAGTTCTTCCTTCTCTCCACCCATAAAAAATGCCTGCTTGGAAGATCAAGCCATGATTGTGTCCTAATGTTGATGAGTTCTGACTTGAGTGCTTGGAAGATCAGACCATGATTTGTGTTCTAACCTTGATGAGTTCTGAATAAGCGCTTAGAAAATCAAACCATGATTTGTGTGCTAACCTTGATGAGTTTTGACTAAGCGCTTAGAAAAATCAAACCATGATTTGTGTTCTAACGTTGACGAGTTCTGACTAAGCACTTGGAAGTTCAAACCATGATTTGTGTCCCAACGCCAATGGGTTCTGCCTAAGTGTGATGCCTGAACAAATCATCTTTTGTTGGCCTGTTTTCCCAAAACAGAAAAGAAGGAGCAACAGGTCACCTGCCACCTCTCCATCCAGACTCAAGGAAATCTCGCGCGCGTCGAGAAAAATGTGAAGTGCATGGTGGTCAGCTCTTTGGCGACAACCCACCGGAGGTTCCAGGCCCTCTTGATGCTGAATCGCAGCCCATTAGCCATGCCCATCCTGTCTCCAAGTGTCCCCTACTTCTCCCCGAGAGATTTGAACACCGAGTCTGAGAAATCGGTAAGAATGGGGATGCTTGTTCACAGAATAACAGGGTCGGAAGGGACCTTGGAGGTCTTCTAGTCCAACCCCCTGCTCAAGCCGGAGACCCTCTACCATCCCAGGCAAATGGCTGCCCAGTCTCTTCTTGAAAACCTCCAGTGTTGGAGCATCCACAAGTGCTACAGGCGGGTTGTTCCACTGGTTAATTGTTCTCATTTTCAGGAAATTCCTCCTTAGTTCTGGGTTGCTTCTCTCCTTGATTAGTTTCCACCCATTGCTTCTTGTCCTGCCCTCAGGGGCTTTGGAGAATAGCTTGACCCCTTCCTCTTCTTTGCAGCAACCCCTCAAATATTGGAAGATGCTATCAATCCTTCTCTTTGTTAGACTAGACCTACTCAATTCCTGTAACTTTCGTGTGTTTCCAGCCTCCAGTCCCCTAATCATCTTTGTTGCTCTTCTCAGCACTCAGCACTCTAGAATCTCAACATCTTTTTTTTATATCGTGGCAATATCAACCTTTCAGCCCTAGCTTTCTCATAATCTCCGTCTGACTCTTTCCAAACTTGACTTCTCCTGCCATTTGGGGAAAGGAGGGATTCAGACCTGGGTCTGTTGGGGGAGAAGAAGAAGAAGACATCTAGAGTAGGTCATGGCGATAGAGAGTGTCTTCTGGTGACCTGGTGTGATTCTGTTCCTCCTTCCTCCCCCCCTCCCCCCCCCAGCTTCCTTACATGAAGGACTTCAATGAAGGGCAGAAGCAAGCTATTGAAAGTGCTTACGCCATGATAACCCAGCATCCATCTTCACCCAAGGTCTGCTTGATCCATGGACCACCAGGGACAGGAAAGTCGAAGGTGATCGTTGGGCTTCTCCACCGCATCCTTGATGAGGTAGGCCATGTGGACCCCTTTGAAGGTTCTGATGGTCGTTTTGAGGCGAGCTGAGGGTGGTGAAGCAGCTGACCGGGCTGAGGCCGAGGGAGGGGTCAAACGCGCCATCAGTCATGAATCCCTGCATGCCCACAAGAGGCCTAAGTCCAGCCTGCCTTGAATGCCTTTCTTATCTCCCGCTCATTTCCCATTGGCTGTTAGTTGGTCAGATTCTTGAAGCGACCTCAAGCTTGCAATAAATCTTTATACTCATGGGAACTGCCTGAATCTTGGACACTTGGCAACTGGTTCTTATTTATGACGGCTGCAGTGTCCCAGGGTCACATTAATCCCCTTTTGCGACCACCTCGCAAGCAAAGTCCACGAGGAAGCAGATTCACTTAAGAACGGTCCTCCTAATTTAACAACTGCGGTGATTGTCTTAACAACTGGGGCAAGAAAAGTGACAAAACAGGGCAAAGCTCACTTAACCAATTTCTCACTTGGCCGTATAAATTCCGGGCTCGATTGTGGTCATACACCGGGGATGGCCTCTATGGATACAGCCATAGGCTCCTTGGCCACGGTGCTCGAGTGGTTTGCTATTGACTTCCGACGCGAATGTTCGAAGAGCTGCAGGATTTCTTTACGTTTGTCTTCTGAAACCGAGACCACCTGGTGTCATTTTGAATCTCCAGAGATCAGGAAAAGAGAATTCCATCCAGAGGCTGAACGCCAAGATCAAGACGAACCGCATTTTGGTTTGTGCGCCTTCCAACGCTGCCATCGATAACCTCATGAAAAAAATAATTTTGGAATTCAAAAAATTCCGGGAGAAAAACGCTTTAGGTAGGACTGCCTCCCTTTCCCCCATTTTAATTCTATTGACTTGTGGCCCTTGTCCCGGGGGACGGTAGGGAGAAGCTGCACAAGGCTCAAGGCATTACACCCGTTGGCAACGCAGGTAGACCTTGACTTTTAAGAACCGTTTGATTCGTGACTGTTCAACGTTGCAACAGCGCTGAAAAAAGCCATGGCCCCCTTTTCATACTTAAGACCATTGTAGCACCCCCACAGTCAAGTGAACACAAAATGAACACAGCCAGAAGTTCAATCCTGACCACCTCAAGGTTGACTCAGCCTTCCATCCTTCTGGAGTCAGTAAACGAGGACCCAGATGGTTGGGGGCAAGAGGCTGACTCTATAAACTGCTTAGAGAGGGCTGGAAAGCACTGTGAAGCAGGATATAAGTCTAAGCACTGTGGCTATTACTACTGCTGTCCCTCCTTCCCTTTCCTTCCCTTCTCATCCCTGATTACAGAATCCTTCCTTCCTTCCTTCCTTCCTTCCTTCCTTCCTTCCTTCCTTCCCTTCTCATCCCTGATGTCAGCATCTTTCAATTCCCTCCCTCCCTCTTATCCCTTTCCTTCCTTCCTGGTTAGAATACAGTGCTATTGCCATTTGCTTAATTATTTATACATTTTGATATCTTGGCAAACAACATAGGATTTGGTGTCTGCTAACTTGAGAAACAGCACGACTCTGCCTTTTCCCCCTCACCTCTAGGGAATTGTGGTGACATCAACCTGGTCCGTCTAGGACAACTGAAATCGATCAACAGCGAAGTCCGGAAATTCAGCTTGGATGATCAAATTGATCGCAAGATCAGTGAGTGTGAAATTGTGTTGCCTTTTTTCTCCTCAAGCCCCTTCCTTGGGTTGGGAATTGGGAGGGTGCCTGTTGGAGGCAGCCCTGTTTGTTTACTTTTTGTTGTTTTATTCCCTCCCAGCTGAGGAAGGGTCAGAAAAGCAGAGGGAGGTTAGTTAGTGTACAATACTCAACCAAGTGGAATCTGCTGTTTAGAAAGACCATTAGAGCATCAGAGATCCTGAAAAAGGACCTAGATCCTTCAATCTGAACCAGAACATTCCAGAGGGAACAGAAAGAATAAAGGGGGGAAAAATCTCTTAACAGGAAATTAGAAGGGGAGAAAGCCGGGAACGGATAAATTTAGGAATAAAGATAGGGATGAATTGGAAACCAGCGTTGCATGTAACCCTGGCTTGGCTCTTGAGTAGAGGTAGTCCTTGACTCATGACAATTCATTTAGTGACCTTTCAGTTAGAACTCCACTGAAAAAAATTGACTTCTGACCGTTTTTTCACACTTAACATCCGTTGCAGCATCCCTACAGTCGCGTGATCAAAATTCAGGGGCTTGGCAACTGGCATGTACTTACAACGGTTGCAGCATCCTGGAGGTCACGTGCTTTGGCGACCTCCCGACAAGCCGAGTCAGTGGGGGGAGCCTGGTTCACTTAATGACCAGCTTCACAACTGCAGGGATTCGCGTGACAACATCGTAAAATGGGGCGACGTTCACTTTAAGCACCGTTTTATTTAGCAACATCCATTTGGGGCTCCATTGTATCATCGCAGGTTGAGGATCACCTGTATACATTTCACTTCGCTTCAAACAATCTGAGCTTGAACCAGATTCTGGGCCGATTCTGAACCAGATCTTCAATCTGGTTCGAAAAGCCGGATGTCCAAAGGCCGACCTCCCTGTTTTGATTCTGTAGATAAGGCCATGCTTGGTAAAGATCAGGATCTGCAGAAGAAGAAGGAAGATTTAGATCGGCGGTTGGACGCTCTATCTCGTCTGCGGGCCGTGGACAGAAGTGTGAAGGGGGAGAAGGTAACCAGCAGATCCCAGATGGAAAAATTACCTTTGGGGTCATTGTGGCAGTAGATGGGGGGGGGGGGGGAAGGGGGGGGGGGGGCTTCTGACCTCATCAACAATCTCGTGGGAGAAGACCACTAAACCACCGAAACTGAGTTATGTGGTGGTTCCAATTAGGTAGGAGAAGAGATTTGGACTGTAAACGGAGGAGTCTGCCAGGCTGGTGAAAACAGTCTTTTGGGAAGAGCTTCGGGACTTTGAGATAGACCTGGTCATTTCTTCATCTTTCCCCTAGAAAGCTAAAATCTGTGGGCTCCTTGGTGCTCTCTGAGCTTGGTGGTTTCCTTGACATTTCATGACCCAACTAGGTAACATCATCAGTGCTAGAAGGCAGTGAGGTTTGTTGAGAGGAGGAGAAGGACTGAGGACGCTCTCTGAGGTGGATGGTTTTCTTGCAGACATTTCATGACCCTGCTAGGTAACATCATCAGCGCTAGAAGGAAATGCGGTGTGTGGAGAGAAGGGGAAGAGGAAGAAGAGGAGGAGGATTGTGGGGTCCTCAGTGTTCTCTGGGCTTGGTGATTTTCTTGCAGGTGTTCCTCGATGATGATGATGTTACCTAGTTGAGTCATGAAACTGTGGTTTGATCTTAATAATACTGAGTTGTGCAGGATTTGGGTTGGCTAGAGGAAGCTGATGCCTCATAAGGGAAATGGCTGATGTGTGAAAGGTTTGCCTTTTTTTTTCCAGAAACAACAATTGGAGGATGAAATTTGCCAGCTCTCGAAGGAGAGGGAGCGCTTGGGTTCTCAACTCAAAGAGGTGACACTTCCCTAGGATCCATAACAGTTCATCATCCCAATAGAAAAACTCCAAATTCTTTGTTGCCCTTGGGAGAATTAGGAAGTGGGCTGGATTTGTACTGATTTTGGCCTTGATTGGGCCTCAACCGCTGGACCGGATCTACCTTTCTGGCAATGGTGAGGAGAGGAATCCAGGCCGAATTGAATCACGTGGAACCTAAAATCACGTGCCTGATTTTATGGGTTAGCATATAATATAAGCTCAGGAAATGGAGTTGACTTGAAGCCAGTTTGACCTTAATGGTTAAGGCACCAGGCTAGAACCGTGGAGTGGGGGAGTTCTAGTTCTGCCCTCCGCATGAAAGGCAGCTGGGTGACTTGAGGCCAAATCACCAGGAGACAATTGAGTTCTGGTCCCTCCTTAGGCACGAACCTGGCTATGTCACTTCCGGCCAATCACCAAGAGACTGTGAGCCAGCTGGGTGACCCTGGGCCAGTCCCTCCCTCTCAGCCCAACCCACCTCACAGGGCGGTTGTTACGGGGAAGATAGGACGAGGAAGTTGTGTGGGATGTACTCAACGCCTTGAGTTATTTGAAAAAGAATAAAGGCGGGATAGAAATAAGTGATAATTGAATCAGGTTGTGTCAGTACAATCCAAGTGGCCTCTGAAGCGAGAAAGCTCTTATAGATTTTGCTCTTTTAGCATTGGAGTCTTGTTCCTCGGGGAGGGGGTGGAGTGGGGGGAGTAGACCCGTTCGAGTTTTAAGTCCCTTCCCTGAAGTTGAAAATGGCCGTTGCGAAAGGACAGGATCTAATCCCGGACCGAACCCCAGGATCCTTTTACGTTTTAGGCTCGCGGGCGATCTCAGGAATTGAAATCAAGCATCATTTTGGAATCCCATATCATTTGCTGCACCCTGAGCACGAGCGGAGGGCTGCTGCTGAAATCGGCTTTCCGGAGGCTGGGCGGGGACCCCGTCAGCTGCGTGATTGTGGACGAGGTAAGACGCAACCTCCTACGTGCAGGCCGTCCTCGTCTTACAGCCAAACCATTTCCACTGCCGAAGCAGGACGGCCGTCAAAAGAGGTTTGACCCACGTTGCCACTTTCCTGGCCGTGTTTTGCGAGGAAAAGGAAACTGGGCTTTCAATTTGCCAAAATGGCATAGGCTGCTCAGAATGATAGTAGGCCTGAAATAAAATGCCATGTATTAAAAGCTAGAAGTGAATTTCCTAAGGGTAACGAAATATTTGTCGTCTTCTGTGCTAAGCTCAACTTTGCAATAGGAATCTGCAAAGAGGGTCGTTTCAGAAGTTGCTTTTGACTGGGGACCTTAAAGAACTCTCCCTCTGTTTCCGCTTGTGGTTGTTCCTCATCTCCTCCTCGCGGTTTCTAACCCATTTTCCCCCACCCTGGTATTTTATTTTATTTTTGGTTAAAAGGCAGGGCAGACGTGCGAAGTCGAAACGCTCATCCCTCTGATTCATGGCTGTAAGAAACTTGTCCTGGTTGGTGACCCCAAACAGCTGCCTCCCACCATCAAGTCCCTGGTACGTAGCTGCCCCTCGAAGACGCCTCCAGATGTGCAAGAAAGGCAAATGTTCGCCTCCAGAAGTTGCAAACGCTCCAACCCCGGAAGTTTTTTAAGAAGGGGTTGGACAACCCTTGGTCTGAAAGGCTACAGGGTTTCCTGCCTAAACGGGGTTGGACTAGAAGACCTCCAAGGTCCCATCCAACTCTCTTATTCTCTTCTCTTCCTGGCCAGCAGCTGTTTTCCTGCAGGCTGCTCCGTCCAGCCCACCTCCCAGATATGTCAGGCCTCTGGATCCCGCTTCTTATTTCCTAAAGTGGCCAGTTCTGCTTTTTGTCTCCATGACACGAGTGGGAATATCTATATATATATATTAAAAAACGTGTATATATTACATGTTTTTTAATAAGCTAACTGTCTACAGACCGCCTTTGTGGCTGCCTTCTAGTTAACTGCGGGATTAAATTCACTGCTTGAGTTCTTTTGTCACCGCCTCCTCCGTTAACTGCCACGGGGTGTGTGTGGGTGTGTGGGTGTGTGCATACACTGCTTCCTCGCCTCCTTTCTAATCAAATCAACGATACGCTAAACACGCAGGGGAATTGACGGTCTGGAATTCAGGGATACTTGACTTATGAGATCATTTACAGGGGCTTTTTATAATTTCCCTGGTAGCGGAGCAAACTGGAAAAAAAAGCTTTCCAAAATGCCTCAGCCATTTGGGGGGAAGTTTTTAAGGTGGAAGAAATTAAGGTTAACTTACTCACGGTCTCCCAGCCACTGTGCCTGTGGCATCTGGAGCTCAAGGGCCTTTGTAAGCCTGTCCTGAACCCCGTCCTCTCTTTTGGGGGCAGGAAAAGGTGACAGAAACTTAGATGAAGAATGTTTGCTCTGGGCTGACCTTGGTACCTGGTTCAATTGAGTGGCTTGCCTCTAATTTTCCCCACCTGTAAAATGGCCTCCCACGTTGGTGGTGAAAGAGGGTGGGGGATGAATTCCACAGTACAGGCAAGTCCTCAATTTACAACAGTTCATTTAGTGAAAGTTACGACGAGTGACTTACAACCGTTTCCCACAGTCGTGTGATCAAAAGGCAGGCGCTCGGCAACTGCTTCATAATTAGGATGGTTGCAGCATCCCAAGGTCACATAATCCTCTCTTGCGACCAGATTCACTTAACAACTCTGTCAAGAAAGGTGGTAAAATCCACCTAAACAGCTCTTGGGCTCGGTTGAGGATTGCCAGATGATATTTTTCAGCTGGGGCAGCCCTTCTGAACGTCTTGTCTTCTCACTTTGTCAGAGAGCTCAGGACTACAGATACGACCAGTCTCTGATAGGGCGTCTCTGCAAGCATCTCAAGGAACAAGATCAAGAAAATATCTCCGGAAAATTTCCAGTCCTGCAGCTCACCGTCCAGTATCGGATGCACCCAGAAATCTGCCATTTTCCATCTAGATATATTTATGAAGGGCTCTTGACCACTGACGGGTAGGCAATTTTAAGGATCTTCCTTAAGAGAGTTAAAAAGGGGGCCTTTGATGCCCCCTTTATTCCAGATCTTTGCTTCCTCCCCCAACAGCGGCATTTTGTGCCTATTTTGTTATAAAGGGGTGTTTGGACAGCCCCGAGGTGCCTCTTCCTTTTTGTGACTTCGCAATCGACTTACATCATTCTGTCTTGGCCATTTAGCCTGGGTTTTATTTTATTCAATTATATTCTATTTCTTTTTGGAGGAGAAGCCTCTTTGGTGTAAAATCATCACCACGATTAACCTTCATCCAGCCATTCAGTTTTTGTTTTTGTTTTAAATTTTCTGATATCTTTTAACTTTTCCCCCTTTTAAAACAACTGAGAGACGATCTTGGCAAAAAAAAAAAAAGTGGAATTTTTGTTTTCTTGAGTTGCAATGAGAAAATGATCAGCCTTTTGAGGGTAGGCCAGATCAGGAAACTTGACTTCACTATATTAATTGATCCATTTCTGATGGTGTTTTCCATTCCTTCCCTGTTTTTCCCCAGTCAAATAGTATCCTGTTTCCTTGAAAATAAGACCCAACTGGAAAATTAAGCCCTAGCATGGTTTTTCCAGGATGCTCATCATATAAGCCCTACCTGGAAAATAAGCCCCAGATAAGATTGTCAGCCAGACAGTCATTTAGACTCGTATTTCCCCCAAAATAAGACTTAACCAGAAAATAAACCCTAATATGTCTTTTGGAGCAAAAATGAATCTAAGACCCGGTCTTATTTTCAGGGAAACAGGGTAGTGGAACCAACCTAAGTGTCTTCCTAACGCTTCCTGGGCTTCAATCGTGTATTGGAACATACCGTTGCAATATTTCTACCCCATTTCTCCAAGCTGTGTGTGTGTGTGTGACAAGCTAAAAGATTTGAAAAACGACCTGGTGTAAATTCTACTTTGCATCTTTTTTTTCAACCCCATGGCAAATTCTCCCACGACAGGAAAATAGAGGAAGATCGTTTCTCCTTGGCGTGGCCTTTCCAACCTTACGTGCTTTTCGATGTCTCAGACAGCCGCGAGGAACGAGAAAACGAGTAAGTTGGCTTGTCTGTATCGATTAAGTGGCTTTGCGGCTGCCTCTCGGTAGCTGCGACGACTAACCCAAGTTAGCAATCACAATGAAGCAGAACCTGGAATAGAATAGAGCTGGAAGGGACCCTGGAGGTCTTCTAGTCCAGCCCCCTGCTCAAATAGGCCGATAGTCATCTTTGTCCATGCATAGGTAGTCCTAGACTTACAACCATTCGTGCAGTGGCTGTTTGGAGTTACAACAGCCCCTAAAAAGGATGGACTCGCAACCGGTTCTCTCACTTGCAACCATCGCAAGTATCCTCAGGGATCGTGTGATCTAAATCGGGACTCTCGGCAACTGGCATGTACTTAATGACAGTTGCCAAATCCAAGGCCTCACCCTTAAAATAAGACATACTACAGGACATGAAGTTTAGAATAAAGGCCTTCCTGGACTTGGCACCATTCGTTTAGCGACCGTACGAAGTTACAACGGCACTGGGGGGAAAAGGGACTTGCAGCCTTTTTTCACGTTTACGACCATTGCAGCATCTCCACGATCCAATTTATCCCTCCCTCCCTCCCTCTTCTCCCCTAAATCTCCTTTCCCCCTCTTTGTTCAGCTCCTATTGTAACCCCCAAGAAGTGATGCTGTTGGCAGAGCTCATGAAGGTCATTAAAGGGAGGAAGAAGGATATCAGCTCACGCCAAATTGGGATCATCACCCCTTACAACGCGCAGAAGAGGCGGATACAGAAGCAGCTGGATAGAGAATTTGGGGAAAACAGGTGAGGACCGGACAGGTGTGACGGTGGCCACTGCCCCATCCCCTCCGTCTAATTCCCCTCAGCTGTTCCTGTCACTGTGTGGAGCACAGGTGGTCCTCGACTTACAGCACTTCATTTAGTGACAGTTGAGAGGGCCGCTTTCCGATCCAGCAAAGTCAATGGAGGACCCCCCGGATTTGCTTGATGATTGCGCCATTCATTTCACAAGGGCAGTGGTTTCGCTTAATGACCTTGTGGTTAAAAAAAACACACCAAGAGGTCATAAAATCGGGCGCTTCAACAACCTCCTTGCTTCAAGACGACAAATTCTGGCCCCAATTATGTTCGTAAATCAAGGACTACCTGTGATTTTTCCCCCCCTACCAGTGGACCTTCTGCTTCTTTGTCCCTACCCACCCCACGTGATTGTAAAATCTCTTAAATTAAGATTATTCCTCCTCGTTCCTGCATCCCCCTCCCAACCCTTGTTTTCCAGGAGGTTGTTTGGGTTTTGTTTTTTGATATTTTTTTTTGAAGGTGGGGTGTGGATTAAAAATACCATCTTGACTCATCTTCCTTCCTGTCCCTTTTTTTTTCCCCCCCACCTCCCAGCGTTGGGGAAGTTGACACCGTAGACGGATTCCAAGGCCGCGAGAAAGATTGCATTATTGTCACCTGCGTGCGGGCAAACAGCCCGCAAGGATCGATTGGGTAGGTCTCTGTCCCCCCCCCCCCCCCCCCCCCCCCCCCGCCCTCGGCCCCCTTTCCCCCCCCCCCCCCCCCCATGTTAGGCCTGACTCCTGGCCAGCTGGGGGACTTCAGCCCCAATTCTGGAATAGACTGAAGCCAAACTCTCTCCTCCTTGTACGTCTAGAGTGGTGTTTCTCACGCTAGAGCACTTTTAAAACATGTGGATTTCACCTCCCAGAATTCCCCAGCCAGCATGCTTTAAGATGTCCCTTATTCTGGGAGTTGACATCCACATCTCAAAAGTTTCCAAGGTTGAGAAACACCGGTTTACACTTTGCAAGGCCAGGCAAATCCCAAAGTTTCATTCAGTCCCTTCGCATCCCAGACAGAGTCTTTCTCTAAACAGCTTCGGTAGTCCAGCATTCAGTTCGACCCTTTTACCGACTGGCTGTGCAGGGTTGTTTCCCTCCCACCCCAGGCGTTTCCAAAGCTATCACTCCATGCTGGACAACTAGCCAATGATCTACCCTGGCTTGGCCACATCAGTGGGTCAGGGACACGATAAGCTGAAAGGGAGCTTACTTCGTCACTGCTTTTAGTTTAGTTTTTCAATTTTGTCATCCTCTTGAATGGTGCCTGACACCCCCTCAAAGCTCTGCGCAATTCACCCGGCTCAAAGCAATTCCAATAAAACAAAATTAAGGGAGGAAAAGGATTCAAAACTGGAAGAGAGGAAGGGCAGACTGGATGGAAACAAAAGCATTTTAAGAAGAGACTGGACAACCCTTGGTCTGAAATGCTACAGGGTTTCCTGCCTAAACGGGGTTGGACTAGAAGACCTCCAAGGTCCCTTCCAACTCTGTCTATTCTATTCTATTCTACTCTACTCTATTCCTGTTCTGTTTTATTCTAAAGCAAATTGCCTCGTTTCCACCTCCCCAAAGTCCTGAGTAGGCAGCTCTTCCAGCAGAGTAGAGACCCTCCTGAACAAACCAGGGTTTTCCGCTTGGGCTCCTCAAGGTCAAGAGATCTGCCCTCCCCTCTGTGCTTCCAGGGAGCGGCTCCGTCCCCACGTTTCTAGGCTCCAAAGCCCTCTCTGCCTTCTCCCGTAGCGATCCGAAGCAGCCGGCTTGGCGGTCACCAGGGGGCAGCTAAGAGCGGTGGATGAAACGGGTAGCTGGGCGGCCTCTCTGCAGAAAGCCCTGTTTCTCAAATCAAAGGCCCTCCTAGGTGGGCAGACTTCAACTCCCAGAATTCCCTAGCTAGGAGTAGAATTCCCAGTCTCCGGTGACCGGCGCAGAGTCACCCAGCCGGCTTTCATGGCTAAGGGGGGGCTAGAATTTATTGTCTCCTGGTGTCAGGGTCCTCCTCTAATCTGACGCCTTAACCGCTAGACCTAACTGGCTTGTAAGTTCAGGAAAGTCCATACAAGCCTCTAGTTCGGCTCCCCCGTGAACTTCGGATCCATCATCCCCGCCTTCTTAGAATCCAGGGCTTTAAAAAAAAAAAGAATCAACCTCCATCCCGAGAACCTCGTTCCCTCAGGCCAGACCTAACCCCCGTGTTTCGAATACAAGTCCTTGCCTTTTAGCTTTTGGTTTAACAGCTTTACTCCAAGAAGAAGGAGGCGGGTGGGGGGGGAAGTCACACTCGCCTTCCTGGCGTGTTCCCGTTTCGCAAGTCACCTTTGGAACGAATGAAATATTCAGGCCCCGCGTGAAATATTAATCAGAGTTTTTGCGCATGAATCAGAACAGCGTCAAGCCTCTAGGTGGGTCGTGCGGGGAAGGTGTTTCAAAGTCTCGGCGCCTTCCTGCGCTCCGTTTCTCCTCCTCCTCCTCCTCCCCCCCTTCTCCCTGCACTGCCGTCTCCGATCAGGCCGACCCGGGTTCGAAATTAAGATAGGAATCCCGGCGGCACCGATAAAGCGGCCACCAAAGTCCCAAGGCAGGCGGCTTAAAAATGGCACCTGAGGCAATGCCCCATGGCGTTTCGTGGGGGTAAGTCTCCATTTAGGGTTATGCAGAATAACAGCATAACAGAAGGGACCTGGGAGGTCTTAGGGGGCAGGGAAATTTGGTGGGTGGGGATGTGTTTGGGGATTGTCATGTGTGCGTGCATGTCGGGTCTGGTCTCTGGGTGTTACGTCAATTTCATTGTATGCGTATGCTGTGTATATACGTACAATGACAATGAAGTATTATTATTACCTTGTGGTGCCCTTTTCTCCGCCCCTCTCCAGGTTCCTGAAAAGCCTACAGCGCCTGAACGTCACTATCACCCGAGCCAAATACAGCCTCTTCATTCTTGGGAAGCTGAAAACGCTCATGGTAAGCGGGGGAAAAGGGCGAAACGGGGCTTTAAGGGAGGGCAATTTCTGTTGTTCCTGTTTGGGAATAAATGAGAACCGGATAACGGTGTCTGACTTGGGAGGTGGCTGATGGAGTTAGATCCTGGTAGTCCTTGACTTACGACCACCGTTGAGCCCAAAATTTCCCACTGCTCAGCGAGTCATTCGCGAAATGAGTCTCCCCCCCCCATTTTACCGCCTATTGTTGCCGCTTTCTCGTTAAGTGAATCGCTCCCGTTGTTAAATGAGTTGGCCACGCCCACCCAGGTTTTGAGGCTCCCGGTGTTTCCGTTTCTGTGGGAAACGGGTCCAAATGGCTCTTGGAGTGTGGAGGGTTGCAGACCCCTTTTGCTCGACAGTTGGGCGGTTAAAGGGGTCTTGCCTCCTTCCAGAGGTCCGGGTGCCCCGCTAAGGTCAGGGGGCCGCCCCTCCCTGTTTCGGAGAAGAGCCCGAAGACCTGGATTTAGGGACTCAGCTGGGCTTGGAGACCGACCAGGAGGGGGAGGGTTTCGCGTGACTTTTGCCCACCTTGGTTCTTCGCAGGAGAACGGAGACTGGAACGAGATGATCCAGGACGCCCAACGCAGAGGCAACATTGTCCGGACCTCCGAGAAGACTTACAAAACCTGCGCCACGAAAATCCTCAAATCCAGGCTGCTTTCCCGCGCCGGAGTGGCGGCAAACCTACAAAGAGGCGCCCACGAAGTCCCGGCGGCCCCCGGCAGAGCCAAACCCCAGGCGCTCCTCCCCAGCCCAGCCCCCCTCCAGCGCCCTCCCATCCCGCTCCCTACTCTGGCCGGCAAAAGGACTCCTCAAGAGACACTCAACCATTGGCCGCCCCCCGTGGCGCAGGTCAAGCCAATCCAGGACAGACCGCAGGACCCCCGGCTACTCAGGCACGCCAAGACGGCATTAAAAGCCCCCAACCACCAGGAGGGTCGAGCTCCTGCCTTGGGACCCTCGTCAGCCCCGAAATCGGGACCTTGCGCCCTTCAGAGCCGTAGCAATTCCGCGGGCACCCGGGGGGAAACACCGAGCCGCGTTACACCCGTGCCTGTCCCCCCTCTGCCGAGCAGTGCCCCCCCCTCCACCAAGGCCTTTGACCAGAGGCGCTACCTCCTGAACTGGAAAAACCACCCCAGTTATCCCGGGCAGATACTGGAGG
Source organism: Notechis scutatus (assembly GCF_900518725.1). The sequence continues at coordinate 197,607 of NW_020716953.1, read as the reverse complement.
CCCCCCAGGAGAAGGACGACCCTGTTGAGCCCAAGAGGAGGCGTACCACTTTCTGACCTCCCAAGACTGCCCCCATTCTTTGCCAGGCGTCTTGTATTCGAGTCTTCCCACCACCTCTTGCCTGGAAGACTTAGAGGGAGAGAGAGAGAGAGAGAGTGTGTTTCTTTGCACGCCCGGGTCTATGTGCATCCATACAACCCTGACACAGGAGGAGGCAGCTGCTCCTGGAAACAGCCATCTCTTCGGAGGACTCCAAACTCCGCCAAGGCCTTACGGGGGCCGTGTACATTTGTATAGCCAAGAAAAGCTTTATTTTTTAGAGGCAAGGAAACCCGAGTGGCCATTAAACGCTTCCGTGTGTACAGCGTCCTATTGAGCGGTGCAGGCGCCCGTCAGTCCAGGACTTCGTCAGTCACCCTCCTTGATACGTGGGGGAGCTGCCCCCCCCTTCCACAAGCCCCTCCTAGAACCCAGGCCTGAAACCCGGCTTTTATTTCAAGGCTGGTTCTTTCGGGGTACAAAAGGGGGTTTGGGGGGGGGGGGGGTTTTTGTAGCACCACCATCCATTTGCGCAAATGGCAAAATAACTTCCGGTCTCCATGAGCGGAGAGATTCTGCAGTGACCTCCCTCGCCCGTTTTCTGATCAAAGTGCCTCTGCTTTGGTTTGGTTTTGTTTTGTGTTTCGTTTTGATTTTTTTTGCAAAGATGCGGAAAGATTTGGGTTACCATCTCAACTGGGCTTGGCGGGGGGGGTGGAGTCCCTCTCCCTTTGCCTTCCCACTACTCCGTGGTAAACCTGATCTTATATTAAAGTCTTGCAATTTGGCAGTTTGTAATTTTGACAACCCCCCCCCCTCCCCGGGGGGTGTCTTTTCCTCTCAAATATTTGGGGAGGAGGATCCCAAGCACAAGGGGGGGGGAGGGCAAAAGCTGCTTAATTCTCACTGCTACTCAACTCTGGACATTTTCACTTGGGTTTGATAAAAAGTTGTGTTTATACATATACATACATTATATATATATACATATATATATATATATATAATAGATATATCCTTTACATACGTACGTACATACATATACCCTTCTGTTATGAATCCTAAATGTAAATACATTAAAACGGACCTTTTTAAAAAGATCTTTCCCCCTTCTTCCCCTAAATAAATAATTCAGGTTGTATTTTCAAACATACACTTGGCTTTCTCTGATTCGTGCTTTCGAAGGGTGAGTTAGGGACTTGTGAATTAGAGTGAGAGCGAATTAAGTGAGGATTTCCCCCCCCCCCCCCCAGGGTTTTGGATCAGAGCCTTGTCTCATTGGAGCAGGGGAATTAGCTTCTGTGTGCCAGTTTCTCCCCAAGCAAAAAAGCTACGCCCAGATCCCCCGTCCTTTGCACAGCAAGTGGAGTAGCCCCTATAGATCTGGAATCCCAGAAGTGCTTCCTCCCCCCCTCAAAAAAAAAAAGGCCATTGGCCTTTGTTTTTTCCTTGAAGACATTTCGCTTCTCATCCAAGAAGCTTCTTCAGTTCTGACTGAACTGAAGTGGAAGATAGAAGGGTTTATATTCCTTGCAGAGTACACCCCCACACACACACACTTGCTTCAGTCCTACCCATCTGGATCGTCCTTTGTGCGTCCAAGAGTTTGTTGTTTTCCTATCCAAAGACAGCCAGCCTGAAGGACTTCTCCTCTCTCGGCTAAACAGAGGGTTGGTTCCTGGTTTAAAAACTGAGAGCACCTAACCATCCTAATAAGTCTGTTTAAAGGAAAGCCCTGTGCAAACTCTCAACAAACCCCTAATACCATTTTTGGCATCAGGAAGTGCAAAGTGGGTATTACTTGTTCTTTTCACAATCGTTTTGGAAGCATGCCCACCGACGGATGAGTTCAGTCTGCAACGCTGGGAAGAAAAACTAATCCGAGACCTAACAGCAATTAATAAGTTGCTTTTATGTAATGGATTATAACACCATAATATTTCAGGTAAAGTGGTTTTTCTTTTCCTAAAGGCTGCAGTAGTACACCTGATTGGTTTTGTTTTTATCTCCCCTTCCCTGCTCTTCTTTAGAACATTGATAATTCCAACGTATATAATTCTCTACCAAAAAAAAGAAAAAAGAAAAGAATTGAACCGTAATCTATTCGGCAAAGCCTGAAGGAATGCGATGTATTTTTGGCGTGAGAAAAAGTGTTGAAAGCCAAAGACTCTTAACCAAAGAATAAAAACTGAAAAACAAGTCCAAAGGTGATAAAAAAGAGAGAGAGAGAAAAATGAAAACTTAATAAATTCAGCAACTTTCCCTTTCAATTTTCCTTCTTTTAGCCGAGCTACTTCCTAAACATCTTCCTTAAAAAAAAATGGGCTGGGAGGAAGAAGAGATTTGGAAGGGAAAGAGCAGTGCAACATAAATGCAAGATGATCGATGGCATTTTACCCCAAACCCACCCCTTTTCGGAAGCTACCCCTGTGCAAAGGAGAGCTCTGAACAATTTTCCCCTTGAGGAAACAGTTGGAAAATTGCAAACGCTTTGCAATTTCCCCCCAAGTCCTGTTGAGGCATCCTTTCCTGGCTTGCTGGACCCCATAACAGGTATCTCTTACGGTTCTTTCAACTATGTCCAACCGAAAATCTGCAAAGAGCGGGAACTTCTGTTGAATCCTTCAACGCTTGGCCAACAAGGACCAAGAGACAACCAGCTCGGCTGGAGGATGGTTCTTCTGAGCTCGCAACGTTTTCAGGTTGTCCCAATTCTTTCTTCACTTCCTCTCGTGGGATTTTGACAACGCAACTCCTCTCCTCGTCCTTCAGAGGTCCAAGAGTTGTTGCATGTGTAGGCTCACCGCGCTGGCCACGAAGGCCGAGAGGCTGAGATACGTCCCGGAGACCGAGTCGCACTCTGTGTCTTCCCCTTCGCACTTAGTTTGTTCACACAGGAGGCCCTTGGCTCCCGGCGGGCAGAGGCACCGCTGGTTCTCGTAGCAAGTGCCTCCGTTTTGGCAGATGAGGAGTTCGTCGTCGCAGACATTCGCTGTGGAGAGAGGAGAGCATCAGTGCACTAACGCCGGGCCTATTGTTCCCTGTCATTGTATTTTTATTCTCTTATTCTTCTCCTTTTTGTTTGACAAATTCCAATAAATAAATAAATCCCCCAGCCAGCTTGCTTTAAGATGCGCGGCCGTGAAGTCCCAGAATTCCTTAATCAGTGTGTTTGAAAGTGTGTGGATTCCAGCTCCCAGAATTCCCCCAGCCAGCTTGCTTTAGGATATATGGACTTCAACTCCCAGAATT
>NW_020716953.1:176574-194306 GCF_900518725.1 Notechis scutatus | reverse complement strand
TCCCAGAATTCCCCAGCCAGCTTGCTTTAGGATATATGGACTTCAACGCCCAGAATTCCCCCAGCCAGCTTGCTTTAGGATATATGGACTTCAACTCCCAGAATTCCACTCATCTCAAAGCCTGCTGGCTGGGGATTTCTGGGAGTTGAAGTCCACATGTCTTAAGAGTCGCCAAACTCGGAGAAACTCTGCTGTAGGGTTCAATCTCCATCCAGAAAGGGAAAGATACTTACGTAAGCAGCCTTGCCTCCAGTAGTAGCCGGGCAAACAATCGTCACATTTCGGCCCCGTCACGCCCCCATCTTTGCATTCGCAGTAGCCAGTCTCATTACAACGGTTGGCCAGCGAGCCAACTCGGTTGCAGTTGCAATCTGGAAGAAACAACAGACCAGGAAAGTCAGGGCTGCGGTGGGAAAAACCAGGGAGTCACCCCTAATTCTTACAGGGAGGAGACTGGGAGCGACTCTGGGAATCCTGTCTCTATGGGCCTCTTCGTAGGTTCTGGATAACGTGGAACCACCACCCTACATCTCCCTTAAGGTGTTTGGGGGGAGTAAGGTCCCCCCAATTGCAAGTGAGGAGCAACAGTGATCCTGGATAGATTGCTAGTCCTTGACTTATGCGCACAAAATTTCTGTTGCTGACTGAGACCGTTTTTAAGTGAGTTTCCCCCCCTTTTAGAACCTCCTTTGCCACAGTTGTTAAGTGACCTTGGGAGATAGGAGGAAGAGATGAAGACTAGACATGTTATCCTGTTCTTCTCCCAAATCAACTGAAGCAACAGATGGAAACTCATCAGTGAGAGAAGCAACTTGGAACCAAGGAGAAACTTCCTGACAGTCAGAACAATTAACCAGTGGAACCACTTGCCTCGAGAAGTTGTGGTTGCTCCATCAGTGAAGATTTTTTTTAAAAAAAAAAAAAAGACTGGACAGCCACCTGTCTGAAATGGTATAGGATCTCCTGCTTGAACCAGAGGGTTGGACTAGAAGACCTCCAAGGTCCCTTCCAGCTCTCTTCTGATTGATTGATTGATTGATTGATCACGCAACCAGAAGTCAACCGTGGCTCTGGAACATTGCCAAACAGACCTGAAGCTACCCTGGTGTCCCAAAGGTGCTTCCCCTCCTTCCAAGAGGCAACGGGACTTTCTGGCTTTTCTTCTTTTCCTTTGAAGACATTTCGCTTCTCCTCCGAGGAAGCTTCTCCAGCTCTGGGGCCTCCCACTGCTACTCACCCACACACACGTTCTCGTCGTCCAGCTCCGCGGAGCTATTTCGGAAGTAGCCAAGCCGACAGTACTGGCAGTGCTGTCCCCGAGTGTTATGCTTGCAACTAATGCAGGTGACCAAGTTCAGGAAATCAATGAAGCTGCACCGATTGGAGTGTCCGTAACATTCGCAGTCTGCAAGGTCCCAGGCCGCAGGGAGGGGTTGGGGGGGGGGGGGAGAGAAAGAACATTGTCTGATCCATCCGGTGGTATGAAAGCTAGTTGAGAAATCAAGCCGAGTTTCCGGAGCTTCTACAACTGAGCTCTGTAGAGACCACCCAGCTGTGCCATCCCGTTGGGTGGTTTCCTTTCACCCGTAGCTTCGCTGAGAACCGTAAGGGAAGATGAAGAAGCAAGGCAAGAGGAGAAGACACACACCGGGGAGGCATCTGAGGGAGCATGCAACCAGGAGGACATGCCTGTGTGTGTGTGTGTGTTTTTTCTCCCCGTGGTTTGCAGCAAAAGAAAGACCCTATCAGCCTTGGTTTGAGGAAGACGGTTGAAATGAGCAGCCTTCCCCATCCCGACCCAACGGACCCCCCGGGGGTCTTCTCAAGATGGGGAAAATGAGAGGGGCAGCTCCGGTTGCAGACTGGGACGGTGTTTCTGGTAGAAGACTGGTTGTCCTCATCCACCAGAAGACCCAATAGGGCCAAGTTGGCTTGAGTAGGTGGCACATCTCACTCACAATGATATTCTACCCCTGTGCAAAGACTCGGGTGTCCTCCTCACACTATTCATTTAAAACAGTTTGAGAGATGTCCCCTTGATGGTCTACACCAATATTGCTAAGGTGGTTGTAATTTGAGGACCTACCTGTACGTTTGAGGTGGAAAAGATTGATTTTGGAGGGGTGCAAAAAAAAACAACAACCAACAGGCAATTTATGCAGAGAAAGGTGTAAAAGGAGGCATTTAAAAGAAAAGATAGAAGAGAATAGACAGAGTTGGAAGGGACCTTGGAGGTCTTCTAGCCCAACCCCCTGCTTAGGCAGGAAACTCTGTAGCATTTCAAACAAAGGGTTGTCCAATCTCTTCTTTAAAAAACTTCCAGTCTTGGAGCATTTACAACCCCTGTTCAGCTTTCTTGTACATTTGGGGATGTCTCGGACAACCATTTGTCTGAGACGGTGTGGGGTTGGACTAGAAGACCTCCGAAGTCCCTCCTAACTCTGCTATTCTGTAACTGCGCTGCTGGCACAGGGCAAGGGCCAGTGACCCCAGCTGTCCTCTTCTCCTGGCAATGCCTGCCTTACATTTGCCACCTGAAGCAGTTTGGATGACCGCAGTAATTCCATTAGAGTCCGGTTCTGGCACACATCGGGCCCTAGAGGTGCCAACTTTGTATTCTATTTTCTATTCCACTCCACTCCATTTCTTCAGATCAACCTTCTCATCACCCTGCAGGTTTCTCACCTGAGATGTTTTAAGGTTCTCCCTTACAAGGGCTGAAATCTTACCCGCTTCAAAAGAATTCCATCGATTTAGCATTTCATTGAAAGTTAGGGAAGAGAGGATGCAGCCACCAGTCTTCGAAGAGCATCATTCCCCCCACACACACAACGCAGGGACCGTGACTGCCATGATCATAACCACCCACCCACCTGCCTATCCCCGGAGGGGCATTTGGGAGACAGCTCCACGCAGGAGAGAAAGCTGGTTAAAAATTCAAAGCATCGTCTAATTAGGTTTGAATGTGTCAAACCAGGATGCCAAGGTGCTCAATTACAAGAGTCCTTGGATCACTCCCAGAGTGTGTGTTCGGAGTCAACTCCTTGTGAAATTGCTTCTAAATAAAGCATATTTGCTTGCAATTTGAACACCTGGCTGAGTTGCAGCCATATTTTTCCCTTTTTTTAATCTTCTCTGTCGCTCGGGAGTTGAAAACCTGGGATAGATAGGTTAGATTAGATTAGAACAAGGCTAAATATAGAGGCATTCTGTTTAACAGTCTAATCTAGCCTTCGCTACTCCTACTCACCACTAGAGGGCATCATTTTATAGTTCCCTTGCTGCCCTCTAGTGGACATTTGCAATCCCCATGTGGTAGCTCTACCCGAATCCAGATCGTCTTTGACTTACAACCTTTCATTTAGTGGTTGTTTGAAGTTATAGTGGCACTGAAAAAAAGGGACTTAACTGGTCCTCGTGCTTAGGACCATAGCAGGACCCTCACATCTGGCCTGCGATTCTCTCTCTCTCTCTCTCTCTCTCTCTCTCTCTCTCTCACACACACACACACACACACGGTCAGTGCTTGCTAAGACATCTCTAATTGAGATGTTCTCAAGAGGTTCATCTCAAGAAACAGACAGGTTTAAAAACAAAAGTTGTAGAAAGCAAGGAAGTGCCACCATTAACAGAAGTGGCATGGATGAACATGTCAGCCCTGAGGGAAGGAGGAAGGCCTATTAAATTGAGTTAACCTCAACCTATTTTTAGTTTAGCCGTCTTTAAAACCAGACAAGCAGAAAAGCTGTCCCATCCTGGTTTATGGCTCAGCGCAAATCCATACGATGAGGATTCAGTCATTCATTTCTGGTTGAAACCAGCCTGTTTTGGGGTCTACATTGTGAGAACGAATGGGTTAATCGCAAAACATGTTTTTGAACTATGCACTGAGGTTCTTATACCCATAAATCACCCAATCTGCATACTTTGCATACTGATAATAAGTGAGGAAGCTGGGTCCCTCCAGATGTTTTGAACATCATCTCTCCCAATCTTTTGCCATCGGCTATAACAAGAGGAGCGGTCAAGACTTCTGGACATCACCAGATTAGTTCTTCTTGAGCATCATGGAAGAGAACCTGGTCCTTCAAAGCGAGATATGCTTTTGCAACGGTTCAAGATCAGGGCTCTTCAAACTTGGCAACTTGATGGACTTCAACTTCCAGATGTTCCCAGCCAGCACGGCTGACAGAGGAATGCTGGGAGTTGAAGTCCACAAGCAAAGTTGTCAAGTTTGGAGAGATAGTCAAGATGCACTTCAACAACATTGTACAGCTCTGTTTATGTGGGTGCCATGCTGAGCCCCACCCGGAGCAAGCTTGTTTCCTGATGCATGAAGACAATTTGGCACTCCCCCAAGGTATTTTGAGGCCCCCTTGTCACCATGGAAGCCAGGTCTATCAGCACAACACAAACACTGCACAACGAGACACAACAGCTCCTAATCTGCACCTCGCTTTCCTTTTCTTTTGCTGCGATTTTTTTTCATGGTCTTCTCAAAACATCCTAGCAGTTGATCCAAGAGCAATCTCACCACTTCTTAGCACCATCTTTGGGGTCTACCACTACTTCTGAAGATCCCTCTAGCCATGCCAGCTCACATCAACACAACGTAGAGCACAAAGCAAGGATGGATAATAGCAGGTGGAAAGGAGAAAGGAGCTATTTTGCTACAAGATACAGTTCCTACAGGAAGCTAAAGTTGGCCATAGCATAGTGTTTCTTACCTTTTGAGTTCATATCAGTCTTGGCTGGGGTGAAGTTATCTTCCAAGAAGGTTGCCCCAGAAGAACCGGTCCTTTCTTGCAAAGACAACACAAAAATCCAATTATGGCAAAGTGATTGTGCCCCCAAACCATGTTCCTGGCATTAATTCAGGACTTACATAGCCTATTTTTTTAAGCTAATGAAATCTTGACTTGATTCCGATGCAGCGGCATCTTTCCACCTGGAAGGATAAACCTCCATTCTTCTCCAACTTTTTATTCATGCAAGAAAGTGTCCGGCGTAACTGCTTTCCATTAAAAAGAAAATAGAAACAGAATTGCGTGGGTGTACATCTTTTAAGTGTGGTTCCCAACAAACATCCAGGAAAGATGCTATCCTTTTAAAAGAAGCTGTTATATAAATAAGCAACTGGAACTACCTAGTGAAGGAGACCTGTCGTTTTAGAAAGAAAGATGGCTAGGAAGATAATCAAGAAATCTTGAGCTCGGAAATGGTTCAGTTGCTGGAATTCTTAGCTTCCCATCTCTTTCTTCTCAATAGATCTTCCCAAAGAGATTCAGGGAGAATTGGGCGTAGAAAGGAATTGCTTTTAAGTTTCAGCAAATCCTAAGAAATCCATCATTTCCAGGGATAGGAGCAGATGTAGGGTGTTTTTTTTTACCTGGTTGGTCTCCAGGTGTCACCTGAGATATCCTTGAGAACAACTTAGCTCTGGATTGTCCATCCCCAGCAGAGATTTCCATGACATGTCCAAGAAGCCTTCTTGAATTTGACCATCCTAATCTGTCAAAACTGTCTACTTTCCAACAACTCTTCTTTTTCCATCAAGCACTGCCAATACAGTTGTTATTCCTCCTCCTCCTCTTCTTCCTCCTCCTCCTCCTCTTCTTTTTGCTCCTCCTTTTCCTTTAAAACCGTATTTAAAGAACTTGGATAAATGGAAATGGCGATACATGGATATTAATGGGGCTTTCAACTAGAATAGGAAGAGGGCCCAGTGCAAATTGGCAAGGGCTTAATTAGAGCCACAACAAAAGAAGCTGCCCTGAAGGCATTTTGCTTTTTTGCATATATACACCTTCCCCAGTTCAGCTTGTACAGAGTGAAAAGCCTTATTAATTCACCTAGTCCTGAGCTGCCAAGCCAGGAATCTCACAGACATTTATGGATGGTTCTTCCATCACCTCCAGAAGAGTGGGAAGGAAAGGAATCAGCCGCCATAAAGGTTGGGAAATTTAAAAAAAAAGTAGAAATCAAAGTCTCTGATGATTTGGAATGGAAGACGCCACATTTTTTTAAAATCCAAACAGGGAATAGGAGTAGCACGTTCGAGTGGCTCTGCTCCTTCCCTGTTGAAAGGTATCAACTCATATCATATGAGCCAGCCGTGTGCTGCAGCTGCCAAAAAAGCCAATGCCATCCTAGGCTGCATCAACAGAAGGGTAGCATCAAGATCATGACAAGGGATAGCACCACTTTATACTGCCCTGGTGAGGCCACAGCCATGACCTGGATGACTGAGGGTCTCCACAGGCGTTTATCAAAGAGAGATCCAACCTAGAATTAAGGAGAAATTGCTTGGCAATGACAGCAATTAATCAGTGGAACAGCTTGGCTCCAGAAGTTATGGATGCTCCAATGCTGGAGGTTTTCAAGAAAATGTTGAGCAACCATTTGTCTGGGATGGTATAAGATCTCCTACCTTTGCTAAGAAGGCCTACAGAAGCCCTCCAAGGCCGAAATTATAATTTGAGTGAATATCAAAATAGAGCAAGCCATTCCATGACATTCCATAGAACCAAAAGTTGTTTTGAAGACCATCAGAAGACAACAGATGCTTTGGGGAGGTTGGAGAAACAACAAACCGATGGTTCATCAAACAAATCATCCCAGAGTTTTGACTTGAAGCCTAAATAACCAGACTCAAATTATCCAATTAAAGACACGTTAAGTGAAGACCCGGAGAAGGCAGCGATGCTAGGAAAGATGGAAGGAAAGAGAAAAAGAGAACCACCAGAAACCGGGTGGAAAGAAAGAGAAGAGAACAACCAGCAGTAGAGAAGTTGTGATGGCTACGCAGGAGGAAGATGTGAAGTAACAGTTCAGGAGCAGATGGTCCTGATGAAAATCTATCTTTGTGGTTACTGCGACTTAATATCAACTTGATGGCACATAATCTATCAAAACTAATTTGCATGCAATATTGGAGCCAATTCCTGCAACTTAATGGGTCTTGCAAGATGTAACTCCTTTAGCTGGTAGATAAATCAATTCCACTTCAGATGATTAATGGGCAGGGACCCTTTTTTTAACCACCGAAGCTGAGGTGCGATTGGTTGAAAAATAGAGTTAAGGATTAATTTTATCGATTGAGCTGTAATTTAAGTGTTGGGTTTTTATATTTCACCTTCTTTCCGAAGCTTTGGAAGACAGCTGGTAGCCTGATCTAGTTTGTGTTATTTCAGAAAGAGGCATCTCTAGGGGAAAGAGATTTTATAAATACCACATTCAACCAACTTTTATGCTTCTTTTTTCTTCTTCTTTCTTTTCTTTTCTCCTTTTTTGAATAATCGGAATGCTACATACTGGTTGAGAGAGATTTGACCATCACAAGTCCTTGCTCAATGGACGGTTCACACACACACCCCCAGTCACTTAGAAGAATTACAGAAGGAAAGACTAATCCCATCTATTTTGGATGACACCTTTGGAAATTAGTGAGCAGGTGATGGGCAGGCTCTCAAAATGGCTTCCACTTTTGACCTTGGCCTAGGACAAGAGTTCCAGTTATCAAAAGGCCAACTGATCATGATCCACTTGTTATCTCCACTCACAAATTGAACTTCTTTTTTCTTGAAAAGGTGTCTCCATTTCTACTGTCTTGGGTAGGTATTGATGTTACCAAACATCAGAAAGCAACCAAGCTCAGAGCTATTGTATATAAACAGGGAGCAAGTCATACTCATAGCACTGATGATGTTGCCTAGTTGGGTCATGAAATGTCTGCAAGAAAACAACCAAGCTCAGAGACCACCAAAGATCCCATAGTCCTCCTCCTCCTCATCTATCTGTCTGTCTGTCTGTCTGTCTATCTATCCATCCATCCATCCATGTCTGTCTGTCCGTCTCTCTCTCTCTCTCTCTCTCTCTCTCTCTCTCCCCCTCTAGCCAGCCAGCCACCCACCTACCTACCTACCGACCTATCCTCCTTCCTTCCACTACTGATAAAGTCCTTCCCGGAGAATCCTGCACCTGCTACCCAGCAGGGGAGGGTTGCGGGCCCATTATGAATGGGGCCTGTCCCATGGGGGATCGTCCCTTCATTAATTAGCTGGGCAAATGCACCAGCTCTCGCGCTGACAAATGGGAAGCCTTGCGCCAGTGAACAGCCCGATTTTTTATCCGGGCTCTCCATCTAATCTTCCTACAAGGAGGGAAGGGACTAGCAAGCCGGGTGGGTGGGGGGTGGGGGGGTGTCAGCATCTTCTCATCTCACCTCTCACCGACCCGACAAGGGTCACAGCAGCAAGAAGCCAAAGCTGGCAAGAGAAGCACGGAACTAGGCTATCTATCTACTAGGGTGGGAGTCTCCAACTACATTCAGCACCCACCTGGCCGCCGTGTTGCAATGAGTGGAGTGCTGGGCACCCAAGAGGATTCCGTGGCATAGGTGGTGCTAACCGTGGTTTTGGAAATGCTAGTTGTGAGGATGATAATTTGACGATTAGTTACTGGCCTGGGTGGCTCCTTTGCTACCGAGAGACAAATAAAGATGGCGGGGGGGGGGGGGGGAATAAAAGGAAAGAAAATCAGAATGCCAATCCCTTAAGAGAGACTTCTCAGATATAAGTAGCTTCTGGGGAAATGAATCAACGAATCATCTACTCGTCTACTACAGGTCGTCCTCCTCCAATTGCAACCGTTTGTTTAGGGGCCGATCGAAGTTACAGCGGCACTGAAAAAAGTGACTTAATTTTTTCACGCTTACAACCATTGGAGCATCTTCACGGTAACGTGATCAAAAGATTGGACAAGCACTTGCCTGGAATGGCATAGAGTTTCTTCGTTTCTGCAAGGGGTCAGACTAGAAGGCCTCCAAGGCTCCTTCCAACCCTGTTACTCTGTTCATTGAGCTATTGGAAATCTTGGGATCACTTCCTTCGTTTAATCCAAGAAATCCGAACTGCCCAGGCGCTCTTTCTCTCTCTCTTTTAGCCAAAGCTCCATCTAGGAACAAACAGCCACCCTCTGAAACCCCACAGCTGGGTTCTTACCATGGGTTGGGCACACCTGAGCCCCAATCCATCTGAACGGTTTCAGACAGGATTTGAAAAAAAAAAAGATCGATCGATCAGATCCGATTTGAAACTAAAGCCAGACGGGATGGGGATTCCATCCAGTCCGAGTCCCTAAACCGCTTGGGCAACTCTGCAAAATAAGCATTGGTGCCGTCCCAAATGGGTCTGGATCCCTCCCGTGAGCGGCGAGGAATTAAAACTGCTCCTTCGATTTGTCAAATTAGCTGGAAAGACCCAATAAATTAAACTTTCACTGAGTCCATTCCAAATGTTCCTGTCGCTCCGTAACTGTCAAAGCTCCACATTGGTTTTCTCTCGGGCTTCAATTGCCTGTGTAATCTCGACCGCCGTAATTTGTAAATTAATGTGGCGGTATGAAGATTTAATGGATCGCCTCCTCCTAGCCAGTCGGGGCCCTTCTCAGCAGGCCGCGTTTGAAGCAAAACAAAACTCGAGATGGGAGGAATTCATTTCCCTTTCATTGCCTCCCCCACCCCCCCAGCAATTTCTTTTCCGCAGCCAATTAAAAAGGCCTCGTTAGTGGAAAGGCATCCTAAAGTTAACTTGGAGAAAACTTTGCTGCCGTTTTATTTTTTAAAGGAAGCAGAGAAACACAAGAGAAACACCAGTAACTCTCAATTTACAAACGTTCATTTAATGGCCGTTCGGAGTTACAACGGCACTAGAAAAAAACACGACTGATTATCCACCGTTTTTCACCGTTACAACCGTTGCAGCATTTCCGCGGGGATGGGATCAAAATTCAGACGCTTGACTCATATTTATGATAGTCCTGAGCTCACGCGATCCCCTTTTGCGACCTTTGGTCCAGAAAAGCCAGTTCCAACCGGAACGGGCCCCCACATTTTCTGTTGCTAAGTGAAGCATTTAGGTGGGATTTTGCCTCACTCTATGACCTTCCTCGCCACTGTGGTTAAGCGGACCACTGCCATTGTTAAGTGAGTCACACAGCTGCAAAGTGCGTCTGGCGGGATCCCGGGGATGCTGCAGTGGTCGTAAGTGTGAAAAACGGCCACCGGTCCCTTTTTTCAGGGCTCTTGTAACTTTGCACGGCCACTAAACAAACTGTTGTAAGTGGAGGACCACCTGAATTGGATCTCCTGCCTATTATCATGACGACAATGATTTGAGTACAGTGGTATTTGACTGGAGAATATGAACACACTAATATTTGGGTACCCTAAACCTCTAGAGATAATCAATGTTCAGACAACGGAAAGTGCTTTACCTATTTTCACAGTTTATGACCGTCATTGCCAGAGTGGCGCGGTGTGCCTAGAGGTGGCACTCTCGCCTTGCAATCAGGAGGCTGTGAGATCAATCCTAGGTAGCAGCAGATCTCTCTCTCTCTCTCTCTCGCTCTCTCTGTCTTTCTCTCTCTCTCTCGCTCTCTCGCTCTCTCGCTCTCTGGGCACAATGAGAATTTATCTGCTGCATATAACTCCGCCCTGGCAACAGGAGGGGTATCCGGCCAGCAAACACTCAGCTCCATTCAGTTGCCCCGATTCCACCCCGCAAGGAATTATGGGGCCATGCATCAAGGACTGTATCATGCTGTTGGTTCATTCCTAAGTATCACACGCACCTCCGCCTAAGAAAAGTGGCTGGGGACTTCAGCCATCTAAACCAGTCTCTTTGATTTATAAGAGTTTAATTTAGTGCCCGCAAGGCTCTTAAGCCGGAGATGTGGAAAGCAGCCGTCCCTCCCTCCCTCCCTCCCTCGCCTCCTTCGAAAAACACTTTATTTCCTTCCTCGCCGCCTTGCTAACAAACCTCGTGGGGGAAAGAAAGAACACACCGGCACGACAAAGACAATGAGCTTTCCGACCGTACTCAAAGAGAGACGTTTGACAGGCGGGGAAATGAGGCACAATTAGAGAAGCAGACTTATGCTTGGACAGATGTTCACGGAGACGGAAAAACAGGGGTTGGGGAAGGGGGAAGAAAAATTAAAAAAAATTTAAAATAAAAGCTCCTTTTTTGGCCACCGAACGGCATCCGCCGGGACTGTGCTAGCAAGCCTCTCCGCATTTCAAGTTGGGTTGGCGGTTTTAAGGGAGGGTTTTTGTTTTTTTTTTTTCCTTTTAAAATGTTGTTTCGTTTTACTTACTGCCAAAATTTGGAGCCGCACCTGGAAGAGAAGAAAAGGGAGAGAAGGTCAAGAAAGGGCAAGGAGCCAGACAGCAAGCTAATTTATGCCGCCTACAGTCAGCTCGTAAGGCAGATGGGTGGCATAAAAAATTAATAAATGAATAAATTAATTAAAAGCCTGTTCTCTAAGGGGCTACCATGAAGAAGAGTGGGGGAGGGGTGTCAACCTATTCTCCAGAGCACCTGGAGGCAGGGCAAGAAACATGGAAAGGGTGAAGAAGAACAGAGTTGGAAGGCACCCTAGAGGCCTTCTAGTCCAACCCCCTGCCTAGGCAGGAAACCCTGTACCATTGCAGACAAATGGCTGGCCAGTCTCTTTTTGGAAACCTCCACGGAGCATCCACCACTTCTGCAGGCAAGCCGTTGCACGGATTGATTGTTCTACCTGTCAGGAAACTTCTCCTTTAGTTCTAGGTTGCTTCTCTCCTTGATGAGTTTCCATCTGTTGCTTCTCGTCCAACTCAAGGAGAGAAGCAACCTAGAACTAAGGGAGAAATTTCCTGACAGGTAGAACAATCAACCAGTAGAACGGCTCACCTCTGTCTAGAAGTTGTGGGGGCTCCCTCACGGGAGGCTTTCAAGAAGAGACTGGACAGCCACTTGTCTGAAATGGGATAGGCTATAGGGTGTTGTGTGGTTAGTCGGCAGCAGTTGTGGATGGTGGAGGAGAGCAATGACTCTGATGATGAGAGGCCAGGACCCAATCTTTCTGCTGATGGTTTCAGGGGACCGTTTCTTGGACACGTCCTTTTCCTAGACTTCTCTACTTGGATTCATCCATGAGGTGACTTTCCCCTCTCTCCCTATCACTGGTTTGGCTTTTGGCGGTTGAGATGTTTCTCCTTCCCGCGGTGGACTTCAACTCACAGCCGTCGTTCCCGCCATACTTACACACGTTAGGAGAACCGTTGGGACGGGGAAGGTAGGAGCCAGCTCTCCAAGACTTGCTCCGGAAATTCTTCTTGCATCTGCCACAGTCCTGTCCCGTTGTGTTATGTTCACATTCACACTGAAGACTTCCTTCCTTGAAAATGCACTGGTTGGCATGGAGATTACATTTACACCTGCAGGGGAAACAGAAGAGAGTAACGAGGTGTGATCCTCCGGGCTATCTGTAGAGGTATTTAAAAATGTATGCCAGACTCTTTTGAGTTGAAATCCTCAAAGCAACTTGCACTGACATCACAGAAATATTAAAATAGAAAAGCATTCAGAAGTCATTAAATAGCAGAACATCCAAAGCAGGGACCTGCATTTCAATGAAGGCACAAACTCTCAGGAACTCTCAAAGCCAAGATTTGTCTGAAAACCAAAAGGTACAGATTAGAGAGGGGAGAAAACCTGGCAAAAGAATCGTCCCTGTGAGAGGGATCTTGGAGCATCACTTAAATATGAGCCGGCCGTGTGCGGCAGCTGCCCCAAAAGCTAACACAATCCTGGGTTGTATAAAAACAGAATCAAAATCATGCCAAGTATTAGTACTGCTTTATAAGACCTTAGAATAACCTTGGAATACTGCATCCAGTTTTGGTCACCAACATTGTATAAAAGAGGTTGAGGCTCTGGAAAGAGCGCAGAGAAGAACAACGAGGATGATTAGAGGACTGGAGGCTAAAACATACGGAGAGCAGGTGTAGGAATTGGGTTTGTCTAATCTAGTGAAAAGAAGGACCAGGGATGACATGATAGCGGTCTTCCAATATTGGAGGGGCTGCCCCAAAGAAGAGGAGGGAGTCAAGCTATCCTCCAAAGCCCCTGAGAGGCAGGACAAGAAGCAACGGATGGAAACTGACCAAGGAGAGAAGCAACCCAGAACGAAGGAGGAATTTCCTGACAGGGAGGACAATTAATCGGCGGAATGGCTTCCCTACAGAAGTTCTGAGTGCTCCATCACTGGAAGCTTTTAAGGAGAGACTGGACAGCCACTTCTCTGGTTGATTCATATTTATGACAAGTTTTGCAGTTTAAGGACGTGTTTAGAAAACTAAATTAAAAGTTTCTCCCTATTTGGCAGAAGGCCTTGGGAAGCAAGTCCCCCTCCAGACCCCACCAGCCTCATGGAACGGATGCAGTATTAGAAAAACTCCATAGAAGACCTCCAAAGAACCTTTCCAACTCTGTTAATTCTGTTATCCTCTAAGGAAGAGGAGCTCAGCCATGTTTGAAATAGCTGCATGTACCTTTGAAATTGCGTTTTTGGGGACAGGTGTGTGTGGGAGGGGGTCACTATTTCATGCCTTCCTGAACAGCCAGATCTAAACGAAAGAATGAAACCAGCAAGTCGCTCTCTTAAAAAGTTAGGCAGGCAAGCAAATAATTCATTGACTGCAAATCCATGAACAGCAAATGATAGGAACAGCAAATTAATATCGCCACGATTGGATCCAAAATCCGGAGAGATGTTCCAAACAAGAGGGGGAAACGGGTTATTCAGAGAAGTCGAAATGTATAGAAATTCAGTGAAATCTTCCTTTCATCGACAATTTTGGGGCCGACGGGTGATCCTGGGGAAAATTGACAAATTTATGCCACTTGCACCCCTTTTGTAATTACACAATTGACATTTTTATGCCTGTTTTCTAATTATGCCAAGAATTTAATTGTGCCATTGTGCAGTTATGCAAATGATGTGCATTTATATAGATGAGAACAACTGTGTCAATGTTATCAGTTTGTTTTGAAGAGAACGGACTTTGCTTGTTTGGGATTTAATTCCAAGATGGATGGATAAATGATAGATAGATAGATAGATAGATAGATAGATAGATAGATAGATAGATAGATAGATAGATAGATGATAGATAGATAGATAGATAGATAGATAGATAGATAGACAGACAGACAGACAGATATGGATAGGTAGGTAGATAGGTCTATAGATAAGATGGATGGGGATGGATGGATAGGTGTCTAATTATATTCTCTATAATATATTCTCTATAATTCTCTATATAGATTATAGAGGAGATACATAGGGATGGATGGAAGATAGATAGATACATAGATAGATACATAGATAGATGATAGAGGTAGATAGATAAGATGGATGGGGATGGATGGATAGATAGAGAAGATGGATGGGGATAGATAGATAGATTGGTTACACATAGATTATAGAGAAGATACAGGATGGGTGGCAAGGAGCATTTAACTGGAGGACTTCTCTGGAATGACACTCAAGTGTGAGGTCCAAAACCTCATGAGATCTTAGACAACCAGGATTGAACTGACCACCCTGTACTGCACCGGCCACCTCATATCGTGGAATTGAGAGACAACATTCCAGCCAACAAGTGCTGCAGCCCCCAAATCCCCAATTCCAATGTTGGGGTCTGCTACCATTGACCCCCATCTCAAGTGATCCTCTCCAGCTGGAGCCATCCGTCCTCTCCTCCTCCGTGAAGTTCTTTCCGCCTCTGCCTGGCCTCCTTAATTACTGCTCCAGCATCCCTAATCTGGAGCTTGTGTGAAGAATGCACAAGCAGACCAGGTTGGCCTGGATGCCTCCCCCCCCCCTCACCGATTTCCTTCCGCCTCATTGAACTGTCCCCCTTGTTCAGCCCTTCCATTATCTCCCCACTCTTGACAAGTTCCTTGGGAGTCAACCGTCTCTTACACGGATAATTGCTGTTCCAAATCAAATAATCAATGCATATTTAAGTAACGATGAGACAATTCCCCGCCTTTGCACGGGGCCTGTGAACACTCAAAGTCAATCCCTTCGCATCCGTATTTTGCTTTACGGCGCGTTCTAAGAACAAACGATAATCTACCGTTCCCGACAGATCAGTAGCAAAGATGACACGGGGAAAATAAAAAAAGCAGATTAAAAAAGAAAGAAAGAAATATCACACACAACCAGCAAATAAAGATGAAACAAAAAGCACTCTGTGTTTTCCAGGTGATATAAGAAATAAAATATGAACTCGTTTTTTCCTCCTTCCTCTTCCCCCCATCGCTGTTCTAATGAAGGCTTCTTTCAGAATCTTAATAAGATTTGAGATTTGCCTCCTAACCCCTTGAGCCGCCTCTGTTTTTCTCATCACGTCACATCTGGAGGAACGGGATATTACCCATCAATAAGGAGGAGAGTTGATCACTGAGAAGCAGTTCAGTGAAGGTGGACTGAGGATGTAGCTGAGATTTGGGACTCTTTAGCCGGAGATTACAGAATAATATGGTTGAAAGGGAACTTTGAGGTCTTATAGTCCACCCCATGGGTGTCCAGTCTCTTCCTGAAAAACTGCAATGACAACTTCTGAAGGCAAATTATTCCACTGATTAACAATTTTAGGTTGGTTCTCTCCTTCATCAGTTTCCATGTGTTGCCTCTTGTCCTGCTTTCAGGTGCTTCTGAGAATAGGTTGACCCCCTCACCTGTGTGATACCCCTCAAATATCCGAAGACTGCTATCATGTCACCCTTAGTCCTTCTCTTCGTTAGACTAGGAGGCTAAAAGCTAACATGGATGATTGATTCAATAGGGATTCTGCAGCTATTTTTCCACCAGCACCCAGCAACCAACATCCAGATAAGCAGGGATTAACACCAGGCAAATGATCAAGGAGAGAAAACAATATCCTAACCAAGGAGGAAATCACAGCTTCACCAAGACTGAAAGGAGAAGCTACTATATATAAACAGAGAGCAAACCCCACACTCACTTTCACTGATGATGTTACCTGGTTGGGTAATGAAATGTCTGCAGCAAGCCACCATGCTCAGAGAGCCCCACAGACCCATAATCCTCCTCCTCCTCCTCCAATCCCACTCCCTTCTAGCACTGATGATGTTATCTAGTTGGATAATGAAATGTCTACAGAAAACAGCCAAGCTCAGAGAGCATCAAAGTCTGCACAAACGAACACATTCCTGGAAGTATTTTCAGGTTTTCCCCTCCCCCGGGTGGATTCCCTTATCTCATCCCCATTTTTGTTTCCTTTCCTTATTCTTTTTACGAGGAGAAATTCTTTGTGAAATTGAGAGTTTGCTTTCAGTCAAAAGTAAAAAAAAAAAAAAAAACCATAATACCAAGCTGGACCATTCTCAAAGCAAGAGACAGATGGAAACCGTTGCTCCCACCCAAAGGAGGACTGGCTTCCAGCCCCGCTCCATCACACGGGCAGAAGAGAGAAAATGTGAAAATCTGAGCCTTGGTCTCACTATAAATAGAGCCGGCGTTTAATTCACAGGAGTTATGGGAAGGTTTTTAAAGATGCTGTACGATCAATCTGTTTGTGGGGAGTGATAGATCTTTGAAAATAAATTCTTGGAGCTTCTTCTGCCCGTTAGCAAACGATGCCATGTGCAGGAGGCCGTTCCTACTATTGGCAACCTTACATGGGTGGACTTCAACTCCCAGAATCCCCTAACCAGCATGGAATTCTGGGAAGTGGAATCCAAGCATCTTAAAACTGCAGAGGTTGAGAAGCGCCGTTTCGACTCACTGCTTCCTTGCAGCATTTCCCTTTTCTGTACCCTCCAAAATTGTAATCCGGGTGAAAAGGGAAAGATTTAGTTCATTCTTCAAATCCATAGGACAAACTTCCATTGTCCAGGGTTTCAAGACAGTAGATTTGATTTCTGGAGCCCAGAGCCTGCCTGCCTTCTCTCTGTCTCTTTGTCCTGTCCTGTGTCTGAATTATTTGGGAGTTTATGATGATGGTTAATTGAGAAAAAGAAAGAAAGCAAGAAAGAAAGAAAGAAAGAAAGAAAAAGAAAGAAAGAAAGAAAGAAAGAAAGAAAGAAAGAAAGAAAGAAAGAAAGAAAGAAAGAAAGAAAGAAATTAAATTAAATTAAGGAGGAAACCATTCCAAGGTACAGAGAACATGCAAATACATTTAGGCAAAGTGAGGAAACTTAATAATTAGTCCGTAATTAATATGCATCTCCTTAATTGGATTGCTCATAATGGGAGCCTTCAGCTCATGCCATGCCATTAATTTCAATTTCACTCTGTCCATCCAGGCAACTTTAAGGTCTGGCAGCTGTTAAATAAAGGAGAAAATTAGATTGACCAGAGCGGAGTTCTCTTCTGATCTTTCCTACTTTGTATGCAGGTGTTCCCTAGGCAATGCCAGAAGAAATGAGATTGAAAAGATCCTTCCCTCCCTCCCTCCCTCCTTCCCTCTCTCCCTTTCTCCCTCCCTCCCTCCTTCTTCCTTTCCTCCCTCCCTCCTTCCTTCCCTCCGTTTATCCCTCCCTCCCTTTCCTTCCTCCTTTCCTTCCTTCTTTCCTTCCTTCCCTCCGTTTCTTCCTCCCTCCCTTTCCTTCATTCCCTCCCTCCCTCCCTCCTTCCTTCCTTCCCTCCCTCCCTCCCTCCTTCCCTCTGTTTCTCCCTCCCTCCCTCCCTTTCCTTCCTTCCCTCTTTCCCTCCCTCCCTTTCCTTCCTTCTTTCCTTCCTTCCTTCCCTTCGTTTCTCCCTCCCTCCCTTTCCTTCATTCCCTCTCTCCCTCCCTCCCTCCTTCTTTCCCTCCCTCACTCCGTTTATCCCTCCCTCCCTTTCCTTCCTTCCTTCTTTCCTTCCTTCCTTCC
>NW_020716953.1:87790-131939 GCF_900518725.1 Notechis scutatus | reverse complement strand
GATAGATAGATAGATAGATAGATAGATAGATAGATAGATAGATAGATAGATAGATAGAGGTAATACATAGACAGATAGAACTGTCTCACTTAGCAACAGAAATTTGTGGCTCAATTTTGGTCGTATGCCGAGGACTACCTGTAATATGCAGAGTCTTGAATATTTCAGTGAATTTGGGAAAGAATCAGCAGCAAAATGTCCTATCTATGATGCTGCCTCCCCCATCCTCCACCCACCCCCGATTTTCTTTGCAAATACGTTGCTTTTTGGATTCGAGTCTGTTCTTGGCAGGGCTGCCTTTTTGCAATCAATAGAAAAAGGGAATAAATCTGGAGCGTCCGTCTCACGATCGCTACGGCTACGAAGCAGTGCTGAAAAAATATTTTGCTGCTTGAATACCAATTGTAACCCTGAAACCTTTCAAGGGATGGAAATATGGGCACCGGCGCTAAACGATCGCCTGATTTTGGAGCTCTCCACTTATTCGGAGGTAGGTGAGCCAGCGGAATAAATTTGTAAAATAAAATAAAAAATTAAATTAAAATAAAATAAATGGCACTTCCCCGCCCCCCTCTTGTTTTGAACAAAGTTTCATGAACCTGAACCTTTAAATTAAATTTCCCTGGGCTCTTGCAAGGTTTCGTTCTACGACGTTATTTCTTGATATCTCTCCCTGATTGTTTTTGCAAATTATTCAGTTTGGCAAACAGATCCAACTCACTTTGCTCCTCCTATTTTCAGCTGGCCTTCATGCCTAAATTGGGACTAGAACTCCCATCTCCTGGTGATTGGGTTGAAGTCACCCAGCCGGCTTTCATGCCTAGAGCCAGACTAGAAGTCACTCCTCCCACTTTCTAGTCCGGTGCCTTAACCGCTGGACCGAACTGGCAGGGCGAGTTCTGCCTTTTTTTTCCCCATTGCCACTCTCCCATGTTTAAGATAGACTGCCTTTGACTATGGCGCCTTTGTTGTGCTGTGTGATAGCTGTTGAAAATATGGGGGAAGTGGGGAAATCATTTTTTTCTTTCTTTGCTGATATGAGGTCAAATCTACTTCCAGCCACCGCTCCCTGAAACTGCTCGTAAAAACCTGTTTTCTGCCACTGTGTCTTTTTACTTTTTTTCAAAATGTAAATTACATATTGGCGTGTGTGTGTGTGTGTGTGTGTGTGTGTGTGTGTGTTTTAAAAATAAAATCCACAGGTGCCGCTTATTTAACAGGAGTAGCCTGATAAGAGCAGAAGGGTGAAAGATGAGTCAAAACCCCACCTCTTGATGGAAAGGAGAGGAGCACATATGCTTCGGAGTCTTTGGGGGGAGGACAGCAGAAAAGCAAATTTATCTCCCCTCCATTTAGGAGGGAGATAAGTAGATTGACTGCAGTTGGGATTTATATGCGAACCATCTGCGAGTTCTGTTTTCTTGCCTTCCCTCCTCCTCTTTCAAATGTCTTCGCAGCTCTATTTTCAAGCAATTATTCCGCCTGGATGATAATAAAATATTTCACTCTTATGGCGGGCTAGATGCTTTCTCCTAAATTCCAGAATAATTTGCTTATTCTTCAGCTTTCGGGGATGGAGGGGGGGGAGGGATTTGCAAAGACCGAGTCCTTTTTTATAACGCACTTGCAGTTTGACCATAAAAGCTTATTATTGCTGCCGATAAAAATGCACCAAGGTTTGGGGACCGACCGGGCCTTACTCCTGCAGGAATAGCCTGACGAATATTTCTCGGAAAGTTTCTCTATTTTTCATCTCTTCAATGCAGGAGTGAAGAATCTTGGAAGGATAAGGGGCAAAGTTCTTGCGGGGACGTTCCGATGGCAAGGATCTCACTCTCCTTCTTCACTCAAGGAATTCAGAGTTGTCTGTTTCTGTGGCTCCCCTTTGCGAGAGGGCTCTGAAGTATTTCTAGTAGGCCTATCTGATTCTGGAACAGCTTTGTTCCCAAGGCCAGGGGTCTCCAATCTTGGCAACTTTACGACTTGTGGACTTCAACTCCCAGAATTCCTCATGGCGGAGGAATTCTGGGAGTTGAAGTCCGCAAGTCGTAAAGTTGCCAAGGTTGGAGACCCCTGGCCTAGGCCATCCACCTGGCAAACTCACAAGATTCGTTTCCCTCGCCATGTACGTGTATACACCTGAACTAGACTCCATTGTCTCTCTGTGTCATATAATAGATGTGGGTATGTGCATAATTTTGTATTTCTTTCTTTGGTCATGCTTATGTCGTGTATATTGGAGGTGGCAGCCCTCCAATGTATGAATTGGATTGGTCCAGTTTGATGAAAAGGAGCAGGGGTGACAGGGTAGCATTCTTCCAGTATTTGAGGGGCTGCCCCAAAGAAGAGGAGGGGGTCAAGCTATTCTCCAAAGCCCCTGAGGGCAGGACAAGAAGCAACGGGCGGAAACTGATCAAGGAGAGAAACAACCTGGAACTAAGGAGAAATTTGTTGACAGTGAGAACAATTAATCTGCAGGACAATTTGCCTCCAAAAGTTGTGAAAATTTTAAAGATTTTGGATAATCATTTGTCTGAAATGGTATAAGGTTTCCTGCCTAAGTAGGGGGTTGGACTAGAAGACCTCCAAGATCCCTTGCAACTCTATTCTATTCTGTTCGATTCTGTTCTATTTTCTATTCCATACTCCTATTCTATTCTTATTCTACTCTACTCTACTCTATTTTCTTTCTATTCTATTTTCATTCTATTCTATTCTATTCTGTTCCTATTCCTATCCCCCCAAAACCTCAAACCTCTTGGCTTCTTCCCAGCCATGACTGCTTTCAAATCGTTTGGTTTAGCCCAGTTTTCTTAAGCCTCGAAAGGCTGTGGGTTGCTGGGAAAGAGAACGGTGGACAACAGAGGGCTAAGCCAGTTAAAGCCTTAAAGCAGGGCTTTGCGTATAATCTCCCCCTTTGGAAGGATAGGCAGCTGCAACCTTAGCTGACCTTGGAGGGAACAAATACAGTCAGTCTTTGACCGCAACGGAGCCCAACATTTCAGTGGTTTGGTGAGACGTTTGTTAAGGGAGTTTCGCCCCACTTTACAACAGTTATTCCCACCGTTGTCCAGTGAATCCCTGCAAGCTGATAAGTTAGTAACCCGGTTGTGACGTGAATTGGGCTTTCTGCGTTGACTTTGCTTTGTTGGAAGGTCACAAAAGGGGACCATGTGATTCCCCAGGACACTGAGACCATCATAACTATGAGTCAGTTGCCAAACGTCTGAATTTTGATCCCGTGAGCATGTGGATGTTGCAATGGTCGTGTGAAGAAAAAAAAAACCTAGGTCCCTTTGTTCAATGCCGTTGTAATTTCAAACAGTCACTAAATGAACTGTTTTAAATCGAGGACTCCCTATACTTCGACTATTAATTTTGTCTCTCAACATTTGCACATTTTCAGACCTTTTGTCCTGGAATATCACTCATCTATACTCTCTATGTGTCATGACCAAGGATTCTTCCCGAGACCGTAATTAAGCACACACTGAGTTAAAACAACTCGTTTTATTGCAACGCTGGGATTTATGTTCATTCCCAGCTGGTAATGAGTCCCAAACAGTCCCTCGAGATAAGCACCCACCTTTCTCTCCTTTGAATGGCTGCCAACAACTAGAGTGCCAAATGAATTATAAAAAAAACCAACCGAAGTACAAAGTCCACACAGAGCTTCAAGGATTAATCCGAACAGAACAAACGACTTTGCTTCCTGCAAAGGTTTCATCACCTTGGCCTGTCCTTTAAGGTATTATGGGAGGGGCAATCACCTCCCAGCCTTACTCCCGAGTCTCCCCTTTTGTTTCAGCTGCTCTCGCCTTCTAGCAGCTCTGCACATACGCGCACTGGGAACAGGCTCCCCTGGATCCTCTGCCTCGCTGCTGTCAGATTTTGGAGGCTCCGGAGGAGCACCCCACTCCCAGAAGGCCCTGGCCCCATCTCTGTACTGGATGCAGAACCCTCATCCAAGTCCTCTCCAGACTCCCCGACTGGTCCCCGTTCTTCCCCACTGTCCGATTCCGCTGCCATCTGCATAGGCTGCCGGCGGACCACAACACTGTGTTCCCTGACAAGCATGCTGGGTAGGTATAGCTGTGTTCCATCCGTTGCCATTCAACGTTTTCAGGTTTGCTGCTGGGGAATAGCTTCATTAAGATACAGGAATCGCTTGGCATCCATTCCAGCTTTTCCTAGAACATGAAAAAATAGACATTCTTTGGGAAGTCAGAAATCAAATTGCAGAATTACTTCAGTAGAATTATTGATTTACAGGCAGAATGGTTAGTAGAGCCAGTTTGATCTAGCGGTTAAAGCACAAGGCTAGAAAGTGGGAGGGGGGGAGTTCTAGTCCTGCCTTAGGCATGAAAGCCAGGTGGGTGATCTTGCACCAATCGCTCCCCCCCCTCTCTCTCAGCTCAGCCCGTCTCCACAGGATCGCCGTTGTGAGAAAAACAGGAGGAAGGAAAGGGTGCTGGGTATCTTGAATTATTTTTTAAAAACAACCGACAAATAAAACAGAAATAAAAACTTGGTCTTGCATACGTGTTATAAAATCATATGCTTCGGGGCCCGTGTATTTCCTACTCAGGCTTCAAATTTGCACCTGTTAATCTATTTTGAAGTGTTCCTACCAAGTGCATCCCCCCACTTTTCAACTCCTGCTCCGAATGGTTGACATCCAGAGGACATAAATGTCTCCCAAATCAAAATATACTCTAGGCTCACACAGAGAATTGAAAATGCTCGTAGAACCGAGGTGCTGGCGCACTTGAAGGTTTATTTTCTTTTGTGTAAAATTTGCCACTGCAGCCAGTCACAAAAGAACCATTCGCTCAAAGGTAACCATTTCTCTTCTCTCTTTCTACCTTCAACCATTCCTTTCCATCCCACGCTTCCTTTCATCGCAAGGGCACTTTTTTGTCCAAATCTGTTGTTATATCCCAACAACCATTACTCACGAATTGCATTGCAAAAGAAAAAAGAAAAATGAGCTGTGGAAATTTCGTTTTGGAGTTTGGCTCCCGTGGGCGAAAGTGGTGGCTATTCCTGTTCAGTTTTTTTGAGCAAGCTAGCTTTTCATTCTAGATCTCTACCATGTAAAACATGGGTAGTCCTCAACATACGACCACAATTCAGCCCAAAATTTCTGGCGCTAAGTAAGACAGTTGTTAAGTGAGTTCCCCCCCCCCCATTTTATGACCTGTTTTGCCGCAAATATGAAGCGACTCGCCGCAGTTGTTAGCAACACAGTTGTGATGCGAATCTGGCTTTCTCCACTAACTTTGCTTGTCAGATGGTTGCATAAGAGGATCACATGATCCAGGGCACTGCAACAGTCATAAGTACATGCCAGTTGCCAAGCCTCCAACTTTTGATCACGTGACCATGCAACCATCGTGAGGATCACAAGTCCCTTTTTTTCCAGGTCGTTATAACTTTGAACGGTCATTAAACGAATAGTTGTTAAGTCCAGGATTACCTGTACCGCAAATTGTGTAATTTACTCCTTATTTGAGTTCACTCCCAACCTTTAGTGCCCAAGAAATATATAATTTAACTCCGCTGCCCTTTCTTTTTTACAATGCTTCCCTCCTCTACTGTGGATTTTAAAAGCCGATCTGGGACTTTTGAAAAATGAGTGTGATTAAGATGGTTTTATTTGTGCACTTGCTGGAAGTCCCTTGAATTTGTCTGCATCTTCTTTGGGGAGCTGCCATGAGAACAACAACAACGAAAAAGAACTGGTTGTCTAAATCACTAAAATGGCAAGCACAAATATGGGCAGCAGAAGCAACCAAATGAAAAAAAAATAAAAATAAAAGGGCAAGTACAAATGTTACCAGTGAGACCAAAACGCAGCTCAGGGATTTCTTTTATTTGACCGTAACCAAACAGAACACACCAGAAGTAACATCATTACTGGAAGAAATGACTATAAAATGTAACAATCAATGCTATGATAAGATAAAATAAAGGTCAAAGCAAGAAAGCAAACCAGAGAAATGCAACTAAAGTGGCAAATTCAGGCAGAGTTAATAAAACAGGAAGTGTATTGAGATAGCATTGTGCCAAAGCCATAAGAATTATAGGGAAGAAAAGAGAAGGGGGGGGGGAGGAAGAAAGAAGGAAGGAAGGAGAGAAGTGAAGAAGGAAGGAAAGACAGTAAGAAGAAAAAAGAAAAAGGAAAGGAGAGAAAGAAGAAAGAAAGAAGGTATGAAGGAAGTAAAGAGAGAAAGAAAAAGAAGGAAGGAAGGAAGAGGAGAGAAAGAAAGGAAGAAGGAAAAAGACAGAAAGAAGAAAAAAGAAAAAGAAGGGAAGATGAGAGTGGGAAAGAAAAAGACAGAAAGGAAAGAAAAAGAAAGGGAAGGAAGGAGTGAGAGACAAAGAAAAGAGGGTAAGAAGAGATAGAGGAGAGGGAAAGAGAAAGAAAATTAACAGCAAATAATTAAAGACGTTAATTTAAATGCAGCTTCCTCAGAAGGAGCCTTATTGTCTGTCTGTTAAGTATTGGCCTTGATTAAGGAGGAAGCAATGGTGAAGGAAATCAGCTAGATCAAAGGAATCAATCCCGCCATAAATGAAAATAAAACATTTTTTAAAAAATTCAGCCGGAGAACTTCAATGTTTCCCAAAGGCGAGGAGGAGCTGTCCCTTTCAGCACCCGCGCACTACATTTCCCGGCGGGCTCCGCGGTTGGGAGAGATTGTCTATCACAGAGAGCCCCAAACTCCGGTCCCCGAGCTTTTGCTCCCAGGCTGCTTTGCGACGGGCGGCCTTTCCTGCAAGAGGCGGACTCCATTTCCCGGCGCTCCCCGCGGCCTGAGGAGGAGGAGGAGGAGGAGGTGGGGAAGGAGCCGTTTTTTCCCCGCAAGATGGCGGACGGGGTGCTGAGCGCCGGCGTGAACCTGGAGGCCTTCGCGCAGGCCATAGCCGCCATCCAGGCGCTGCGCTCCAGCGTGACGCGGGTCTTCGACTGCCTCAAGGACGGCCGGCGGCACAAGGAGGCCGTGGAGGGCCGCGAGAAGGGCTTCCTCGCCAGCTTCCAGGAGAGCCTCCACTCCGTCAGCCGGGACTTGGGGTGAGGGCGGGGCAAAGCAGCGAGGGCGGGGCGGGCGGGGGAGGAGGCCACGCCCCTTCTCCTTTCCTTTGGCGCCGAGGGGCGTGGCCAAATAGGGTAATCCGGGAAGGGGGCGGGGCTTGGCCTGCCTCACCTGCTTGCTTGCTTGCCAGGTGGGGTGGGACCCGCTGGCCCATCATCCCTGTCCATAGAGCTGGGGCTTCCATGCTGCACAGCAGGGCAGGGCATGAGGGTCTTTATTTCGGGGTGGGAGGAGAGCAGGCTGGTCTGCCCTTGGTAGCGCCTTCCCATCCAGTCCTCGAACTTACGGCCACGATGGAAACCCAGCCAAGACAGTTGGCAAAGTGAGCTTTGGGCCTCATTTTACGGCCATCTGGCTTCCCCTTTGACATGGCTTGTCAGGAGGTCGGAAAAGGGAGAGCGCTGTGGCCGTCGTAAATATGAACTTGTTGCCAAGTGCCTGAATTTGGATCGCCTTGACCACCGGGAAGCCGCAAAGGTCGTAACTCTGAAAACCAACCTCAAAACGGTCACTAAACGAGCTGTTGTACGTCAAGGACTATACACAGGGCAACTGCCAAGCGTCCATATTTTGATTGTGCCACCCCAAGGACGCTCCAATGGTCCCAAGGGTGAAAAACACACCGCTTTTTTTTAAAGTGCCATTGTAACTTCGAATGGTCACTAAAGGAACAGTTGTAAGTCGAGGACTGGCTGTCTTGTGGTTCCCGGTTATATCTGTACGTGTGGTGATTCAAAAAGACTCCAAAACAAAGACCAAGTAGAAACACCTTGGTTTGAAAGGAGCCAAGCAGAACACTCCAGAAGTAACCATAATGACCGGAAAAAATAACCATAAAATGAAATAACAATAAAATGAAACATTATGATAAGGAAATAAAGAAAGCGGAAACAGAGAAAATGCAACTAAAGTAGCCAGTGCAGATGCAGCAAATAAAAGAGAGAAAACAGCTTGGAGGTAACATTGAGCCAAAACAATAAAAATTAAGAGGTATGAATGGAAGGTTGGATAGATGGACGGATGGATCCATCTATCTTCTATCCATCAACTTAGAAGAGAAGAGAGAATAGAATAGAATTAGAATAGAAAGGGAATGGAATAGAATAGTAGAATAAGGAATAGAAGAGAACAGAACAGAACATAGAATAGAATAGAGAATAGAATAGAATAGAATTCTTTATTGGCCAAGTGTGATTGGACACCCAAGGAGTTTGTCTTTGGTGCAAATGCTCTCAGTGTACATAAAGAAAAAATAAAATACATTCATCAAGAATCATAGGATGCAACACTTAGTGATAGTCATAGGATACTAAATAAGCAATCAAATCATACTAGGAAACAGATAAAACAATATATATCGTAAAGATACAAGCAACACGGTTATAGTGATAATTGGGAAGAGATAGGTACTAGGAAGGATGAGAAGAATAATAGTAATACAGTCTTACTAAGTAGTTTGACAGTGTTGTGGGGGTTGTTTAGCAGAGTGATGGTGTTTGGGGAAAAACTCCTTGTCTCTAGTTCTGGCGTGCAGGGCTCTATAGCGTTGTATTGAGGGAAGGAGTTGAAACAGTTTATCTCCAGGATGTGAGGGGTCTGTAGATATTTTCACAGCCCTCTTGTTGACTCGTGCAGCCTACAGGTCCTCCATGGAAGGCAGGTGGGTAGTCATTGTTTTTTCTGCAGTCCTAATTACCCATTGAAGTCTGTGTCTGTCTTGTTGGGTTGCAGAATTCCAACCAGACAGTTATAGAGGTGCAGATGACAGACTCAATTATATCCATCAACTAATTTGTAGTAACCATGTAGCTAGAGGTGGATGGATCGATGGATGACCAGCTTCCAATAAACAAAGTCAATGGGGAAGCTGGATTCGTTTAATGACCACATGATTCACTTCACACTGAACAACTGTGGCAAAAATGATGGGAAAATTGGACACGACCCATTGAACTATTGCTCTGCTTATGGTAGCAATGGAAATTCCATTCCCCATTGTAGTAAGTCAAGGGACAGCTGTGGTTTGGTCTTTCTGTTTTATTTTTCGCCCCACCTTTTTCACCTTGAGAGTATGAAAGTGCAGACCGGAGATTTACTGTTGAGTTACACCCCCAGGTGAATTCATGGAAACGGGGTGTAAAATATGCTTTGTAATGCTTCTTTTTCTCGTGATTTGATTTTAGGGAGTTGGAACGCTTGAGTAACCTGGTGGGCAAACCATCCGAAAACCATCCCCTCCATAACAGCGGTCTCTTGAGTCTCGACCCCGTCCAAGACAAAACACCCCTTTATAGTCAACTGCTCCAGGCCTATAAATGGTCAAATAAGGTAAATCATCCGTGGCTTTATCCATAAGGTGTTAATGTTAATTGTCACTGACATTCAGCAAACGGAAAGATATTTTGCCATCAGCGTTACTACAGGGAAGAGAAAGGAAAGGTCCTTTGAGAACCACGTGTGCCTGTTCTACTTTTCTTTAATGACCTGTTGGCTGTGTGTATGTACAGTACAGGCGTCCTGACTTACGAACGTTCTCTCGGAGTTCAGAGTTACACCGGGGCTGAAAATGGCGGGGTTATCACCAGTCCTCAGCGTTCTGATCGTCCCAGCTCCTCTGTGTTCATGTCATCGTCATCTGGGCGCTTGGCAATGTGCCCTATGATCTTGTGATCACCGTTTGTGCCCCGTTTCCTGCCGGCTTCCCCAGTGACTGTCATTGGGGAAGCCGTGGGGAATGTTGCAAGTTTCTGGGAATAAGTCTGCCCCACTTGTGGACCCTCCTCCAGACCCTTGATGGATATGCTGTGCAGCTTACTCACGCCCCTCCACGTATACAACCCAACCCAGGCCACAGACTCCTGTACACCCCCCCCAAACTCTCACGCACCCCCTCGCACCCCCCCCACCCCCCGCTGTACCCCAACCTGCAAAGCTACACCCCCTCCCCGATCCATACCCTCCCACCCCCTCCCTGACCCGCCCCACATCTCTCATGCGCCGCTCACACCTTTCCTTTCTGCAGTTGCTGGTTGTGATGAGATTATTTGCTGGGTGGGTGTAGGATGGGATTAATTGGGAATTGCCAGGGGGGTTTTAATCCTCCCTCCCTCCCTTCTCAATCGTGAAAGGGTTGGGACAGCGAAACGGCCAAGCTCAGAGTTACTGCATATAAACAGGGAACGAGCCACCCTCAGTAGCATTGATGACGTTACCTAGATGGGTCATGAAACGTCCCAGCTACCAAGCTCAGCACCAAGGACTGTTGTAAACCGCCTTCTTGTGGACAGGGAACCAAAGTCGAAAGACGGCTTATCTGAAACGGCGAGTCCCTTTGAAACCTAACCTTGGCCGGGAGACTTAACCGTGGTTTCCTTTATTTGAAATCAGCCTGACTTTGGGATCCGGCTGAAGGCTTCAGAACTTCCTCGGCAGAGCATCCCTCCCTCTCCGCCGTTCTCCGAAAACCCTGAGATTTAAACGTTATCCTCCTGGTCGGCTTTTGGCTGGGTTCACAATGCAGTGACATGATGCAGCACTTTTTGAGTTGCGTCGCTTGGCGGTAGCTTCCACAGCTGTTTTAAATAAGAGCATCTGGAATAATTGAGCAGCCTCTTCCACACACACACACACACATTCGTTTGGCTTTGTAGTCCATGATCGCTACCTTGCGAAGTGCTCTCTGTACTTAATTTTTAATTTTCAAATCCTTGGCGGCCGGCTTCTTGTATTTTTGATGAGCTGAGGCAAGGCATTTTCGGCGCCTCCAGACTGTTAACGATTGTATTTTTAAACACACGGCTGAGATCAGATTGTGGGGAGGGGGAGCCTAGAAGGGCCACAGGGAAAGGGGGCGATTCTCTAAAGGTTTAATAATTTGCCCCAGGAGTCCTCAGCTTTTTGATATTTTGCATTGCTCCCCCCAGAGAAGAAAAACCTCAAAGGGACAGACAAGGGATTGCAATCCCCAAGCAAAAATCCTGGTTTCTGTTTGCTGAATTTGTGATAGGCGAGGAATTGGGATTGGCAGGAAAAAAAACATCCTTTTTTCTCCCCCCAATATTTTTTTTTTTTTTGGTTTTTACTATACAAAGAAAGAGCAATCTCTCTATAAACCGTCTGTTGTCTGGTTACGGTTAGTTTGAGCAATAGTCATCATTATCATCATAAGGTTCATTAGTAGCGATCATATAAGAACAATGTTTTCTGCACATAATATTAATACTTAATGGTTAATATTAAATCATATTGATAATAAAACATATAATAAATGCTCATGGTAAAATTAATCCTTCGCTTATAGTTATAAATAACAGAAACTTCTGTTTCTGTTATTTAACCGTAGATAAAACGGATCCCATGTTTCAAAAATATTCCGTATCTTCTTTCTCTTTAATTCCAAGTGTTAATCTATCCATTCCTGTACATTCTGGTTGTTGTTGTTGTTTCACTATCATCTGTGGGGATCTCCACACCTTTCCAATGTTGTAGGGATTTGCAGGGAAAAAAATGTTCATGCAACAACAACGTTGGGGAAGATCTCATTCATAAGAGACCTGGGGGCAGCTCGCTGGCCCTCTGAAATTTACTTCTGCCTTGCAGTGTTCAGTTAGTCCTTGACTAAAGTCAGGGGTCACCAACCTTTTGGACCTCAGGGACCACCAAACTCATAATTTTAAATGCCGCGGACCAGAGACTGGGAAAATCCCCCAAAAAGTCTGCAGGAAAATCCCCCACCCCGTTTTCCTACCAATCGATCATTCTTTATTTGGGATCGCAGGATACCGTCTCCAGCTCCGTTCTCAGGGGGAGAGAGAGAGACTTTTGGCTTCATGCAAGGAAAGCAGCAGAAGCAGCAGAAGTCTTTCTTTCTCTCCCCCAAACTCCGCCAGACGGTCACGATGCTGGAAAAAAAAAGGTGACTTAATAACTGGTCCTTGGACCCCACCACAATTGCAGCATCCTCCCGGTTCAAGTATGTGACTTACAACCAGTCCTCATTCTTAGGGCCACTGCAGAGCATCCTCGTGGGACACGTGAAGGATCCCATGATCCAAACGGAGACGCCTGTCAACTGGTTCATACTTAACGGCCGTTGCTGTCTACCGAAGTCACGCGATCCCCTTTTGCGACCTGCCGATAAGCGAAGTCAACGGGGAAACCAGTTTCAACTTAACAACCCTGTCACTAACTTAACAACCGGAACAAGAAAGGTTGTAAAAAAAAGCCTCACTTCACGACAGATATTTTGGGCTCAGTTGCGGTCGTAAGTGGAGGATCGCCTGAAATGCTGCCTTCCGCTCCCCACCACTTTTAAAAAAAAAAAAAGACTTTAAACCAACTAAAGTTTCTTTCCCCCCCCCCCCCCCCCCCCCGAATTTTAAGATGTAAAAGGACGCGGATTCTTTTTGAATTCAGAAGAGGCTGTTTCTAAATGCCAGCCTCGGAGAAGCAAGGATCTCTCCCAACTTATAATTTAAGCCATAAATTAGCATTGTGGGCAACGCATGGATTTTAAACCTGCCAATGTGCCTGAGATTTATATTTTCCCCGAAGCAACATATCCTATTATTTGGATTTCTCTGAAAGGCTTGGTAGACTCATAATAACAGATTTGGAGACTCTAAAGGTTGGATTTTATTTTATTTTATTTTATTTTTTTAAAAAAATTCTGTGTCAGGTTTCCAAGTAATGAAATCTCCTTTTCTGACTCTCTTCCCGGGGTGAAGTCAGGGCTGATGGAGCTGAGCAGAGGCCCTTCAGGATTGGCATTCTGTTTATGAGGGGCCCTTGATGCTCTGTGAGTTTGCTTGTTTTCTTGCAGGCATTTCATGACCCAGCTAGATAACATCATCAGTGCTAGAAGGGAGTGGGGTTTGTGAAGAGGAGGAGGAGGAAAAGGAGGAGGATTGTGGGGTCTTTGCGGCTCTCTGAGCTTTCTTGCTTTCTTGCAGACGTTTCATTACCAAGCTACATAGCATCATCAGTGCTAGTAAGGAGTGTGGTTTGTTTGTCAGATTGTATTCTGGTGTCTTTCCCTGTCTGGGTGGGTGGAGAGCAATCTTAGAGATTCTTTGGCCATTTCCTGAGTGGGGTATTTCTTACTTGCTTGTTGGTCTGAAGTTAACCTTGGAGTCTTTTTCTTCCTTTTTGGGCTGGTTGATTCTCTCTTTTGCACAATCTGTAGATGATGTTCCTATCTATGTGTCCGTCGATGGCTGCTTTGTCAGAGTGCCAGGCGTCTAGAAATTCCCTGGCATTTTTGGGAACTCGGCCTGCTCTAAGATGCTCCCATTTTCCCAATGGAAACTAGGGTTAAATCTGTCTCTTTATGTTGTGAATCTATATGTAATTCTGTGTATCCCCACGCAAGAATCCCTCTCTCTCTCTCTTTCTCTCCCTCTCTCTCTTCCCCCCTCCCTGGGAGCCTTGCGGTATCTACCCGTTTCCCCCCAAAATAGATCCATCATCCCACCGACTTCAAATTGGTTGTGACTGGCAGACGGAACAAGTTGTCCTCCTCCTCGGCTGCTAAATGAGCAAGAGAATTGACCGAACAGTTTCCCAGTCAGCAAATTTTTCATTTTTTATTTTACAATTCCTGAGTGACTTTGCACAAAAGAAGGAAGGGGGTTTTGTGTCAGCTTTAGTGAGGAGGCCCGGTGGCGAATGGGGCTTACCTGGGGACACCAAACAGTCAGGTTTATCCCTGAAGTCCTTGAGGGTTGTTCCTTCCTTGCAGCCCAAAGCAGAAAAGAGGTTGTCTGGTCTGGTGGAAAGAAGGCCTAAGGGTGACTCTATGACAGCTGTGTGCCTAAGGCTGGAGTAGAATGCTCACTCTCCCTGATATCGGCCCAAAGTCTTTTGCAAGATGGGCCAAAATGTTCAGCAACAGGTCCACCAAATGTTGGAAGTGTAATCAAACTCCAGATACTCATTGTCGTATGTGGTGGACGTGTACGAGAGCAAGAAAATACTGGAGGAAAATACATACACGGTTGGAAAAGATGATTAAGTAACACATAGACTTGAAACCAGAAATATTTTTTGTTGGGCGTAACGCCAGAAGGATATGACAAAGGGGCTGTATATTTAATTTTGCATGTATTGACAGCTGCAAGGATTGTATTTGCACAACATTGAAAAAAAATGAGAACATCCCATCAGATGAGGATGTAATTTGGAAAATACTATGTGCAGAGATTGATAGATTGACATTAAAAATAAAGGATAAAGAAGACACAGAATATTACTTAACATGGAATAGATTTTAAGAGGTAGAAATTAGGTGGAGAAAGATTATTGTTATGTAAGAATTAAATAGAGAGTAAGGGTTGGGGGTGTGATCTGTTCCTTCTATTGTCCACTATAAGCTCCTTGGTCTTATTGGTGTTGAGGACCAAGTTATCGTCTCCACACTACGAAAGCAACCGGTCCACCTCATCTCGGTAGGCAGACTCACCCCACCCCTGGAGATGAGTCCCACCACCGTTGTATCATCTGCAAATTTAGCAATAGTATTACTAGCGTGAGTGGAAATGCAGTAACTGGGTTTTATTGGAGAAATGTCTGCATAGCTGGTGGGTTTTTAAAAAAAATAATGATGGGGATCCAGCCCACCCGTTTGAGTCATTTAATACGGCACTGGCGACTTGATGAATTTTCAAAACACATTTGGAAGTTCATTTCTGCTTTTGGGGGGATTTTTGAGATCCGCTTTCCCTGTTTTCCTGAAAGAAGAAAAAAAAAAAAAAGTTTGCTCTGCGTGATTCTGGTAGAGAAGGAAATCCTGCTTCTTTGAACGTTCACACATGTCGGCATATGGCGGCTTGAAACTACAACATAAACAGCGAAACACCGCATCGTTTCAACAGCAGCATGTTTATATGCAAATATTTACATTCCGTGTCAGTTAATTGTGTTTGTTTGAGGCTTTTGAGTAAGTGACAGCCATCTCTACCTGAGCGAATTTAAGTTCCTTCTTGCAGCAGGTGTGATTTCCACAAAGCATGGGAGATTTGTGTGTGTGTGTGTGTGTGAGAGAGAGAGAGAGAGAGAGAGAGAGAGAGATTTCTTTAGGGTGAAGTTTCTGGCCAGGCTGACCTTGGATGGTGGGAATTGTAGTCCCAACAATAGAGGTTGACAAGTGCTGACAGTCGTGATGAATATCATAGGGTCCAAAATCAAACACACAGACATGTTACATCAGGGTTTCTCAATCTTATCTTTAACTTCCTTTAAAGGTAGCAATCTTATCTTTAACTTAACTTTCAGGTGATCCATTCCCAGAATTCCCCAGCCAGCAGGGTTGATGGGAGAGTTCTGGGAATCGAAGTGTCCCGTGGCCCCCACTTTAAGGGACCCAATGCTGAGAAACACCCAAATTGGAGATTCTCAAGAACCTTTTAGTCCTTTCTAACTCAATTTTCTCTTAGATTGACCCGTTTCCCAGGCTGCTTCATTCTCCAGTTTTGTGCCGCTCACGTTTCATATTGGACAGTCCAACCCTTTTGCCAGAAAAGAAAACACTTGACAATTCTCCAAACGGGGGGAGGAAATGTTACAAGGATGAGCAGGGTATATGGTAGCTTGTGAATCCTTGCAGGGTCATTCTCACAATCGGATTCCCAGAGAAATCCACCAGGTTTGAAATTCATTTTCTTTTCTTTGGGGGAGGTGGGAGGGGGGTTGTGGCTTTTATTTACCACTGTCACAAACATTTCCTTAATTGGCAGCAGAAGCTGGCTCCAAACAGGTAGTTTTTTTATGAAAGGGAGAAACCAACTGGGCCGTGGATAGTTTAAAAACTCAAGCAAGGATGGCCATTCACCAACTGTGTCAAGCTATTTAGGCACAATAGTTGGCGTTTAACGACAATCACAGCCACCACAAAACTCTCTCCTTCCCCTCTGCGCCAGTTTGGACACTAATGGCACCCTACTGTTCCTCGCCGAAATTGGGCTTACGGGAGACCATTGTTCTCAGCGGCCACCGGCTGGGCGAGTGGATTTGCTTTTGCGAATCATCATCTGTGCCCAACCTCGAACAAAAAGCCTTTGGCCTCTTGCGCCTCCACAAAAGGACATCGGTCACCCCATTTTGGCTTCTGCCCAGCTTGTTTCAGCTTTAATTTGAGGCGCTTTCTCCAGGGTCCCCTCCAGATTTCAGTAATTCAGCACATTCGACAAGGCCAGCGACCTGCAGGGGTGTTGGACTCTTTTAAATCGTGGCAATTTCATCCCGTCGATAATCATGCCATGTCCAGCATGGAGGAACACAAACAAACAAAAAAAGGCACACATTGGCCAGCGCAAGGCTTTGCAGAAAGATACCGTGACATGCCAGGGCGCTGCTGCCCAGCTGTGGAAGAGAAAAGGGTGTTTTTTTTTCAAAAGTCGTAAAACTTTTTAAGACGTTGGACTGATGGATTTTACCTCCGGCAGATAGGCCCGTTTTCAAAATTGTGATGATTTGGGATTGATCTTTTCTTTTTCTTTTTTGGAGAGAGACAGAGAGAGAGAAACACCTGCATTTTAGGGAGGAAGGAAAAATGCATCCTGGGCTCAAGTTTGGTAAACCTCGTCTGTTTGCTTTTCCCAGGCCTTTCATCCCCCCCTCTGCCAGCGTAAGCAGGCATAAGCGATTGAATTACCATGTGTTCGACTATTTCAGTGATCCCTTTTCAAGGGGAAGCTTGGATTTCCTTGAGCTGGCTGCTGCTTCCCTTCACAAACAAACCCCCTTCGTCCAAAAATACATATTCATGGCTTAAAGTTTTGGCTTTGAGGAGTCTTTAAAAAAAAAGAAGAAGAAAAAGATTCTGAAATTAGCATCTTCCTTCCCGGTTCCACCAAGCTTCGACTTGGCGCTCAGGTGTTCTCAAAAGTTTTGAGAAAAAGGGGAATTAGCACATTTGAACGGAAGACGCAGGGGTGGGATTCTACTGGTTTGGACTGGGTCGGGCAAACCGGATGTTAAAGTTACATCTGCTTCGCCGAATCGGCGTGTCAACTGACCGGCCGGCCCCACTCCTCCAGGAGTCTCCATGTGGCCCATTTTCAATTTAAGTAAGTGCAGGGTCTGCGTGTGGGGGGAAAAACAGGCCAATTGGGGGCAGGGGGAAGCCAGATTCACTTAGCAACCGTGTTACTAACTTAGCTGCGGTGATTCACTTAACGACTGGGGCAAGAAAAGCCGTAGAATGGGGCAAAACTCACTTAACAAATTTCCCACTGGGCAGTGGAAATTTGGGGCCCTATTGCGGTGGTACGTTGAGGGCTACCTGCGTCTTATAGGAAGGGTATCCGAGGCTTAAAGAGAAAAGACCGTTCTTTTCAAAGTGAGAAAGGCTCCTCTTATTGATTCATTAATGCCCCGGCTTGCAACCTCAGCAAGAATGAGATCAAAGACGAGCAGATAGCATACGGAGTTAGACTTGATCCTTCCTGATCACCTGGTTGCTTTCTGCTTCGAGGGTTTTATAGCTAAAATGGCAGGTGTGCAGGCCGTCCTTGCCTTCATGGCCACTGTTTCTCTTGCTAACCATCCCAAATTGCGACCATAATTGCTAGACTCAATCAAGGTTGCAACTGAGAGGATTATCTGGATATAAGATTCCTTCCTTTTCCTGTTTTCCGGCGCACTTGGCAGCTTATTTTTCAGTCCCCTAATTCCATTGGAAAGTGGACCTTGTTCCTCCATAAAATAGTAGACTTTTTTTTATATGGAAAGGGTGACATTAAGAGGGATTTTTGCTTTCCTTCTTTGGTTGGCCTTTTCCTGCATGAAATAAACTGCAGTTGCTTTTTGCAAAACGTTCCCCCCCGCCCCACAAAAAAAATTTCATTTTCTTTGCCTTGATAGCCAAGTTCCTGCTCTTTCTCCTGCTGTAAATGCCATTTTTTAAAAAAAATCCAGGTTTTTCGTTCGAAACGCCTGCCTTATTCTGCGCACTTTCCAAAATGGATTGTTTATTTAAAGTAACCAAAAGCTGTTGCCATATTAAGATCTCAAAGCTGGCTGGCTTGTTTGCTTTACAGTGGCACCTCGTTCCGTTCAATTTCAGAAGCCGAATGTGAAGCCTTGTTGCGGCCCAGCAGACGCGACGGGGTGGCAGTGGATTCTGGTTATGGGTTTGACAGATTGAAGCGTTAACAGATTTTCCTTGATTTTCCTTGAGTTACGACCACGTTGTGACTGAAATTTCCATGGCTAAGCAAGGCAGTCATTCAATGAGTCAGGCCCAATTTTATGACAAGGTTTGCAACGTTCACTGAGCGAATCACTGCGCGTGTCAAGTCAGTCAGCAAATCCAGATTCCCCTGGTGACTAGCTCCCCCCCTAAAAATATAATACTTTTATTTTTGATCCTGCCTTTATTATTTTTATAAACCACTCAAGGTGGCGAATATATCTTCCACACATTCTTCTTCTTAATTTCCCCACTGCAACAACCCTGTGAGGTAGGTAGGGCTGAGAGAGGATGACTGGCTCAAAGTCACCTAGCTGGCTTTCGTGCCTTTCATGGAACTAGAACTCACCGTCTCCTAGTGATGGGTTCGAAGTCATTCAACTGGTTTTCATGCCTAAGGTGGAACTAGAAATCGCCATCTCCTGGTGACGGGTTCAAAGTCACCCAGCTTTCATGACTAAGGTGGGGCTAGAACTCAGCGTTTCCTGGTCTCTAGGCAGGTGGCCTTCTCCACTAGTCAGCATTGGCTCTGCATTTTGGATTTCAATTTTTTTCCCTCCCAATTAAACAGTTTTTAATTGCTGGAGCTAGGACAAAAAAATGAAATTGAATTCCATCTCCTTTATGTTCAAATGTAATTAGAATTAAGTGCGGCATTATTCCACACTGCACATGCCTTTAATTAATACTCTTTGCCTTCTGCTAACTTACAAATTGCAGCTTGGTAACCATTTTGGGGTGGGGGGTAGGGTCTGGGGGCCAGGCCCAAGGCTCTTTGGTGTAGGAGGGGCGAGGGACGTGGGCGGGTTTTGCAGTTTCGAGTGACACACCTCTGCTGCAGAACCTCTGCTGACTCACCTGAATCTCCGGCTGCAGCTGGAATGAATGAACGAATGGAGAAAAAGGCCATCCTAAAATGCATCTTTGGCTTCAGGATGGCGATGGTCACGTGACCTTCTTAGGAAAGTGTTGCCTGGCGACTGACTTTTTGCAAAGTTTAACAGGCTAGCAGAACCTGAAGGGATTTTGGAGGTCTTCTAGTCCAACCCGCTGCTTGGCATTCCAGACAAACAGTCATCCAACCTCTTCTTGAAAGCCTCCAGTGATGGAGCCCCCACAACCTCTGGAGGGAAAGCTGCTCCCCTGGTTAATTGTTCTCCACGTCGGGAAATTCCTCCTTAATTCCAGATTCCAACTCAACCTCTTTTAGACCCTAGAATCGTAGGGCTGGAAGGGACCCCGGAGCTCTTCAGGTCCAAGGCAGGAGACCTGATAGCACCCCAGATGGATGGTTGTCCATCCTCTTCTTGAAAACCTCTAGCGACGGGGCACCCGTAATTCTGGGAGGCAAGCTGTCCCATGGATTAATCAATGTCACTAGCAAGAATTTTCTACATTGCCTTCTTTCATTAGAACATAGAATCCTAGGGTGGAAAGGGACTTTGGAGGTCTTCTAGTCCAACCTCCTGCTCAAGGAGCCTTTTACCACTCCAGTCAAATGGTTGTCCAGTCTATTTCTGAGAACCTCCAGGGATGGAGCAGCCACCATTCCAGGGGGCAAGCTATTCCATGGATTGATTGATTGTTCTCAGGCAATTTCTCCCAACTTCTAGGTTGGATCTTGGTTTTACAAACTTCTACCCATTACCTCTTGTCCTGCCCAGGCAGGGGGTTGGACTAGAAGACCCCCAAAGCCCCTTCCAACTTGCTTATTCTGCATTCAATAGAAGACACACACATACACACACACCCTTTCCATTATTCTTATTATTCGCCTTTTAGGAGATGATTAGCTTGGTTCGGGTTTGACATTCTTCCCAATCCTCCAAGTTGGATCTTGACGCTACTTGTGAACCTGGGAATCCAAGCAACAGATGGAGCTGTTAGGAATTAAAAGAATTCAAAGCAGGCTCCCTCAGCTTCCAAGATGAAAAAACCCTTTTTCTTTCTGAAGGAAAGGAGCTCATTATCAAGAGCATTTAAGCCGAGGAGGCATTTAATCTTCCTTAATCATTTGCATTCTTGAGAAGAAGGAGGCCAGTGGCAGCTGTCCCGCCCGGCCAAGGCTGGTGGAGGAATGCGCTGGCTTTCTAATGACTTGGACAAATCTATTTTAATTCCGCTCATGCGGAGCGCAATCCAAACCGAAGCCCCTCCCCCCAAAAAAGTGAGGGGAATGTTTTTACAAGCCTCTTTATTTCTAATTAATTTGATGGCTTTCCAAACCCGTTTTTATATTCCACTTCCCCATTCCTGCATTCAGGAAGGCATAGAAAAAAAAGAAAGAAATTTGTATGAATTGGACGTGAAAATTCAAGAAGAAAAATATTCTGCAAATATGAGAGTGGGCGTTTCTGTCCCACCGTTTCATACTGGGCATTATCCTGGAGCTTTTTGTTTTCTTAAAATGGTCAACAGGATACAATTTTTTCTCTCTCTCTCTCATTTATCTTTTTTTTTTTATCTTTCTCTCTCTCTCTCCTCTATATCTGCCTATCTCCCTCTCTCTCTTTCCACCTCTCTCTCTCTCTCTCCCTCCCTCCCTCCCTCCCTCCCTCCCTCTCCCTCTCCCTCTCTCTCCATGAAGGTATTCTCATTCAGGTAACACCCCATCGCCTTGCTCTCTGGGTAACCACTACGCTTTTTATGTTCATTTCTCTTTCTTTCATCAAACCTGAAATAAACGTATATGAAATAATAATGGGCCGGGAAGATTGGGGTCTGAACTTGGATTTTATCTTTGTCTCTATCTTTTGGGTGATTGTGGCTTCAGCCATTCCAATCGAGGGATTCTGGGGCGTGAGTAAATAGCACCTTGTTTAAAAGAAAAGAAAAGAAAAGAAAAGAAAGAAAAATCCAAGTGAAACTAATAACGATTAATACCTTGTCTGTGTCAGCCTCCACTCTGATCTTTCAGCGATAAAGACTGACCCGAAACGGCAGCTTTTACACAATTCTTGGAAATGCTCA
Organism: Notechis scutatus; assembly: GCF_900518725.1. The sequence continues at coordinate 110,681 of NW_020716953.1, read as the reverse complement.
TATAAAATAAGAATATTGGCAGCTTGTCTTGATCAAAGTCAATGTTGTCTGAACCAGCCCTTTTGCTGATGCCTCTGGCTTCCCGTCACTCATTCTGGCAGTTCTCCTTCCTTCCTTCTTCCTCTTCCTCTTCTTCCTCTTTCTCCTCCTTTTTTTTCTTCCTTTTCTCCACCTCTCCTCCTCCTCTTCTTTCTTCTTCCTCTTCATCTCAGCCTCCTCCTTCCTTCCTTCCGTCTTCTTCCCCTTCTTCGTCTTTCTCCTCTTTTTCTTCCCCCTTCTCTTCTTCCTCTTCCTCTTTTTCTTCCCCCTCCTCTTCTTCCTCTTCTTCTCAACCTCCTTCCTCCTCCTTTCCCCTTCCTCTTCCTCCTCCTCCTCCTTCCTGCCCGCCGCCTCTTTTCCTTCCTTTTCTATTCCTCCTCCTTGCCCTTCCAACCTTCTGGTCCTGATATTTCCTGAATGCTGCCCGACTTTCTTGACCCAATAAATGGCACCCCCTTATGACCTTGCTTCCCCCCCACCCCTCCACTAAAGGTGGCCTTGAGGGTGAATCCACCTTGCTTATTTTTTTTTTCCAAACTTTTATTTTAAGGACTGACAGGATTGGGTGCCTGCGGGGCATAAAATGAGATTTAAATTGGCCTTTCCAGCTAAGATCTCCTCTCCCCTTTCCCCCCAGCCCATTAAAGGCTCCGATAATATATACAATTTCATTTCCATTCAGGTTGGCTTGTACCTGTTAACGTTACGCTGCTGCTGTCCGTGAGATCTGTACTCTTTTATTATTAATATATAGCGAGCAAGCGAACAGAGAAAGCACCTCTCACTTTAGGATAGATGATTAGGAGGCTGAGTTGCCTTGTGGGAAAGCCGCAAATTGAAATGGAAGAGGACATAAAAATTCTAACAGCACCTGCTCGATTTGGTCAGGGGGCTTTCTGAAAAATCCCTGTCATTTGAAGCAGAAAGATACCTCAGAAAGAGGGCTTCTTCTCCTCCCCAGTGCCCATTATTAAAATCACAGCATCATCTTCACTTGGTTGATTTAAATATGTTTTCTGTAGATAGGCTGGCACAGCAAGCTCGTTCCAAATTTATTTTATCGTTGGCTTGTTGAATAAAGCACAGTAAAACTGGATTCATTCCACGTTCAAAGCCCCAGATATCAGAACACAAAATGTCTAGATTCCTCTCCTCCACGTTTCTTTTCCTCCTTTATTTCTCCTTTGTCTTGTTCTTGTTTTGTTGTTGTCCTCCTCCTCCTCTTCCTCCTCCTCCTCTTCCTCCTTGCTCTCCTTTCCCCTCCTCCTTCCCCTCTTCCTCCTCCTTTTCCTCCCCTCCTCCTTCCACTCCTCTTCCTCTTCCTCCCTTTTCTCCTCTTCCTCCTCCTCCCCTCCTTCCCCTTTTCCTCTTCCCTCCTCCTTTTTCTCCCCTTCCTCCTCCTCCCCTCCTCCTCCTCTTCCTCTTCCTTCTTTTTGTCCTTCTCTTCCTCCTCCCCCTCCCCCAAATGGTTGTAAGTCCATGAGTATAATACCTTGAAAGAACACCTGAGAACTATTTCTAGCCCAGCAGCATTCCTCGCCCCCCCCCAAAAAAAATTCCTATCGTTCTTGTTCTCCAATTCCACCTTTTCTTCCCCTGCTAAATATTTTACCCTCTTTTAATGAAGGGGCAAAGAAGAAACTATCGCCATTCCCAAAGAAACGTGACAAGATCGGTTGTAAAAGAACATCTACCGAGGCCCTGCTCCCACCTGTTAATTGTTGACAGTTTATCGCAGGGTTTATTTCCTCCTCCCCCACCCCCATTTTTTTTTTAAATTTCGAGTTTTGCTGCAATCATTAAATCGTGGGTTTCTTTTTCTTCTTCTTCTTTTTTTTTGCAATAGCAGATGCCATTCCTCCCACGCCTCAATTAATTTGCAAAACACGCTCAGGTTCCCTAGATAATGAAATGCCGAATGCTTTCTAGTGGCAAAGCAGAGCCGTGAGAAAGGAAGGCAGGGGGGTAGGTGGGGTAGGCGATATGCAAAAATATGCCCCCCCCATCGATGCCAAAGGAGCCACACGCATTGTGGTCAGTCCCAGAGAAGCCCTGCCACATGAATTCATTTAGAAACATTTAAAAAAGAAAAACCCACAGCCGAAAAAGACTTAACGCTCCCTCAAGTTTGTTCTTTGAGTTTGTTTTGGGTTTTCTTTATAATTTGTTGATTTATTGCTAGAGTAGGATAGAATAGAAAATAGAATAGAATAGAGAATAGAATAGAATAGAACAGAACAGAACAGAACAGAATAGAATAGAATAGAATAGAATAGAATAGAACAGAACAGAACAGAACAGAACAAAACAGAATAGAATAGAATAGTTGGAAGGGGCCTTGGTGGTCATGTGGTCCAACCCTTCCCACTCAAGCAAGAGACCTTACATCATTTCTGACAGACAGGGACTCCAGTCTCTTCTTGGAAGCCTCCAGGGATGAAGCTCCCACAACTTCTGTTCCATGGGTGGATTGTTCTCACTGTCAGAAACTTCCTCCTTATTTCCAGGTTGAATCTCTCCTTGGTCAGTTTCCATCCGTTGTTCCTTGTCTGGCCTTTGGGTACTTTGAGAAATAGCTTGACCCCTTCCTCCTCCTCTCTGGGGCAGCCCCTCAAATACTGGAAGATGCTCTCCTGTCTCCCCTGGTCCTTCTCTTCCCTAGACTGGCCAGGCCCAGTTCCTGCAACCGTCCATCGTATGTTTCCCCTAATCCTCTTTGTTGCTCTTCTCTGCACGCTTTCTAGAGTCTCAACATCTTTTTTAAAACTTCAAGGCAACCAAAACTGGATGCAGTATTCGAAGTGTGGCCTAACCAAAGCATTACAAAGCTCTCTCTCTCTCTCTCTCTCTCTCTCTCTCTCTCTCTCTTTCTTTCTTTCTGCGTCTTGTTTCACATCAAGAATATTATGGATTCCGTAAATAGTTTTGAAATGCCAGTTGGTGATATATGGGTCTCCTTAGCACTTCTTTGATTTATGTCCTCTGCGGTGGAAAATGGGGGGGGGGGAGAGAAAAAGCAAGGGAAGCGAATTATAAAGAGGTGGGGGCCACTTCACTCCCCCCCAGCCTTTCTTAAAACCTGTTTTTTCCCCCCTCAATCCAACTTGATGGGTTTTAAACATTTTTTTAAAGCAAAAACAAAAAACAAAACCCGCCCGTTTTAACACTTCGAAGAGCTTTAATGGGTCGGTGCTAAATTTAGAGCTGTTTCTGGCAAACGGTATCCTGGAATTTGATAATGCTGCGAGGGCTAAACGAGAGGAATAAGAGCGGGGGTTTTTTAGCAGCCTGGTGGGTTTTTCCTGCCCTGGGTTTGATCAAAGGGCCTCGCCGTGTTTCCATAAAAACAGGCAATCCTTGACCTCATTCAGCGCTCGTCGGAAGCTTTCCCTGTTGCTGAAAGGAGCGACTTGGCCTTGTTTGACACACACTTACGATGATCACGGCACCCCCACCATGAGAAGATTAACAGGAATAGTAATGCAGACTGTCCTAAGAAATCAAACCACCAAGTTTCCATGACCACAAGTCAGTTTTTCCCAAAGGTGCTTCTTCAGGAGGCAACTGGACTTCCTTTGGTTTTCTTTGAAGCCATTTCACTTCTGCTCCCAGAAGCTTCTTCAGCTCTGAGTGAATGGTGGGGAAACTGAAGTATTCAGTCAGAGCTGAAGAAGCTTCTGGGAGGAGAAGCGAAATGTCTTCAAAGAAAAAAAAACAGTCCACTTGCCTCTTGGAAAAAAAGCACCGTTTGGACAACCCATGACTTCGAATCTCCGTAAACACAGGTCAGTTTCTCCATCAATTTTTAACCAGAATCTCAGCTTTGCAGAGAAGCGGTTTTCCCCCATCCTCTGTTCCCAAGCAACCGTGTTGTTTGTTTGGCCCCAAAATGCCGCCTTCCTTTTAGCTATTTTTTGCTGGTTGATCGACAGTGGAAAAAGTGAACATGAGGTTGGCGGAGTAACAGGGTTAAAGATGCTCAAAGGAAGGTGAAGACAACTCAATTACACGATTTGCAAAAAAAAACAAAAACCCACAACCCTCTGCCTTGCTCAACCACAGAAATTCTGGCCCCATTTGTGGCCGTTATCTGAGGACTGCCTGTCACCTGTTCTGCAGATTTTTCACTAGGATTCCCAGAATTAATATTATTTTAATCTACACAGATAGATCTTGACTTATGAAGAGCCCAACCACACTCTGCGGTAGCCTCATCTGCTTCTCCTTGTTTGCAATGTGGTTTGTTACCCACTTTTTGCAACATCTTCTAAACATGTAGATTATTGCAGGATACGGATTTATATTTCTGCAGATATTGCTGTTCTTCTCTAGGCAGGTGTTTCCGTCGGCTATTTTTCCCCAGTGTTGGAGTTACACCACTGTCCCTTTGATCTCACGGGGCTTCCTGGACAGCAATAGTTTTTAATTTTATTACCATCGTCACCCCTGGACAAGGTATGGTCTTGTGACCTGTACCTGAAATGATTTCCCACCCAATGCAGAGGTGGAATATATTTGCTGAGTGAAAATGTAACTTGTAATAAAAAAAAAATGACGTGAAGAGATGATTCGTGAGGAAACTTTACAGCAAAGGGAGCCACATTTTCAAGCCCTGGGGGTCTTCCCATATAAAAAATAAACATGAAAAGTCTTTTAAAAACACACACACACACACACATAAAACTCTGAGAATCTGGCAAATTCTTTGTACTTTGTGCGATTGAGTGGTTCTCCCACCAAACCTTATTATAGCTTATATCTTGCAAGAAATTGTGATGTGAATTTCCTAATCCTTCCAAGATTTGACAAAATCAAGAGTTGGGCAGTTTTCCAAACTGTCCCAAAAGTGTTTTTTTTTTTTTCAAAAGGTCGCTGGACTTTGTTTCTTGGCAGCCAGTAGAAAGAGCTAGGCAGCAGTCAGATAAAAGGCAGCTGAGCCCCAGGGTCATGCTCCTGTTGGAGACTGACCCTGAGGGAGAGGAGGAACAGCCGACAGGGAGTGGGAGTGTGGCTCTGGAGGTTGTGAGGAACTGGGGAAGGGCACAGGCCGGCTGGGCATTCAGAGGAAGACCCAGGCCCATTCCATCTTCATCCTAGGGCACGCAGGGAAGAGAGGATAAGGGAGAGACGGGAATGGTGTGGTCTACGGGAAGGAAAGGGCCCTGATCCCCTTCATGGGCTGCAGCTGTGAGGACTGTTTAAAAGGACAAACTGCGCATGGCCCAGTGCTGGAAGCAAAGCGTGAAATAATTCTAGTCTTTCATTGCTTATCTGAGTTCTGGCGTCCTTCCCAGTGTGTGTATTTCGATATCTGTGGACGTCTTCAAGCCCTTATCCTGCCGTGTCTCATAAATTGTTTCAGTGTGGTTTGTGTTGTTTTTTCCTACTTATAATTTATATGTATTTTGAGTTTGAACGGCACTTCTTCCTTTTCGCAACTGTTTGTGGGGGAGGTTTTTTCTTCATTCAAGGATAATTGGAGTTTTGAAGCCAAGTTGGAGGCATTAAAGGAACTTTATTCTATTTTTGTGACTTGGTTATTTTTTGTGTCACGCCCCGGGGTCATCACACCCAAGAAGAAACAGGGATGTGGCAAACATCTCAGAAGAGACCCTCCCTAGTTTCTTGGGCTGTAAAGATGAGAAGGGGGAGAAAGGTAATTTCAGGCTTGCAAGAGTCTCTTAATGCAACCTTACAATAAAGTTAGACCTGCTGCTTTTAGTCAGACATCTAATCTGGACTGCCTCATAAGGCTTAGAAACTTAAGAGGCAAGACCCTAAGAAACAGCGGTTGTTTTCTTGTTTGGGGGCGGCTGGTTGCAGCGGCTTCCAAGCAAAACCCACCGAAGTCTTCGCAAGCTCTCTTGTCTCCTTTTTTTCCTTGCCGATTTGCTTCCTTTGGTCCAAGCGGTCGTGGATGTTACCTTGCCACCCATTAAGAACACAGTTGTTCCTTTCTTTACGGTTTGGGGAGGGGGAAACAGACCGACAACGGTTAAGAGGGTTAAACCATCTGCCAATACAGCCCTTTAAACTAATAAATTACGTGGTCTACCACCGTAGACGCTCTGGTTCAATCTGTTCTGAAGACGTCTACAACGGCAGCAGCAATAGAGAATTATCTAGCCGGCGTTCAGGGATTCCCGGGGCCGCCTCTCTCTCTTCCCTCCCGCCCAGAAATTTGCTATAATAAGATTCCTTGGGGGAATCTGATTGGCTGTGGCTGATTCAGAGTGACAGGACGGAGTAAAGGGATCAGGTAGATGGCGAGTTGTTGCTTTTATTGGAAGAAGATGGGGAAAGGCAAGCCATGAATTGCTTTGCTCCAAGTCTCTCTGATCCGGGCACGGCAGAGAATTGACCCCACAGCAATGGGAGGGGAGTGGGGGGGCCCTAAGAGGCCAGTTCTTGATTTGCGAGAATAGTCTGCGCAGAGTCCCTGGGTTCCTTCAGTTGTGGCTGCTGGTTTGAATTGGTTCCTATAAAGGAGAATATTTGTAGCTCAGGATTGAAATGAGAAGTCCTTAGTGCTCTCTGAGCTGGGTGGTTTTCTTGCAGACGTTTCATGACCCAACTAGGTAACGTCATCAGTGCTAGAAGGGAGTGGGACTTTCTCTCTGTTTATATACAGAAGCTCTGAGCTGGGTGGTTTTTCTTGCAGACGTTTCATGACCCATCAGTGCTAGAAGGAAGTTGTGCTTGTGGAGAGGAGGAAGAGGGTAAGGAAAATAAAAGAGAAGGATGAGAGAAGGAAGGCAAGGAAAAGGGGGGAGGATGTTGTTCATGGGGGGGGGGGGGGACACAATAGACCATAACGTTGGTTCTCGTTGCAAATTCGAGCTGCGAAGATGGAAAAACCAGGAGCGTCTGACATCTTGAAGCGTTGTCTTCCAAACTCCTACCGTCCCCCCTGCGTTCATGGATTTCCCATTTCGGGCATCTCATGTGAGAAGCACAGATTTGCACCAAATTTCTCCAGCCTCCAGGCCAGGGTTTTGGGGTGAAATGATTCCCCCTCCCCGCTTTCTCTTCTCTGGCAGAGAAGAACGAAGAACGGCGTAAGCCTACGGACGGCCCTCTGGACCGCGTGATATATATCAGCTGCCGAAACGGGAACGGTGTTACCAAGCACGGTTTTGCTCTCTTCCCTTCGTCCCATTTCTTTTTTTTCTAACATGGGTCTCAAAGAAAAAAAAAAGATTAGGTGGCTTGGAGGTTTTGTTTCTATTTTTATTCTGCAGGTGTTGGGTACGGCGAGACCATTTGCTGGGTGTGAGTTGGATGCAATTAATTGGACTTGCCGGCGTGATTTGTGATCATTCCTTCGATTTTGCTTCTCAGTCTGAAAGGTGGACAGCATTTACACAAATATCACTATGGAATTAAGCGTCTTCTTGAGATGCGTCTGTATCTGGTGTAGTCATACACAAGAATCCACACTCACTGGCACAGATGATGTCATGTAGTTGGGTAATGAAACGTCTGCAAGGAAACCACCCAGCTCAGAGCTACTGTATATAAACAGGGAGAGAGCCACACTCCTTAGCACTGATGGTATTCCCTAGTTGGGTGATGAAACATCTGCAAGAAAGCATCCAAGCTCAGACAGCACCAAGGATCCCACAGTCATCCTCCTCTATGCCACCCACACCCTTCTAATGTAATACTGATGATGTTCCCTAGTTGGGTACTGAAATGTCTTCAAGAAAACAAGAAATCTCAGAACTACTGTATATAAACAAGGAGCAAGCCACATTCACTACCTCTGATGATGTTCCCTAGTTGGGTCGTGAAACGTCTGCAAACAACCAAGCTCAGAGTGCACCAAGGACTACAGATTAACAACACTGGGTTTTCCTGTAGTATTTCCAGTCAACATCCATATGGACTAACAGGCTTCCTTCCCTCCTCTCCTATTCCGGCGTTCCCTCTTAAACCATCTTCCCTGAGCCACTGTATGCCTAGGACTAATCACAATCCATTACCTTAATGGTCCAGTTATTTTTCCTTCCTCGGCTCTCCAGCTCCAAATTGTAATTGTAAATGTGTAATCCACGCATTATCTTAATTGAGCCTCCGATTATGTGGCGCGGACAGTTAAGAAACCGGGACGAGTAAATTGATCATTTTTGGATTGGCCCGACGAGCCTGTTCCAAGTCCCCGAAACAATGAGGCGCTTTCAGTGGGGGACGTGCTGACCCTCAGGACTGTAATTGGCTCGATTTTCTCCAAATGGAAAGGAAGACGTCTTTGGGGCATTCCTGTGTACTTAAATATTTGGCCCCCCAACCACAAAAAAAACGAGGAATGCGGAGAGAAGAAAGTTGGTAACTCCCTCCAAGGCCTTTAAATTACCGACTGAGAATCGAGATCAGCCAAAAGAACATGCATTTCCGCAAATTAGTTTGTCCCTTAGTTTATGGTCCGTTCTTCCAAAAAAAGCAGACTCGGAGGAATGGTGTTTTGAAGCGTGAGGACCGGTTGCAAACCACTTTTTTTCAGTGCTGTTGTAACAGGGTTGTGGAGGGAAATGGGCAGTTCAGAAATAGAAAATATAAATACAGAAATAAAGAAAATAAACTCAGAGCAGTCGCTTATACGACTGGTTGTTAGTATCGGTAACCCTCTGTACCGCTGTCTCTGCAGGTGCTGAATTACTTAGATGGAGGGAAGGAGGGAGGGAGGATGGATGGATGGATGGATGGATAGAGAGATAAGTAGGTGGGTAGTGGGTGAATGGATGGATGGATGGATATACACACACACATGCACACACACATATATATCCATCCATTCATCCATCCATCCACTCTATCTATCATCTATCTATCTATCTATCTATCTATCTATCTATCTATCTATCTATCTATCTATCTATCTCTTATCTATCTATCCATCCATCCATCCATCGTGGCCTCTGCTTGCAAAGATTTTCTGTAAACCAGACCCTGCGAAGTCCCTCGTCTCCAGATGAAAAGGCCTGCCTTCCTAAAAATAAAACGGCCAGCCTTCCCATGATAAACCTCTCTCCATTTGGCCACATTGTTGGTTGTCATCTTCTCAGTCCCTTGCTGATGTCGGAGGCCTCATCACGCTTGTTGTGAAAGTCCTTCCATTTCCCAGACAAAGCGTAGGACGTTTGGCCAGAGAGACCACAAAACACCATATGGCCAACTGTGGTCTAGTTTCTTCCAGAGCCCATGCTTTCTAGGGGAAATGCTTCGGGTGGCATCAAACGACACTTTTTTGGGAAGGGAGGCTCAGTTTCTGGGCCAAAATCCTCCTCATCCTGGCTTAAGGAAGCAATGGAATGAAATAAAAGGAGGCCCTTTCTTGGTGTTTGAACATCCCTCATTCTTTTTAATCTAACTTGTTAAGGTTTTTTTTTTATAGAACATAAAAATACAAAGAAAGGAACATAAATAGAAAGAGGAATGGAGGGAGAGAGAAAGAATAAAGAAAAAGAGCATAGAAGTGCAAGAAACAAAACAAAACAAAAAAAGAAAGAAAACTCCTCCAAAAAGCGCTTCTAACTTCTTTTATGAAAGATATAAATGAAGCTTAAATTCAATGCTTACTTTAGAATTCTACTATGGTGTCCATTTTTCAAACTGTCAGTAATTTTTTACCAATCTTCAAATCCACATGTCATAATTTGGTACGGATCCCCCCCCCCCCCCCCCCTTTTTTTACCCAAAAAGCCAACAAAAGCTTCCCTTGGGGGTTACATTTGGCAAATTTTTTTTTTTTTAAATTATTCTAATGAGAGGAGTTGAGCATTTTACCTTCTCTGCTAGTTCCATCACTTTTACTAAACCGCTCTTCTGTTGTCGGTATTCATTTTTTAATATTTTTTGTATCCTGCTTTATTATTTTTACAAGTAACTCAAGTTGGCAAACAAACCTAATCCTCCTTCCTCCTTCTATTTTCCCCAAAACAACCCTGTGTGGTGGGTGAGCCGTGCTGAGAGGTTGTGACTGGCCCAAAGTCACCCACCCACCCAGCTTTTATGCTTAAAGCAGGACTAGAACTCCCAATCTCCTGCTGGCTTTCATGCCTAAAATGGGACTAGAACTCACCACCGTCTCCTGGTGATTGGCCCACAGTCACTCAACCAGCTTTTATGCCTAAAGTGGAACTAGAACTCTCCCACTTTCTGGCCTGGTGCCTTAACCAGTAGACCAAACTAGCTATCCTACTGTTATGGTACAATCTTCACAATACAAAGTGGTGTTTCTATTACCCAAAATAAGATAAAACTACCCTGATTCTTTCCTAGTATTTTGTCCCTCAACCTCATGAGCATTTGTCATTTTTATTCTTATTTCCAGCTACAGTATCACACCGGCCTGGCCTCTGGTCTTCTGAATCAGCAGTCCTTGAAGAGGTCAGCGAACCAGATGGGGGTCTCCGCCAAGCGCAGGCCAAAAGCTCAGCCCACCACCTTGGTGTTACCACCTCAGTAAGTGTCCACCGTGTGCATGTGTGAAAGGCCTTTGAATGAAACCTGGTTTACAAAAGGAATCCTGGTTTTTGTGGGTCAGAAGTGCTGGTTTCTTTCGGGCCTGAGGCAGGACTAGAACTCACAGCCCCCTGGTGATTGCTGCAAAGTCACCCAGCCGGCCTTCATGCTTAAGGTTGGGTTAGAAATCACAATTTACCACTTTCTAGCCTGTTGCCTTCAACATGAGACCAAACTAAAAGGTAAAGGTACAAGTTCTCCTCGCACATCCATGCTAGTCGTTTCCGGCTCTAGGGGGCGCTGCTCATCTCCGTTGCAAAGCCGAAGACCCAGCGCTGTCCGAAGGCGTCTCTGTGGTCACCTGGCCGGCAGGACTAAACCCCCAAGGCGCATGGAACGCCCTTCCCTTCCCACCAAAGGGGGTCCCTGTTGTTCTACCTGCATGTTTTACATGCTTTCGAACTGTTGGGTTGGCAGGAGCTGGGATGAGTAATGGGCGCTCACTTTGTGACGCAGCGCTGGGGGTTCGAACCGCCAAACCGCCGACCTTTTCTGATCGACAAGCTCAGCGTCTTAGCTTGGTGCAATGTGGGAATTGGGTCAACCTGTTGTGGGGATACTACCCTGTCAATGGAGGGTCCTGGTGCATCTTTGTGAAGTATGGAGCCGCTCTGTGGAAGTAGTTTGAGATGGGCAGAGATGGGTGAGGGCATAAAAGGACACAGGGAACGTTTCTTTTCAGTTTTCCACCTAGCTGCCATCGTTTGCAGACTGACGGATTGTCCTCTGTCTCGTGTGTGTGTGTGTGTGTGTGTGTGCATACATATATGTGTGATTTTTTCCCCCAGCCGTCCTCCCCACCCAACAAAGCCGGCTCCATGCTTTGCTTATAAGTTTCTCTCCGATTTGCTCATTATTCTCCATCAGCCTGACAAGAAAAATGGAACGAGGGGCTGAAATTAAATAATTGCTTAAAACTTTGAGGTGAGCTGCTCGTCCCCCCGGATTTCCCTACCGGGTGAGGAAATAGGTTTTATGTCTGGCTGAGAATCCTCCAGTCGGGACCTGATTTAAAAATGGCACTTTTTTGGGAAGGGCGGGTGGAAATGAGAGACTGGGAGAAGAGGGAATAAGGGGAATTTGGTGTGTGTGTGTGTGTGTGTGTGGAATTGCTTTTGGGTTTCTCGCCCTCTCTTCGGAGATTTTGGGGAGTGTTGTGGAACGTCCATGATTCGATCTTGAAATTTGACAGCCCATATAACCAGGTTTAATCATAGTTTGGAGAGAAGGGGGGGATTTGGACAAGTGCTGACCTCATTTGATGCTAGAACAATGTGATCCAGACAAGCAGATTTTCCAAATCTTTGGTTAGCCCCTTTTTAAATGAAAAATAAAAAAATGATCAAACTGCAATGCTAAGCATCTCGCCGAGGCAACTATAATGAAAACATGATAGAAATCATTAAAACAAAAAATAAAATTGAGAGAGAGAGAGAGGGAGAGAGAGAGAAAGAGATGCCATGAATGAGAGAGATGACATAAATGGATGGATGTGGATGGATGGGTGGATAGATAGAAACATAGACAGATGAGTGGGATGGATGAATGGATGGATGGATGGAAAGAGAGAGATGTGCTATGAATGAGTGGTGTTATAAATGGATGGGTGGATTGATGGATAGATAAATGGTGTGTGGTTGGATTGATAGATTAGATGGATTGATAGATTAGGTGTGTGAGAGAGATGATGGATGGATGGATGGATGGATGGATGGATGGATGGATGGATGGATGGACGGACAGATAGATACCTCAGTTCCGGACCTAAAATATATTTATAGCGCTAGCACCTAGACTTATATACCACTTTCCAGTGCTTTCCAGCCCTCTCTAAGCGGTTTACAGAGTCAGTCTCATTTGACCCACCTCGGAAGGAGGGAAGGCCGAGTCAACCTTGAGCCAGTCCTGCCCTCTAACCACTGCGCCACTGCTACTCGTAATGTGCTTATTTAATCAATTTATATAGCCAGTAAGGGCTTTTATTTATGAAAGGCAAAATGGAGGTTTCCCCTGGAATCAGCCCTGATCGAATCTCCACACCGTCAGCTCTCTTTCAATGTCATTCCTTGAAACTGGGCTGAGGGTTATTTTCCCTCCTTCCTTTGCTCTTTCCTTCTCCCTTTTTCTCCTCTTCCTCCCCTGTAAAACCCCCTCAAAGGGGGGCTGTGACTCTTTCCCCTCTTTTTTGCCTGCAGAGTTGAGAGTCGGAAACAGCGTCTCCCCCAGATTGTAAAAGCATTTAGAAAAACCGAATTCAGTGGAGAATAGATCCATCCTGTTCCATGCTCTGTTTTATGTCGCTTTCCACCTTGAGCTGGTCGCCTCCCACTTAATCAAACTTCCTAGTCATTCTGATCAGTTTTATATGCAACCATCAGTCTTGGGTTCCAATAACTAACTCACTCTCTCTCTCTCTCTCTCTCTTTGAGTGGAGCCAAATTTAGTCATGTAAAATGCAAGACGCGCAGCCGTTAGATTGACATGCTTAATTAATTTCACAACTAATGCTCATTTTATGTCTGTAATGTATCATTGGCCGTAATAAAGAATTTCTCTGAGCTTTTCCATGGTCATATCAACCTGAAGTAGATTAATTTATACTGGTTAGCATTCTTTTTCCTTGGTTGTTTTTTTCAAAGTACAGCTGAGCCTGTAAGTACAAAACTGGAGAATTTCTTCTGGGTGGATGGATGGATAGACAGATGGAAGATAGGTGGATGGATGGATGGATGGATGGATGGATGGAGTGATAGATGGATGATAGGATAGAAGAAATAAATATAGATAGATACTGTAGATAGAGATAGATAAATAATGATAGAGTGAGAGAGATATGATAGAGTGATAGAATGATAGATTAGAGGAAAAGAGATGGATGGAGGATGGATGGATGGATAGATAGATAATGATAGAGTGAGATAGATATGATAGAGTGATAGAATGATAGATTAAAGAGATGAATGGAGGATGGATGGATGGATAGATAATGATAGATATGATAGAGCAATAGAATGATAGATCAGAGGAAAAGAGATGGATGATGGATGGATGGATGGATAGATAATGATAGAGTGAGATGCAGAGTGATAGAATGATAGATCAGAGGAAAAGGGATGGATGGATAGATGCATAGATAGAGATATACTACAGATGGATGGATGGATGGATGGATGGATGGATGGACACAGACACAAATAGAGATGATAAGATAGATTTTACAAATAGATAAAAGGGATTAATGGATGGATGGCTAGATCTTAATTTATAGACAGAATTGGTCCTGTATCCAACCTTTGTTGTCTTCCTCTATCCGTACAACTTTGTAGGAATTTTGTCTAATTCTAACCGTGGGTGCAAACAGTGATTTGCTGTAGCAAAAAAAAAAAAAGTAGGAAATAATATCTGCCAAAGTAAAGATTTCTATTCCGGAGAGATCGGAGAAAGCTAAACTTCGAGTAATAACTTCGACTCTTCTAAATGTCTTTACTACGATACTGATTTTGCCTTTCCCCGCTTCCTCTCCCTCTCTTTCTCTCTCACTCACAGGCCCTTACTGGCAAACGCTGCATTAAGTTAACAATATTCATTAAGCACCGCCGAGATAATATGCAATAAAGGAATAATCCACGGGCCTAGGTCTCTGCTTCTCCCTGGAAGAGTTAATATAATTAAAGATTAAAATACTGTGTGCTTTTTTGAGACAGAGATCCCTTTTTTATACAAAAGGGGAATTGCATTAATAAGGAAGAGATCATTTTCCAATAATGTGCAGTATGAAAGGAGATGTTTTTGATATCCTGCTCGTGCAGCTTATCATGCCGTCCCTCGCAGGCTGAATTTTTTGGACATTAAATTAGCAAGTGGGAAAAAACCCAAAACCCACCAGAATTGATTTTTGAAGAATGATACAAGTTGGGGGACATACTCCCTGCCTCTTGTCAGTCTATATAATCAGCTTACGTTGGCTACCTGATGTTGGGGTGATTTAAAGGAATGACTTACAACCATTTCATTTAATGTCCATTCGAAGTTACGACGGCACCAGAAAAAAGGCACTTAGGGTTATTTTTCACACTTACGATGGTTGCAACATCCCCATGGATTCAGTTGCCGAATGTCTGAATTTGGATCCCGTGATCGCGATCTTAAGGGTGGACAACGGTCGCCACATCCCGGGGGAGGGGGTCATGTGATCCCCTTTTGCCACCTTGTGACAAACAATCAGGAAGCCAGATTCACTTAACAACCATGTGGCTAACTGAACAACTGATGGAGGAAGAGCCTGTGCCTCGGGATCCATCCGATAAGGGCACGGGGAGCCCTCAGCTGCATAACAGACAGAGGAAGAAACCGAGAAAGGAACCTCCCTAACTTAGGTCAGGCTTCGAAAAGAGACAGCGAGCGAATCTGCACTTTCAGACCTGCAAGATTCTCTTACGTCTTCATGACTCCTGAAGTTTCTTGTCTTCTCCCTCCAAATGTTACGAACGCTACGTGGCCAATTGTTAGGGACTGGAAGCAATTTAAGGTAGCTGCGATTAAATCTTGCTTAAGTTCTGATGATCTCTGGGAGATCGCAAGCTAAGGCCCTTTGCTCTTTTTGTAAAAGAGAAAAAGAAAAGAAAGGGATTTTGGACACTTGGCAATAATGGTTGACATCCCAAAGGAGCTCAGATTACTTTTTCAATAAAGACCACCTCATCCCCAGCCTTCTTTAAAGTCATTGCTACATAATTTTCTGCCGGGAATGCATTAAGTAACCAACAGCTTGGGTATCAGCCAAGCAATGTTTTCACACTGAATTATTTGCTGATATTCTGCCTTAGTTATGTGCCCCTCTTTCCACTTTTTATACTGGTCTTTTCGTCTTTCAATTTGTCAGAGAGTTCTTTATGCAGCCATGCTGGTTTCTTTTGAGAGCTGTTTTTTTTTTTTTTCCCTTCTTCTTCATTGGTGTTGTGCTAGACTGGGCTTTTATAATCTCACTTTTCAAAATGACGGTGAGAATTTACCAAACTCCACAAGGATGTGATAAGTAGTTCTCGACCACCATTGGCACCAGAATTTCCGTTGGTGAGCAAGCCAGTTTTAACGAAGCCTCAACGTTATGACCTGTTTTGCCACAGTTGTTATGCAAATCATTGCAGTGGTTGTGTGAATCACATTGTGAAGCGAATCCAGCTTCTCCAAATTGACTTTGCTCGTCAGACGTTGTCTGGGTAGGTTGCCAACAATGATCACATGACCCCTGGACATGGCAACCATTGTAAACACATGCTGGTTGCCATGCCTGGATTTTCATCGTGTGCCGTGCGGATCCTCTGACGGTCGTAAGTGCGAGAACCGGTCATAAACCACTTTTTTCAGTGCTGTTACAACTTCAAACAATGGCTAAGTGGATCACTGTAAATCAAGGGCTACTATATGACTTGGTGGACCGTTTACAGTTCCATCCCTCTTCAGGCTCTTGTTCAGCCCTCGGCAAGCATTACTACGGAAGCTTTTATTTATTTTGGATGGGCAAATATGTCTCTGAATTATGACTTACGAAATTGTCTGGCTGGCAGCTCCAGCTGCGTCAGCAATTTCCCAGGAACAAAATCATTCATCTGGAAAGCAGAGTGCTTTTGTCTTAATAGAATTGCAAATGGACTAATAGCATCTTTGGAGCGGTGAGGCTGGACTCTGGGGCAGGAGGCATTTTTTAAATCTCTCCGGAGCACTTGTGTCCAGCCTCACGTGGGTCAGGGGACCAAGAGGTGCTGGAGGAGAATATGGCTGAAGCTTAAGACCAGGATAGGAAGGAGATGGAAGGACAGGTAGATTGGTGGGGTTCTTTTTTACTATCACATTTGTTCTTCTATTTATTTGTGACCCGCCTTTAGTATTTTTATAAATAACTCAAGGCAGGGAACCTACCTAATGCTTCTTCTGCCTCCTATTTTCCCAACAACAACCCTGTAAGGTGGGCTGGACTGAGGAAGAGAGACTGGCACCAAATCACCCAGATGGCTTTCCTGCCTAAGGCAGGACTAAAACTCACCGTCTCCTGGTGATTGGCTCAAAGTCACCCAGCCAGCTTTCATGCCTAAAGCAGGACTAGAATCCACCGTCTCCTCTCTCTCGGTCCAAAGTCACCCTGCCGACTTTAATGCCTAAAGCGAGACTAGAACTAGGTAACCTCATCAGGGCTAGTAAGCACTCTTTATCCTCCTTACCAGCCCTCTCCTTACCTAGCTCTGATGACGTGACCTAGTTGGGTCATGAAACGTCTGCAAGAAAACCGCCGAGCTCAGAGAGCACCGAAGACCCCCCACCTTTCAACCCTGAGCTACAAATATTCCCCTTTCATTCTTGGATGTTTCCTACGAGCCCCATGGAGCCCCAATGTTGCTTCTCTTGTTGACTCATTAAAGCCGCCACATCCTTCTTGCAGGATTGTCGTGGTTTTTTTTCTCTCCCTCTGCAGCCATTTTTCAGAAATGGAGTGGAAAACTTCACCCAGCCCGAATGCCTACATTAGTAAGAACAACAGTCTAACTGAACAAACTCAGCAGTCAACATCTGTTTGCAACAGACTCTTCTTCTGACATTACTCTCCAGGAAAAACACACACAACCCACACCCACACCCCCGCTGTGCAGCACACAACTCCGATAAATTGTCAAGTTTCTCAGAAACTTGCAATCGATAGAAGCAGCTCTGAACCTTTTAAGCTGCTGCGACTGTTTTGCATTCTTGGGAAATTTTACCGACTTTTAAAGGTTACAGCCTGCTAACGTTTTGGTTACAATTTGTTAAAAAAAAAAAAAAAAGCTTCTGGAGAAATATATATATATCAGAAAAATATAAATTTTCTTCTGCCGTTATCGATTAACAGATGGCTGATGCGGCTTCGGCAGAAAGACGCATTCGAGCTACGATTCCATCCCTATAGATTTAACCCTTAAAGTCATTTAATGGAAAGTGAAGTCGGTTTGCAACTATTTGTGGGCCCGTGCTGTAAGGGGAGGGGAATAAATGAGGACCCAGACTGCTGGGGGCAATACAACTAGTCCTTGACTTACAGCACTTCCGTTACTGACTACTCGAAGTTACATCAGCATTGAAAAAAGTGATTCTGTGGCCATTTTTCACACTTACGACCATTGCGGGACCCCTCCTGGGTCACATAATTTACCGTCTGTTCAGCTGCTTGACAACTGACTCACATTTACGACTGGTTGCAGTGTCACAGGGTCACGTGATGATCTTTTGCAACCTTCTGACAAGCAAAGCCAACAACCTCGGCCAGAAAAGTCATAAAACGGTGTGTGTGTGTGTGTGTGTGTGTGTGTGTGTGTGTCAAAACTCACTTGACAAACTCATCCACATCAATTTTGGGGCTCAATTGGTGGCCGTAAGTGGAGGACTACCTGTACGCTGACTCTATAAAACCGCTCCGCCTCCTATTTTGTCTCTTGAATCTCGGTTTAGCGTTGATCTTAATCTCTCAGCATGCAAGTCGGAGACGAGATTGGAAAACGAGATTGCTATTTCTGTCGAGTCTCCATGAGAACCAACCGATATATATTTATATATATATTTGTAGGCTTGCACTTGGATCTCTTCCTTCGGCAGGATATGGGAAAACAATATTAACATTTTAGAGAGCTGCTGTAAGCTGATTCCCCGAGGCCGCCTGCTTTTCCCTTTTTCCCAAATCGCGCTTGATCCGGACGGATTCATTTCCCTCAATTTGATTCCTTCCCACCTCGGTTCCGATGGGAACCCATTTTCCCTCTCTCCCTCACTGGGTGATAAGCACATTTTTTTTTCTCTTTTTCCCCCCTCCCCAATAGCCCTGTCGTCTTTCCTTGATATTCCGTGCAGGAACATGAGGGTTTCAAGGTTCATTATTCACCCTGATATTTTTTTTAAAAAAAATAAATAAGAGGATAGGAACGTTCCCAGGTACGTTCCAGCTGCCAATTCTGGACCACTTGAATCGAAGCCAGCTGAACAAACACTGTGAAGAACATTTGATTGATGAACGCCTTGACAAAAACTATCCTCTCCTTGTCGCTTCTTCTAATTTCCCTCTCGGGAGACATCAGCCACGCTGTTTGTCCCTCGTTGGAACCGAATCGTCCAATTAGCCATCCCTCGGCGCCATTTTTGTCAACCCTAATTGGATTGCACGCAAACGGCTGTTAATTACACTTCACCCAGCCAGTTTTCATGCCCAGGGCAGGACTATAACTCCCAGTCTCCTGGTGATTGGGCCACTCAGTCTCCCACTTTCTAGCTTGGCACCTTAACCACCAGACCAAACCGGCTCTTCTGTGCCCTTTTTGTCAGAAGCTTTGGGGATTATGGGTGCTGCATTCGGACATGGACGTGGTACGGCATGCCATGTTAGGGCAAGACTTAATGGGTCTCTCCCCCTCTCCCTCTCCCTCTCTCTCTCTCTCTCTCTCTCTCTCTCTCTCTCTCTCTCTCTTGCCAAGTTGCAGTCTGCAGAATTAACTCTTCTTTTCTTCCAGTGCCAAATTGCTCATACGGAGTCTGGATCGCCCCGGTCAGCAGATTCCCCATCTGATCTGTCTGAAAGGGTCATGACAGATGAGGGTCCTTCCAGCCCCCTTTTAAATCCTCTTTATCTTTAAATCAAGCAGGAATTCTCATCCATTTGAAAATTTCAGTCCTTAAGCGAATTATTCCCCTCTCCTCCCCAGCTCGTTTTAATGGGATTGATATTTTTTTTTTAATTGGCGCAAATCCGACGGAGAGCTCCGATATTCTCCCATTTTCTCTCTTCCTGTCTCCACCTTCTTGCTAGGTTTCACGAAGGTATAAAATCTGCAAGGTGGGTTGCCTTGTGTCAAAAGCAGACCTGCCTTTTCTTAATGGGATTGCAGGATTCCTCTTGTCATCGAATCATGTTATTTTATACGTTGATAAAACCAACAGAAGTATATAATAGTAAAAAGACACCTCAACAAATATCCTAGACTAGTATTCTCCCTGCAAATGAGATAGATAAGAACCTTATCTAAAGTTCTTAGGTTTATTTTTTTTAATTGCTTATTATTTCTTTTCCCCAAAATCTCTTCCTGCTCCTGGTTTCTCATTTATCCTTCCTTAGATTTCTCAGCTTAACGCTTCTGAAAGTGATCATTGGCCCAAACAAACGTGTATTTTCCTGTGATTTGTTATATGGGACTTGGGCACAATGCACAAAGGTTTGGTGGAAGTTAAAACTGAGTTTTTATCAGTTGTCTTAAGTGATCAAGGGCTTCTGGTATTTTCTCTACAATCATTCATGGTTCTGAAATTGTCGGAGGAAAAAGGGAATTCAGAGCAGGATTTTATGGATCCTAGAAATCTCTGTAATTCCTGTAAGGGGCGACGTGATAGCGGTGTTCCAATATCTCAGGGGCTGCCCCAAAGAAGAGGAAGGGGTCAAATCTATTTTCCAAAATATCTGAGGGCAGGACAACAAGCAACGGATGGCAACTCATCAAGGAGAGGAGGAGCAACCTAGAATTAAGGAGGAATTTCCTGATAGCGAGAACAGTTAATCAGTGGAACAACTTGCCTCCAGAAGCTGTGAATGCTGCAACACTGGAAGGTTTTAAGAAGATGTTGGAGAAGCATCTGTCTGAAGTGGTGTAGGGTTTCCTGCCTAGGCAGCGGGTTGGACTAGAAGACCTCCAAGGTCCCTTCCCACTCTGCCATTCTGTAATTCTGTTATAAATATATTCATACAGTCATCAAAGGAGGCTGCCAAAAGGGGAGACAGCGTTCTATATTTGCCACTTATCCTCTGCCTTTGTTTGTCCTTGTGCTGTCTAAGAGCATAATCAAGATTTATTCAGTTCCTTGACAAACCACAGCTAGGAAGAGTTCCGGATGTGCGAGTTAAATGCTGGTGCCACAGAAATACGATCGCTTGCCGTCAACCATGGAAAGAGACCTGGCACTGGGTTGAAACACGAGCGTTTAGCACACTCGGGGCCAGTAACAACGTTTTTTTAAAAAAAATTGCACGCACAAAGAGGTTGGAAGCACCCAAAGCTCCAATTTAAGGTTAACCTTCGCGCTCAACGTCGCAATGCTTGAAGGTTTTGCTTATGTTCGTTTTATGGATGAGCCTCTCGGGCGGCATATGAATTTCATAACCAAATCAATAACACTCAACGGAACTCGGCTCTTGGTAGCTGCGTGGACAGGTGGGTGGGAGCTTTTTCAAGCAGTTCTTGACTTACGACAATTGGCTTAGTGACCAAAGTTGCAACAGTGCTGGAAAAAAGGGACACGCAAAATGTTTTTCACATTTAACCTTTTGGGGGGGGCAGCATCCCCCCCCCCCCCCCCCCCCCCCCCCCCCCGCCCCTCGGGCGGGCCCCCCCCCCCCCCCCCCCCCCCCCCGTGGTCACGGGATCAAAATTCGGCCACTTGGCAACCAGCTCATATTTATGAAGGTCGCTGCATCCCCGGGGGTCATGTTTGCAACCTTCTGAGTCAAGATTCACTTAACAACCATGTTGCCCATTTAAGGACCGCAGGGTCTTAAATTTGCTTAACAACGGTGGCAGTGGGCCGAAACTCATTTAATAACTGAGTGAATACACTTATTCACTCACCCTTAATTTATGGGTTCAATCGTAGTTGCAAGTCGAGGCCACCTGTAATCCACTCTCAATTTTAGGAAGGGTTGTATTGTTCAACCCCTACCAGCATTTGTAGGAAATGAGGAAGAGAGGTGTCGGCGTTCCAGAAAACCTTGACTCCAACAGATCACTCCAAACCAGACATATGTTCAAAGCTCCCTTTTATTAGAGCAGTCAACTGGCACATCGGGAAAATCCAGAACCTGAAAGTTCCCTCCAATAAGTAAACTATTACAAATCCTCCCCCTGCACCCATCATTCCATCACATGCCCCGATCACTATCCGTCCGACCTTGAGGCGTCCCCTCGACTACAGGAACAACGTCACCTTGACTCTTAACGAAGAACACTGTTGTGTCTAAACACATCCACTCCAGGCAATTCCCCCCTCCCATCTTCCCAAGAATGTGGCAGCGTGGAAGCTTCTGGTGCTAATATGGCTTCCAAAGCTGACAACGGAGACTTCTGATCATGTTTCAATCAAATATGATAAAGGAACCCTGCCCCCACTTCTGAAATAAATAATATTTCAGAAAAGCAGATACAGTGATCCAGGTCTCCTTTGCTTTTTAAAATATCCACGTTGCACAACCGCCATTTAATTTAATTTAATTTAATTTACTCTACTCTACTCTACTTTATTGCCATTGCACCTCGTACAACGAAATCAAACGCCATCTTCAGTGCACATCATGACCATGAAAATAAACACAAACACACATCCTTCACCCTCCACATATTGAACCGAAAACCCCTGACACCGCACCAACACTGCACTATACAGTAGAATTCAACAGAGCTACTGCCCTGGGATAGAAGCTGTTTTTCAGCCTATTTGTCCTTGTTTTTATTATTATCCTGTACCATCTGCCAGATGGTAATAGTTTAAAAAGAAGGGTGCCCCTTTGATGAGATGGATCTTTGAGAATGTTTTGACCTTTCTTAAGGCAGCAGGAGCTATGAAGCTCTTCCAAAGAGGGGAGAGGGCAACCCATGATCTTCTGGGCAATGACGTTGACCCTCTGGGGCGCTTTCCTATCTGCCCCTGTGCAATTGGCAAACCATACAGAGATGCAGTAAGTTAAGATACTCTCTCTGGTGCAGCAGTAGAAGATTTTTAAATGTCGAAAAACAACAGAGCAGTCCAATTTTCTACTGAAAAATAAAACGAGGGCTGAATTTGAACCAAGGCCTGCTGTATCCTGAGCAGGAGTTGGACTAGAAGACCTTCAGGGTCCCTTCCAACTCTGCATTGATAATGTGTGATTCAGAAACCTTCAGCCTTTCCCCCTCTGTTACCAGGGATGGCTTTACTGTGGATATTTTAATATTTAATGCCGCAATTACTGTAGCAGCTTGCTATTTAATATTTACTGCGGGCCGGGGTCCACCCACGCTTTGCTGCCAGGGGTTTCTTAATTATTATTATTATTATTGTTATCCTGCAAGCCAGCTTGATTCGGGCGCTAGAACAATTAATTAATTAAAGCAGGCCATTTTGCAAATATAATTTAAAGCGTTTGGGGCACGTGAAAAGCCTCATTGAACTTGGCGGTGGCGGCCTTAGAATTTAACATGTAACATCAAGTCAGCCAAAAAAAGAAGCGGGGAAGGAAGGAAGGAAGGAAGAAAGAAAGAAAGAAAGAAAGAAAGAAAGAAAGAAAGAAAGAAAG